>JAWWMK010000008.1:4957468-5046262 GCA_035047105.1 Galeopsomyia nigrocyanea
CCTTCCATTAAAAAGACAATGGGTGTTTTAGTAAATGGGCTCAGTAATTCTGCCTCTAAATATTTGTTGATTAGTATTTGTCGACTTCATTGATGCTCGTTAGAAAAGGGTAAATTTTATAAAATGTTATAATCTTCCATTAATCTTGAAACACTGTTATTTTAGCATCACATTTTATTATAAATTTAATTCATAAAGTTTTATTAATTTTTCTTCATATTCATCAAAATTTCATAATATATATTTTTTTGTTATTCAAACTTATCCCTGCAGAGCCTGTAGGTAAAAATCGGCATTTATTGAAATCGTGGATAAGAATAATTAATTAATAAATCATCCTTACTTCATATTATCATCAAGGAATAAAAGATGAAATATTATCTACAGTTGTTTGCAATCGGAAAGCTTTTCGTGAAAAAATAATCTATTTTCATAATTTCTCACCTTTATCATTGGTTATCCATCGGAAATAATAAGCAAGCTAATTATTTGATGTTCAGTCGCGTTCTCTACAGCGATTTATCAGTTATTCAATTTTCAATAAATAATTTAGCCAATTTATCAAGAAAAATAATATTTTTTTGGTTTTCCATTGAAGGAAGATAACAAAGTTACAATCGACATTGATCAAGTGACGTAACTATTATACTTTTATCACCTGGACAAACAGTTATTGTAGTTTGGGAATTTAGAAATGTGATGAATTTCAACGTGGTGTAGGTAAATAGCAAAAATGAAAGCGATGAAATAAAAATGACGATTAGTGTCAAATAAACGTATTGGATTTGCAAGAAGGCCGAGCAACGAGTTTATCAGATAATAGTGATTGCACGGACAGAATATGCTTATAACTTGTTGGCGTGATTGTATGATAGGATCAATATTTAAGGACTGATTGCTGTAAAGAAATTTTATTATTTTCTCTTTTATTAAAATCAAGTTACAGTTATTCATCGTAACAATGCCAATTGGATAATATAAGACTTGAATAATGTTGAACATGAAATATTTTTCGTTAAACTACAATAATATTATCAAGTCTAAAAAAACAGAAGTTTTCATGAAGTATAAAAATATACATTTTTATATACATCAATTATTTTTTAATGAAAAGTTTTCCATGCACTATCAGTAGTATGTTACGTAATTAAAATCTCAGCTAACATGAAATTACATTAAAAATTAATACTTATCGATTTTATTTTCATTATTTTATAATACCTTCGTATTAGCAACTTATGACTCAAATAACTATTTTTTCAAAAATATCCTTTTATTTGTATCAACGTTCCTATGAAAAAAAAGACAATATTAGCATAATCGCTATTCATTGTAGACGTAATCAATATTTATATATATATATATATATCTATATAATGCAGTACATAATTATTTAGCACTTATCGTTATTTCGGTAAAGAAAAAAATTATCGCAGCATCTTTTCGCAAACAATTAGTGCAGGTAATTATTTGGTTCAGTAGCCGGAGACACCTCGTTGCTCGAAATACTCAACAGCCTCCTCAACAACTTCGTTGATCCTCGCAGCAAATAGGTGGAGGTATACAAATGGAGGTATACTCTTAACGAAAAATCGATGTTTCTCGGGCTCGCTCTTGCCATGGCGTTTGACCGTCAACTCGAGATTCTGATGAGTTCCCAAAAATCCAAACTTGTCCTTGCTATATCTCTCTAAATGATACTTGCTCGCCATCGAAGGCTCGATGGGTGATCGTATCGATGTCTTGTCGACTTAACATATCTGTCTTCGTTGTCGATTCATTCATTATAAACGAACTTTATACAAACATCAGCGCTAAAAATTTTATTGTTACACTACTCGGTGAAAGCAGTCGACTCACTGCTCGACAATCGACGACTTTTAAAATGAGTAACATTGTAATCGACCGTAGTTACAGCAAGAGATAATGGAGAGTCAATCGTGATAATTTATTTTGCCAATTTCGGCGAGTGGATATGTGTAGAGTGCCATCTTTGTGCACTGTAATAAATTGCAATAATTTTTAGTCTGCACATTGCAGCATTGTCCATTCACTTTTAAAGACGACAGTCACTTTGTAAGCTCTTGATTGTCCGGTTGAAACGGAGACAGCGTAATATTATAAAAATATTACGGGCTGTCGATTTCTCAGTGATGCGCTTTTTTATAAGCATCGTTTAGTTGAGCATTTTTCATGACTGCCAAAAATGTTTTTAAATAACTCCAATTCCAAATAACATTAACCTCAACTAAATTTTCATTTCGAAAATTTTTATAAATTGCAGTTAAAGTTGTACTTATCAAGTCGACTTTCCATCATTTATTATTTAATTGGAACTATCTTAGTAATTTTCTTGAAATTGATGTTATATATTTTCAATAATAACACCGTTTAGATGACGAGCATAGTATTTTCAAGCTTGTCATACAGATAATACTGTAAATGTATTCTCTTATCGCAACATAATGAATTGAACACCATTGTTATTCAATAATTCGAAACATCTTTGCAAAGACGATACGAAAAAATTCAACAACAAATGAAAAAATTTCAATTATTTGCAAACATGTTCGCTTTCATACACTAGTGGAAGCCGTTTTTCTGCTCGACCGACACTCTTCGTTGCTCGAAATACTCAACAGCCTCTTCAACAACATCATTAATCCTCGCCGCGAACTGTTTGTCCTCGTCGTAGACTTGCATGACGAACGAATTATCTTGACGGAACATAAGCTTCTTATATCGCTCCTCTTCATCGTACTTATCAATAGTCGACTTGCCTAGCCAGATAACTGGGTAATACATGACAGCACACAATAACGCAGTTATTCGAAGTTCTTCGTATTCTTCGAAGACATCTTCCAAAGTGGGTTTCTCGATTTCCGGATCATTAGCCTCGAGAACCTCGCAAAATTGCTCGTGATATGTCTCGATGGCTTCACGTATCACCTTCTGCCGAAATTCGCGATTAGTGCTGAGATACGCGAGCGTTACCGAGTCGTACATTGGCGGTCCGTAGCGAGTCAATTGGAAATCGACAAGGACGCATTTTGTCGGATCACTCGCATCGAACAAATAATTGTTCGGCCAGGCGTCACCATGTCCGATAACTTTTGGCAACTTCGTCGACAATTGACTCTGGTCGTACATTTGGTTGAAACCTTTGCGAAATCCCGCGCGAAGACGTCGACCGTCTCGACCCAATCTTTCGGCTATTTTCTCAGCGAGGTCAATGTAAAGATCGAGTCGCTTGTTTTTTATCATGACGTCTTTGTCGAAAATCACATCACCACCACTTATTCGATGGACTTCATTCAATGGCTTACCCAATTGTTTCTCGGCGACAAGCGACGACGCGTGAAGACGAGCTTGCGCCTTGAAAGCTGCCTTTAATTGATCTTCGCTCAACATTTTCGTGTCGCACATGGCGTAATTGCGAAGTCGCATGTCTTCGAGCACGACGAACTTGTCACTGGCGAGCAAACACTTGGGTGACCAGTCTTCGGTGTCAGGACAAGATTTTTTCAAAAGCGGTAGAATGTCGTTGAAATAAGTTGCTTCTTGACCGAACAAATTGTGTTCTCGTATCAATTTCAATGGCTCTTCTATCATTGAAGGCAGGCTCTTGACGAAGAACCGGCAAATTTCGGATACACTCTTGTCATGACGTTTAACCGTCAACTCGAGATTCTGATGAGTTCCCAAAAATCCGACTTTATCCTTGCTGTATCTCTCTAGATGGTAGTTTAACACTTGCACTTGTTCACCGTCGAAGGCTCGTTCGGCAATCGTTTCGATCTCTTGCCAATTGAATATATCAGCCTTCATTGTAAGTATATTATCTTTGTCAATTTAAAAAATAAATTTTTTGTATCTATTTCTCTTTAGCACTGTAATTGCAATTGAACTACGAGTAAACTTAAATGCAAAACTATCACCTAGTCGTTGCACTATTCGGCGATAACTATCGGTTTGACGTTCGGTTGTCGACTGCAGTCTCCGAGCAAGGTGCCTCGCGCTTTTTAAGCGAATCACTGTGTAATGACTCGGCATCGACGCATGGAAGGTCGTTCGCATTCACATATATGTATAGCCAAAGCCCGCTTACGTGTTACAGCTAATCGACGGTACATTTTATTTTTCATATCACACGTGTATAAAACCAATTTTTTTTAATTCTTTTAAAGAGGCGATTTGAATAATGAAGCTCGTGAATTACAAATTAGACTCGAAGGAGTAACGCTAGCTGATCGATGGGACGTTTGTCAGTAAAAAATGCAATTTTTAATACATATTATGTGTGCGCATAACATTAAAATTGAACGGCAGTTACAGGCAGAGGTGATCGACAGTCAACAAAAGTGACTTTGATTTAAATATTCGCGAGTTGTCAGTATCCCGGGTAACTATATAGAAATAACTTTGTACAGTGAAACTACTTGTGAGCCTGCGTGAACTAAATGATTTATTGATCTTCTTTAACCAAATACTTTAGGCCTTTTATCACAAGAGAAGACAAACGTTTCGAGAGCTTTTAATTGGTGATCAAAGCGGCGAAGATATTTTACAAATAGTTTGCGACTCGATGAAATTCTTCTATTAAATTTACCTAATTTTTCGTAATCAGCGACTAATTATTTTTTAATTGAGCGTCTTTCATGACTATCATCATCTCTTTACGTAACTAAAAATCTTAGCTAACATTACATCAGGTACAAATTCACATGGCAAACGCAATGACTTTTATGAATCTTTTCTCCGCAACTTGTGACAAAAAAACATCTTCTTAGAACTTTTTTTAATTGATAGTCATTTGCTCAATTATACCGTCTTTTTGTTGTATAGTATTTTCGATTACTCAAATCAGGCAAGATAACGTGATACTTATGACTATAGATCTCATGATGTGACTACTCTTATCAATATAGTAAATTAGCACTTATTAGTTAGTCAATTATTTTTAAAATTCTTTGCAAAGACTATTCGAGAAAACACTACCTACTTCTTTGGTGAACTGCTTGCTCGAAGCGTAAAAAGAGTCATCAAAACTTTTTTCATCTATTTTTCAACCTCTGTTTTTTTTTTTTTGCACTTTGATATTAATAATTAAAATGTACAGAAAAAGAGTATCATCCAATTTCTTTACGTAATTAAGAATACATAATGATTGGTAGGTACTGTTTGATAAAGCAGGTATTTAAATGAAAAGAATTTTGTCCGAAAAATTATGAAAACTTAATTAAATTATTTTTCGAAAGTTTGAACACTTATTCTTAATTAACTATAAAATATTTTATAAATAATACATCCACACATACACGAATACAAAAGGTCATCGAAAATTCAATCACAACAATTTCTTTCAATTTCACCTGTATTCAATAACAGCGAGCGATATATTTGCAAATTCGCTCAATATTACACTAATGCAGATCATTATTCATTTAGATCGACACACCTCGTTCGTCGAAATACTCAACAGCCTCCTCGATAACTTCATTCATCTTCGTGGCGAAAACATCGTCCTCGTCATAGACTTGCATGACGAACGAATTATCTTGACGGAACATAAGCTTCTTGTATCGTTCCTCTTCGTCGTACTTATCAATAGTCGACTTGCCCACCCAGATAATTGGGTAATACATGACAGCACACAATAACGCAGTTATTCGAAGTTCTTCGTATTCTTCGAGGACATCTTCCAAAGTGGGTTTCTCGATTTCCGGATCATTTGCCTCGAGAACCTCGCAAAATTGCTCGTAATATGTCTCGATGGCTTCACGCATCACCTTCTGCCGAAATTCGCGATTAGTGCTGAGATACGTGAGCAATACCGAGTCGTACATTGGCGGTCCGTAGCGAGTCAATTGGAAATCCACGAGGACGCATTTAAGCGGATCACTCGAGTCGAACAAATAATTATTTGACCAGGCGTCGCCGTGTTCTAAAACTTTCAGTAACTTGGTCGACAGTTGACTCTGGTCGTACATTTGGTTGAAACCTTTGCGAAATCCCGCGCGAAGACGACGACCGTCTCGACCCAATCTTTCGGCTACTTTCTCAGCGAGATCGGTGTAAAGATCGAGACGCTTATTTTTAAGCATGATCTCTTCGGTAAAAATTGTTTCCGCACAACCTTTCGGATAAACTTCGTTCAACGGCTTACCCAATTGTTTCTCGGCGATAAGTGACGACGCGTGAAGACGAGCTTGCGCTTTGAAAGCTGCCTTCAATTGATCTTCGCTCAACATTTTCGTGTCGGACATGGCGTAGTTGCGAAGTCGCATGTCTTCGAGCACGACGAACTTGTCACTGGCGAGAAAACACTTGGGTGACCAGTCCTCGGTGTCAGGACAAGATTTTTTCAAAAGCGGTAGAATGTCGTTGAAATAATTCGCTTCTTGGCCGAACAAATTGCGCTCGCGAATGAATTTCAATTGCTCTTCCGTCATTGAAGGCAGGCTCTTGACGAAAAACCGGCAAATTTCGGGCTCACTATTGCCATGACGTTTGACCGTCAACTCGAGATTCTGATGAGTTCCCAAAAATCCGACCTTGTCCTTGCTAAATCTATCTAAGTGATAGTTCAACACTTGCACTTGTTCACCGTCGAAGGCTCGTTCGGCAATCGTTTCGATCTCTTGCTGACTAAAAGTATCGGTCTTCATCGTGAATTCTACGGTAACATAAAAGCGAAAATAGTTTTTTTTTTCGTTAAAAAACTCGATGCCAACAATCGGTTTGCCGCTTGACCGTCGACTGTTCTTTCCGAGCGAGATGCCTTGCACTTTTTAGCAGCGAGTCACTTATGTACGAGGCGCGCACGAATGCACGCGTTGCTCGCTCTGCACTGAACGTTTCGCTCGCGTAAGAATGTGCAAGGTTGTTCTGTTCACACGCGAGGAAAATTACTTTTCAAATGAAAAACGTCGCGTGTATAGAGTTCAAGTCGGTCTTGTCGAATTAGTATTTGCTGACATTGTAACACATGCTAGTGTAATAAAATCTAGCATTCCAATTATTTTTATCTCGACTTTTATTTATATGCGCATAACAATCAAAAACAAAGTACTCCAAAGTGAAGATAGATAATAATAGGTTTACGTAACTCTTTTTTGATTTTTTTTCAAAGACGATTTCTGTAGTTATTGCCGTTTTTGAAGTATGTCAAATTATAGTAAATTGCAGTCTACGAATTGCGGAATTGACGAGTCATTCCGGAGAAGAAAAACACTTGACGAGCTCTTAATTGGTGGCTCGAGCAGATACGAAATTGTGCGAATAGGCATGAGTTTTCAATTTTTACTGTGATCGATAGTATTTCATCAATCAATTCTGTTCAGTGAATTGTAAAGTAAAAAATAAAAAAAAAATTTAGTTTGCCTCTACATTGCATTATAAAAAAAAATACAACAAAAAAATGTTATTTTTATACTTTCTGCAGACGATTCCTCTTGCGTAATCTATATACCGTGACGAGCTTCAATGAGATCGTCAACGCGAAAAGAAACTGTTATCACGCAATAATATATAGTTATAGCTGTCAATCGTCAAAGTAATAAGTAACTTGGTTCTCAATTGCGCCTGGCCCAGTTCTTTGGACTTCCTCTTGCGGCAATTTACATTTCTATCTCAGCAGGCGAGAGTAAATAATATCTTTCACTTTGGACTGTATCAACTGCCTATATGCGATTGCTTATTGTCGGCTTTTTTTTCTCAAGGCTTGGTTTACGTCATCGCAATGCATTTCCGCCTGATTCGTATTTAATTATTCACCTGGCTCGACTGCAATTAATCTGACTTTGTTATTGCTATATCTACCTGTTGTCATATTTTTGAATAAATGATAGACTTCAGCTACGAATCTAAAAATCTTTTTGTGGCTGTTAATGAGGCTGAGTATCGTGTCAATAAACATCACGTGGAACTTCTCTTGCGCTAACAATAAGAATATCATCGTTACAGTGCAGAATTTAAAAATAAAAGTTTCGATGAATTTGCAACGATACCTCAATATTTTTGTTATAAAGCAAGTGATTTCAAAAAGTATATCGTACCGTTTCGTAAGTTTCACAGTGTTCATATTAATTAGTTAATTTTACAGAATGTTTCATTCTATAAGATGATATGGTACATATGTGTACATATTATCAAATCTGTATCAGCTGTTTCCATTCAGTAAAATAGAGCATCAATACCTGAAGCACCAACTGCAAAATTGTCGTTTTCGACATTGTCGACAGTCAACGGCATGTTATTAATTTATCAATTAATTGTACCAGGGTAATATGAGTTTTACAAACCTTTCATCGATTGCGAACAGTGAGTGTTTCGCAAAATAAATCTTGAAATAATTGGCATTTTTGTTCGAAAATCGACCGCAACTTTTTTTTTGGATCATCAGATAGATCAATTTTGACGACGGAATTTGAAAGCGGAAACTCTAAGCATTATAGAGAAATGATATTGTTCGTTTATTTTTTTTACCACGAATACATGTTTAGAAAAAGAATTAAAATTCATGAATTATTGCCAGATGAGAACGTGGAAGTTCGTGACAAGTCTAATATCATGTTTATTATTTTAATATCATGTTTATCATAAATTGAAATGATTCTTAATTATAAATATGATAGAATGTTAATGTGGTTTTCGCAGTCGGCTATTTTTATATACGCATGAAATATTTGAATTCTTTCCTGAGAAAATATGAAAGTACACATATCTGAAAAATTCAATAACACATAACAAAATATAAGAAACGGTTCAAGTTTCGTTTGAAAACTTGCAAGCATTTGAAGTGTATTTTGGTAAATTTAATTAAACTGACGCATAGATGCCTAAATTAGAAAATAGCACGGTAATATTATAGTAGCGTTATTATCTTTTATCTTACGCCTTGCTGTAAAAAAAAATTCCTTGGATTTTCTAATAAAGAAAGGCCGAGTGAAGATTAAAAGCAACGCATCTGAAGATAAAATAATCATTCCGTTTGCAATCGATAAGAAGTACTTATTTGTTAAATAGATGATACCGCGGTTATAAACTTTTATCGATTCTGAATAGATTACGAAAGTAAATAGATAATCGCAAAAAATTCGGAACTCAAAGAAGTCGCAAATTCTGTCTGAAGTACAGCATGAATTTGAAAATATAATCACAATTTTCATAGTAACACCAATGTAAATACTACATCATATCCATTTTTTAGAAGTACCAGAAATAAAATATCACGGGAATCGAAATTGCATCGTGAAAAAATGTAAGAATATTTTAATCAAAGTTATCTAACATACTTTACCTATAGTTGATCTTCTATCTACACATATATCATGATATGTTCATATAAGAAATAAAAAAAATACCAAAAATTTATTTAGAAAGTTTCAAGCATCTTTATACATCTTATACATACAGAATAAACATTTTGTACCATCATTAAATGCAATTATCCGACAGAAAGTTCAAAACTAAAACTTGTGACACCAAATACAAAGAAACGTTACCACACCGGTGTGCTTAAAAAAAAATTAGTAGAAAGCTTAGTCTTATAAAACGCAGCGATTTCGTCATTCTTTGGCAGCAGCAATTTTCTCACAGCTCTCTACGAAATCCAACACCGCTTCTATGATTCTTTTTGCGTATTCCTCGTCCAGATCCATCAGCTTTAAAACACATTCATTGTCCCGCCTGAACACAAACTTCTGATAGATCACCGCCGGATCATCCTTATATTTGGCAAACACATCCTTGCTGAGCATTATAGTCGGCAAATACAGAACAGCAAGGAACAAAGCTGAATGTTTTGCCTCTTTGTACTCATCGATCAACTCGTCGTAAGTTGGCCTATCGATCGACGGCTCGCACTTGCTCAGCGTCTCGCACAATTCCTCCCAATAAGCTTTCACCACTGTCTTCTCATCCCTGTCGCGAGCATCGCGATAAGTACTCAGACAAATAAGTTCAGCCACGTCGAACATTCGCGGCGCGTATCTCGTCACCTGATAATCCACCAACAGACACTTGGCAGGTTTAGCATCATTGATCATAACGTTATTCGGCCAAGCATCACCGTGACAAACGACGCGATGCTTACCTGCGTTGGTAACAAAGTCGAAAGCTCGATGTATCATCGGCGTGACATTGTTGGCGCTGCGATTTTCGCGTTTGGCAACGTCGACGATCAGCGACTCGAACAGAGGAATCCCGTAATCGCGAATCTGCGAATGGAATATCTGCTCGGTGCAAGCTTGCGGATAAAGCTCGTCCAGTGCTTTTCCGAGTTTCTTCTCGGCGACAATCGAAGCTGCGTGCATACGCGCCATCGTTCTGGCTGCTGACTTCAACTCCTCGCTCGTGAGAATCTTCGATTCCCGCATGTTGAATCCCTTGTCGCGTACGTCTTCCAGCACAATCAAGTCCTCGTTGGCGAGGTAACACTCTGGTGCCCATGCTTCGATTTCCCCGACCGAGGTGGCTTCGAATAGCTGTGGCATTAGTTTAACGAAGAATTCGGCCTCTTGATTGAAAACGCGACGCTGCTTTACGAACTCCATCTGCGCTTGCGAGTCGCGGGGTACGGATTTCACGAAGAAATTCAACGTTTTCGTGTCATCTCTACCTTTTCGCTTGATGCTGATCTTGAGCTTTTGATGACTGCCGAGGAAACCAACTTTACTCTTGGAATAAGGTTCTAATTCGTGATTGATCACTTGCACAGTTTCGTCGTTGTCACACGCACTGATCGCTATGGATTTCACCTGTTCGGCATTGATCACACCGTTCGACGACATTCTTTCTCCTTTGCTTTTTTTTTTTTCACTTTCACCGCGCGCGCCACACGGACACTCTTGTACTCGAGAGGTCGGCTTGCTGAACGATTATCTGTCCAACTTGGCTAATTGTTGTGAACTGCCGAGCGCGAGTGTCCGTTCGTCCGATAAGTGGCTCGATACAGCGATCGATCTCTTTTTTTTTACTCTTGATTGACCGTTTCGTTCACGCCCAAGAAAGAGTGGGACAGAGAAAGAGAGATTGAGATTATACGCAGAGTCGCATGCTCGATTGACCGTGATCCGAACTCATTGTTCTCAAACAGGATTTCAGAAAGCTGTAATGACCTTTACGCGAACGCACGGAATTCGTGCGCGGCAAAGGTTTTGTTTTTTCTACCTTTTATTTCGACTGATAGATCGTTGAGTTTCTATATTTGTGAAAAATTTAATTGGGAGTCTCGGCTGACGTTTGGATTTTGATAGGATTGAACGATCATTAATAATTGCACGTGCTTCAGTCACGCGCTGTTTAATTAATATATTCTATGAGGTACATCATAATGAATGTATTTTGCAATAAGTGTTGAAAGGCGAATAAAGAATAATTTTTATAGGCATTTATGTAGTAACAAAATTGTAATTTCATTCGAGGAGTTTTTTTTTCTAATGATAAAGTCATTACAACAAAGAAAATAATTAAACATATCTTTTACAGTGATTAAAAATAAATACAGTTACAATTTGAATACTTTATTTGTAATAAGTTATTAAAAACACATCTTATGTAATATCGTTACAAAATAGTATACGTAATTAGTGTAATTAGTGTAATTAGTCATTTATAAAAATTAATCTTTTTTTTTTCATTTGTAATTTACAAAACATTGCTAACATTAAATTAAGGAATATAATATAATCTAAGCATCGAAGGAAATATTATAATAAATATTTCTATAGATTCTTTTGGTTTCAATCATAATATAAAGTTGATTATCAAGTGCAATTGACTTTAAAGAGTGCAAGAGCACTTATTCTTTGCATTGAAATATGAAGATTACGTTAAGGAAAAAAAATTCAAAAAGCAGATTACGCTACCAGCAAAAAATGCAAATAAAATAATATTTGTAATATTATTGACCAATTATTATATTACTTCCATTTAGTGATTCTGGTAAAGATAGCGATTTATGTTTACCATGTTTATTCATAATCGTTCACTGACAATGAATAATATTCACTTGAAAATTTTTCATGAATGTTAGTTTACATAATATTCAAAATAATCGATGCCCTGTTTATTTGATTGCCACGCTAATAACGTTTGACCACTATTAATATTTTCATTTATAAAACAATCTTAAGTGAGATTATAATAGTGAAACTGTATAACGCGTTATGTACAGCTTTCAATTTATTTTAATAAAAAAACGTCTATTCAGCTGTTTTTACGAAGATTTTTTCTTCGATTAAACACGTAGTAAAATTGAAAAAAGAGAAACAACGAAATCGAATACTCGATTTAGTATTTTTTTTCATTTTGGGCGTGCGTAGTCTTACGGTATAAATAATTTAATTCTAAGTAATAACGAGTAAAATTATATCAAGTATTTAGTATCATGCGCAGATGATGATCTTAATAGACGAGAAATGAGATTGTGGTAATCTAAATTGATTGCGAATTTGTGTGTTAACAGTTTAATGTCTGATATAAAAATAGGTGCGATCGATTGCGAAATGATAAAAATGAATAAATAAGATACGTTGTCAGCGCCATCGAAAAATAATGCAGTGGTTCTCACGTGTTGGAAAAATATTCTTATTGAGCAAGCACGTCCGCGCTGCTTTCCAAATTTTCTTACTTATGATTTTGCTGCCAGTAACCAAAGTGTCGATCGCGTTTTGCTTATTTTTCAACTTGGTTTCTTTTTTCCTTTCCACTTCTCGATCTTCCTCTTGTACATACTGATATCTATCGAAAAACTTTGGAGGATCGATGCCCAGTCTTATTCTGTGCTCCATAACTGCTGCTGCTGCTGTGCAAGTTATCACAAATTTTCAACGAATGGACGAATAAACGATCAGTCGCGTTGTCTTACTTATTAAGTTTGAGAACTACGCCGTGCGAAATAAACGGGGAATGACATCTCACGTAGACAATGTTATTGCCACGATAAGACGTCTTAAGTAAACGTGTGTGTTATCTTGAAAAAAAATTGACGTCTTAAATTTTCAAAACGTTTCATTAACATTCCGAAAAGCTGAATTATTGCAATCACCAAATTTTTCGGAATGCGTTTTCAAACAATTCAAGTCAATAAATTTTTTTGTATCGCACAAACATGCGCTCTTAGTCACGATATGCAAGCACGATGGATAACCAATAAGATAACATTCTTTTATTGACGAAAGATAAGAAAATATGCAAATTAATAAAGTTAATTTCAATTTTTCCCTCTTGCAAAAGTACATAACAAAGTCGACTTATATCTACCTTCATTCGTAAATGCATGATAAATACAAAGTAAAGCCATCTTCGCAACAAAAAGACTTATTCGGTTTTTATTAATAAACAATACCATAAACTCTAGTTAAATCCAGTATGCCAGCCTTGTAAATAAGAAATGATGCTGATTGGAAAATAAGTCCTTTATTGAGATAATTTGTCGGTGAACTTGGAAGGTCAACTAGGAATAAAAAAAATTTTGTCATCTATTTTTATTCACACATAATTGTTACAGTTAGTTGAAGATGTGATCCCATATGACCTAGTTTGTGTTCCGAATAAGGATTTACACTGTAGTCCTCAACCGCAACAGTGTTATCTTTTAAAAAATTTTGAACTACTTTTAGTACATCGTCCATCGTTAAAATTTCAATTTTATCATTATTGATCGACATGGTTGACACTAAAAAAGAATGCAGGCATAAAAAAGTTTAATACAATAATAGGGAAGCTTGAATTATTCAATATATTCGAAACTTTAAACTTTTTATCACTAATTATCAAACTCTGAATACTTTCTAATTACAATATGTACTAATTTGTTTGAAAAATTAAGATACAATTTGATTGGTTGTATCAACTGAATTTTAACACTATACTATTAGTTTTACGTATTTTCAAACCACTGCTAATCTTTTAAAACCTCGCACCTAGTCGAACAGATTAACAATCAATCTATTATTCCTGACAGCAAGCAATACACTGACATCATATATCAAGGAAAAGAAATATATATATCTAGTCAAGTCATAGTCATTAAAAGCAGAGTGGGGCTTCAAACTGAGTTGTTGTAATTCTCATGAAAAACTTGCCTATATTCGTAAATATTTTTCGCTGTAATTGTTCCTTTGGCAGTCATTAAGTATACGATAATTACATTTGTCGGTGGAAAATAAAATTGCTTAAACAGTGGCAATTGCATGAAATTAGGCATCTGAGCAGACTGAATATTTAACTAGAATATTAATTTTCTGCTTTTCTTTTCTTTTTTTTTGCATATTACGTTACATCTCAAGTTTCGAACTTCAGATGAATATTCACTCACAACCTCTGCTTGAACTACTAAACTGAGCTTTTCCATTTGGTATTTTCATATATTCTTCGAAAGCTTAGATACATTATTTAAGATTCGTATAAATGTTAGTGTATTGTAAAAGAAATATAATAACAATCGAATATAAATGCAATACTGTATACAGTTACATTTTATTATCATATCATGTACAAACATATAATTTAAATACAATTAATAATCCTTCAAAGTTACACAGTTCAAGCGACCTCTTGGATTTTTTTTTCAGCCGGTTGTTATACTTATATTAGAATCATATAGTCTTGTCTGTCTAGTTTAAAAAAATAACTAATGACTCAATAGATTAATTATTATGATGACAATCAATGTTATTGATTTTTTTCATACAAATTCAAAAGTATATTACTAAAATAGAAAAGTTGTACTAAAAAATTACACTTCAATCTGTTCACTGATTTCTGCCAGCTCACTTATAGCATCTTCAACTTGAATTTTGTATAATTTGTCCTTTTCCATGAAAGATAATATAATATCGACTATATTGCCTGACAGAAATTTAGCATGTTGTTCAGGACTCTTCGAACATTCTACAGCAACTTTTGCACCACACAATCGATAAAAACATGATATAATAGCGCCAAACAGCCTGAGATCGTCGAGCCCTGATAGAATTTCTTCGATTGTAAGGATCTTTGTTTTTTCTGTTGGCTCGTTGTTTTTTATTGTTTCCTCCAGAACCGAATGATAATTTTCTACTAATGATCTTTCAAATTTTTTGCGAAAATTGCGTGATGTATTGATGTACAATAATTGTAAGATGTCCAATACTAATGGAGCATATCTTATAAGCTGAAAATCTACTAGAATACATTTGTATGGCTCGGACCGATCGTCAATCATTACATTATTAGCCCAAAGATCACCATGGCAAATAACGTTACAGTAGCTTTTAGATGGCAAAATAATTTCGTACACTTTATTGCAGGCAGTACGAATTTTATGAGGATCATGACCGTATAATTCGGCTACTGTCGATGCTACTTTTATGCTGCCTTGTACCCATACCGATGCTCCGCCAGTCTGGCTAAACATTATCTCATTGAGCGATTCCGAACAATACTTATCCAAAGTATTACAACTCTAAAAAAATTAAATATCAATAAAAGTTGGGTGATTGAATCAAGACAATTTTTTTATACATGTGTAAAATCTTCATCACCTTGCCCATATATTCCAAACGAGCTTCAGCAAGAATCGAACAGCTGTGAAATCGAGCTATCGTTGCAAGCACTGATTTTATGGCTGGCAAATTATCGTAGAGATTGTCAAGTACCTTGTAACCTTGAGATCGCAAATTTTCCATCACTATAACATCTTTTTTGGCCAAATAACAAGCTGCTGTCCATTTATCGCTTTTACAATTTTCCGTAAGGAAAGGAATAGCTTTTTCGAAAAGCAATGACTCTTTCACGAAGATACCTTGACTTGTAATGAAATCCGCTTGATGAGGATTCTCATAAGGCACGGATTTTACAAATAACTCGAGTTCTTCAGTATTGTTACTGTTTGTTCTCTGAAATAATAATATGTTTGTTTTGAAATGACATTGAATGTAATTTTTTATACGAGAAAAAAAAATGATGACCGAGCAAAAGCAGCTTACTGCTCATTACTTGAATCGTAATCGTGAGAACCCGATGAGATCCTAGCATACCGAGAGCTTCCTGTGAGTAACAATGAAAATGATGTTTTAAAACTGAAACCGATTTTTCCCCGGTGACTCGTTGGGCGACTGTCACAATATCCTGCTCTGTAAGAATCTCAACCGGTAATTCTTTACCAAGTTGTTTGGATTCCAGTTGATTACCTGCCATTACACACCTAACGTTGCAATTTTTTTTTCACTGTAATAATTCAACAATAGGTTTGATTTAATGCTTTATGTAAACTTTAGATTTTTTTATTCATTGGGAAGCTTTATTGTCACGGGAAAAAATATTTATACCAATCTAGGAAGGGATAAAATTGAAAATTCTATTTAAACTTTATTGTCACTTCCTTGAAGTTTCTGATTTAATTACAGCACAAATAAGCATCTCAAGAGAAAATTGAAAAAAAAAAAAACTAAATACAGTACCTTTACAGATTATAAAGATACACGAGCAAGTATGTGTATCTATGCAATTTCTTTCCAAGCGCCACTAAGCGACTGAAACTGGATATCTGTCATCTATCGGCAAATTAGGAACTATGATAAACCGTCCGATATCGAGATATTAAATTTTTTACTTCCGCTTTATCACTTTTTCAACGTATTTTCAATAATCTAAAGAACTTTCACAATGACGGGATTGTTTTTTCGATTTCAAATATTCATGTCAAATTAATATAAATGTTTTCCAAAAGCTCATATTTCACCGTTTTATTTCACTTAAATGTAATTTCAATTCGCCAAAAGAAATCTATTCTAAACGTTACGTGACGCATCATCTGTGCCAAAAAAAAACAAGTTTTCGACGATATTTTTTTCGAACGAAAAAGCTCATTCAAAGTCTACGGCGAATGGCGCTGCGATCGGAGCTCCACCTACGCAAACAATTTGTAACCTTTTTTGGAAAGCGAAGCTTCGCTCCGTCGGTATGAATTTTCGAGAGCTTTCTCGAACGGCAACCGCACCGAAGTTATATAAAGGAGCTCGCGCACAGTGGCGCTAGTGTTTGTTTAAATATACAGAGCTACGGAGGTACAATCTTAATCGCTTGTGATTATAGAGAAGACATTGCACTTTTTAATTTTGTGATCATGAGTCTCGAGTACGACGATCCCGTGAGATTTATTCGAGAGTTGGCCAATCTTTGCCAGTGCTCGGAAACGAATTGCAGTCATCCCCAGCTGAGTGGAAGTAAGTATTTACCGTTTCTATCGCCGGAAATGCCACACTGATTGTTAACCTTGTCAACAGATCGATCCTCACCTTTACTTTTTTTATTCCCACTGCCGCGTGCTCGATAATTGGCGTATAAATAGAAACAATACTCGACTATGTATATCCCAAGTACCGTCCTTTTTTTCCTGTTATTTTTATGTGTAAACAGTCAGAGGAAATTCAATGTTTGTCGTGGTTTCAGCATATGAGTGGTCATGGGATACATCATTCGAAACACCAAGACTGCAGCTGGACAACAGGAATTTAGAAGTCAAGTTCCATCCTGGATACAGTGTTGGTACAGCAGCTATCAGGGGGAACAAAATGATGTCAAAGGGTAGGCATCACTATTGGGAAGTCAAAATGATTACACCAGTTTATGGAACAGATGTGGTGAGTATTACACCATTTGATTCTGTCTCTCGCATGATTTTTCAACAATATGCTCAATACACTGGTTTATTTCCTTTTGCAGATGGTTGGAGTTGGCACGATAAAAGCAGATTTAACAAGTACAATGGATTCTTTTTGCTCTCTGTTAGGTAGAGATAATGAGTCTTGGGGATATTCGTATAGAGGTTACATACAACACAGTGGCCAATTCAAAGAATATACGGCATGTTTCAAGCAAGGTAGTTTAGTTGGAGTTCACTTGGACACATGGAAAGGAACCCTTCAATTTTTCTTAAATCGAAAACCATTAGGTAAGTTACAGCAACATTTTTTTATTTAGAAATACTGTACGCTTTCATGTAAAAGATTTTAAAAACATGCTATATTTCAGGTATTGCTTTCTCTGGTCTTAGAGGATTTGAATTGTATCCCATGGTTTGTTCAACAGCAGCAAAAAGTAAAATGAGAATAACATATAGCTGTTCAATGCCAGCTTCACTACAAATGGAATGCCTAGCAATATTAAGGCCTATACAGAAAGCATATTTGAATGCAGCATTCCCAGGACTCAAGTATCTTTCACAAAGTGTATTTGCGGATATACTTCAAAAATGTAAAGGTAATTGTCATAGCTCCTTATATGCAAAATAATCTATTAATATTTGTTAAGCTAAAATATTTTCTTGATTGTGTCAGATGATGACGATCACGAGGAAGATTATGAATTCCCCAGTGAAAGTTTGATATTAGATGACTTTGACTTCGCACTGGTTGGTTGTCAAAAAGTAAAGAAAAAGCGACGCCTTGACTCGGAATATATTTCTGAACTTCCACACCAGAATCTAAAAGCTATAGTGTTTGAATCTAATGAGACGCTCTTCCACTGATTCGGTGTACTATTGGAAAATCATAGGATCAAACAAAAAGTGAAATGTCCGTGCTAATGTGATCTAAAAACTTTTCTATATTTGTATGATTGGTACAGCTGTGAAAAGTTTTGAAATTTGACTAATACTTTTCAATGTATTTCTTTTTGAAAAGAAGGTAATGTTCTACCTACCATCACTCAATTTACAATAATTATTGTAAAAAAAATTTTTTATTTTTCGATAATTTGCACATAATACACATAATTTTTAAAAAATAGATCATGTGAGACGGACACATCTTTTCACCAAAACTTGATGGTAATGTAATTACTTTTTCAAACAAGATTTGGTATTAAGGCCTTACAGTCACCCAAAATTCGACACCGCCATTACCGTGTATTTTCAATGAGAAAAAATGCTTTCACTCTGCGCACGATTCCAGACAAACCACCGAACCGATTTTAACGAGCGAGGTCTTATTCTCTTCGTCATTTAATTTCTTATGCTGTCCCTGTCTTAGAATTTTGATTTTAATCCCAAAACAAATTGTACAAAGACTTATTCAAAATAATTTACAAAAAATTTAGAAATTTTTTTTTATATTGCGTTATAAAAAAACAATGACGGCTAAATTTAAAAATCTAAGACAGGGACAGCATAGGGAATTAAAAAACGAAGAAAATTAGACCCCCACGTTAAAATCGCTTCAGTGGTTATCTCTGAATCATGCGCAGATTGAAAAAATATTGAAATGTATATATGTATACATATAATACATATATACATATTTTGGCTCCACAATGATAGTTGATTTGAGTCATACTACTGTAGATTACTGAGGAATTAAAGAAATTAAATAAAAAGAATCGTTTTTTGACGTTTAAAAGCTCATTCAAAAACTTTAAGTTTTTGGGTGACTATAAGCCCTTAAGTGTCTAGAAAAACTTTTTAGCAAAAACACTATATCAAACTTTTGAGACTTATCCTAATTTCAGGATTGCATGTACATAATTATTTATTTAATAAGAATTCTAACGTAAATTTTGAACTGTGGTTTCAAGTTTATAAACTTTTAATACAAATTATACAAGATTTCTTAATAATTGTAGTATTGGTTGTATTAAAATATTTACAACTGTAATTGTAGTCAGCTCCATTAAATTTTTAAAATAGCAAAAACAACAGATCATTATCTGAACTGATTCATAACTCAACATATGCATTTAACAAATATTTTATGTTGTTGTATTTTTAGCTATTATCAAATAAAACATTTGATTTAAAAAACGTGAATTATTGTAATTCCTGACTAGTTTCACAGTCCCAATTCAATCACATTTATTTTTCTTAGATTTGTTCACTTTAGTAGATTTTTGTTTATCATCAGTGTTAGAGCGTTTGTTATTTTTACTTTTATATCTATCTGTAGAATTGATTTTTACACAGAATACAATTGCTTGTGCCCAACCAGCAAGAGGTCCCCAAAGTTCGCGTAAATAATTATTGACCTCTTGATGAATTTTTGGAGTAACAGATTTTTGCTTACTTAAATGTGGAGTGTAATTTGCACAAGCTATTTGAAATATGTGAGTGTCAACTGGAATAGCTTCTAAATGCCCAAGTGACATAAGACAAATACAATCAGCAACTTTAGGACCAATACCTGGAAGAGACATAAGACTTTCTCTTGCGCATTCGTAAGTTGTGCCACTTGCCTTGGTTAAACCTTGTAGCCACTGTCTGCCTCCAAGTGTCGAAAGTTTCTCAGCACTTTTTGCTATGTAACCTGCTCTGTATCCAAAACCTTCTTTTTTGAGAATGGATTCAACATTTGATTGAGACAGTGCTTCTATCGTTGGAAAATCATAATATTCTTTATCGTTTATCACACAAATTTGTTCACCAAATATTCGACTTAATTTTTCTACCATGCCTGATATTCTAAAAATGAATATATTGAAAAATAAATTGACTGATACGACAGCTATTATATTATTTCTTTTTACCTTTGTATATTATTGTTTGAACTGCAAATAAATGAGAAGAGATTTTCAACAATATCTTGATTTAATATCCTGACAGCTCCTATCTGTTCATAAATACTCTTAAAATGAGAATCAGAACTGGCCCATTTTTCTATATTTTCTTTCAATGAAACATCCAATCGAAAATAATCAGATAAAACTGCTTCACATTTTAAATCTTTCTTGAGTGATTGATGCATTGTGTAAGTTATTTTATTATCATTTTGTGACAATGTCCAAACAGCACTTGAAAATACTCCTCGAAACTTGTCATCACTATCACAAGTTGCCCATCTTCAAATCCAAAGTATTTTAATTAATAAAAATAGATATGAATAGATTTTTAATAAGAACGAAACAAGTTGAAAATTCAACTAAAAATAAAAAACTATGCGTTTTCGATTTATAAATAACCAAATGGAATATGAAATTACAAAAAATAAAGTGTGAATCGGGAAAATATTTACTTACCGAAAACTTTGGCCGCCTTTCAATGTTATTCCTAAATCAAGTTCTTCTCTTTCGCATAAAATGGAATTGGTTATTTCTCGTTCTTCATTGCTGTCAACGTGATGTTCAGTTTGTGCTGTCAACTTCATTATCGCTAGAGTTTTACAAAAATATGTATTGTTTATACTTCGATTGTATCTCAATAATTGTAACATGAACAAGTAAACATTTGACGCATGGCAGGTGAAAATATATCAACACAATCATATATGGTAAAATAGAAAATGGCGCGAAAAAAAAACGATACTAGCGCCACGATTAAATGATCAACCGCGCAATTTACAAATTTAATTTCGTTTGTTCAGCTTCAGCACTCCGTATTGAGCTAATCACTAAAAAAAAAGTACTTAAATTAAGTAAGTATTAAAATAAGTATGCAGCAAATTTAAAGAACACGATGTTTTTTAATAAAGTAGTTTGGAAAATTAATCTAAAAATGAATAGGTCTTATTTTTCATGTCAAGAAAAGTTCGATGCAAAAAGATTGATCCTGGCAATTGCAAATAATCACAAGAAAAAAGAAAAATACGAAAGTTCTTAAATTTTCTGCATATGACGAAATCCTTAAAAAAAACACACTTTTCTGGGGTCTAGAATGGCAAAAAAATTTTTTTAATGCTAAGGCTTCCGGACCTTTTTCCTCTTCTTTTTGAAGGTATATAGTGTCGGAAAATGCTCGTGAACATAGGAAAAATCCTCGGGAACTATATTTTTTCAGCATTTTCCCGATATTAATAACAAACTAAAAATGTAATTATTTTGCGATTTTTGTGATAACTTGCCACCGAATGATTATTTTTGAATGAAA
Source organism: Galeopsomyia nigrocyanea (assembly GCA_035047105.1). NCBI lineage: Eukaryota > Metazoa > Arthropoda > Insecta > Hymenoptera > Eulophidae > Galeopsomyia > Galeopsomyia nigrocyanea. Next base: position 4,979,310 of record JAWWMK010000008.1, read on the forward strand.
CTTTTTATCTACGTAAAGGTCTTCTTTTTGCTATAATTTTGATTAGTCAAAAATGTTTCTAGTGGTCTTAGAAGCTGAGAAATCAATATTTGAAGAAATGCCGTTTTTTCGCCTATTTTCTGTGAGAAAAGCCCATTTGATTATAATGGGAAAATGCCAAAAAAGTAGTTCCTGCAGATTTTTCCAATGTTCGCGAGTATTTTTCTACACTAGTACATACATACCTTCAAAAAGAAGAGGAAAAAGGTCCGGAAGCCTTTATAGCATAAAAAAAAATTGTGGCCATTCTAGACCCCACAAAAGTGTGTTTTTTTAAAGATTTCGTCATATACTTAGAATAAGAACTATTTTTTGTAGTGATTGAAGATAACTTTAACATGCCATAATTGAAAAGCTTTTGAAAAATAACACAAGATACAGATTTTGTTTTTTATAATTATTTAGATTTAGATATCATTAGTGTTGTAAATATTTGAGGAATGGCTATTTTTTAAGAGTAAGAAACATATTAACCTTCTACAAAATAAAACATTTTAGTATTTATAACAGCTCTCTCAATCCTCTCACAGATTTAATAATTAGATTTTAGTGATTGTAAAGTGACGTAAATTTACATTTGCTAATAATTTCATTAAAAACACTTGGAATTTTACAAACTGATTTATTACCATAAAAAGCCATATATACAAAAATTTTGTTGAAATCTAATGGCCGTAGAAGGTAATGCAATTAATCTTACTTTATTTTATCTGTCCAATAACAGGATTAATTGTATTGATTATCTTTATTGATTTGATAATAACATGTCAATGTTAAGTCAGCAGTTAGTTAGTCATGATGATTATTAAATTATTAGAAACTTAGTGCATATTTCAATTATAAGCAAATGAAAAAAATATATATATGCTTATACATAACTTATGATGAAATAATGTAGCTTAATGAGTTCGGAAACAATCACAAATTTTTTTCCAATCCTTTCAATCGATAACAAATTAAATGTGATGATAAAGCGATTGAAAAATATGTTTAGAGGACAGATTTTTTGACATATCTTATATATGTAATATAAGAAAAATTATACCTTTGATTGTATTTCAATTGGTTTTGGTTATTATAATTCCAAAATGTTTACAAATAAAATATCTAAATATTGAATAAATTTACTATGTAATTCCAAATATATTATCATAATAGATCGCGTATTTGAAATATAGATGACGGCAAAATTCAAGTAAAGAATACACATTTTTTTTTTACAAAAAATGACATTTATTTGAATTAACAAACATAACATAACAAGCTTATGAACTAAAATACCATATCGTTTACGTAAATAAATATATGTTCGATGCAGTAAAAAAATTACACGCAATTGTCATTAACAAAATTTTTTTTTGTACTACACACGAAACCCAATAAAATATATGTTTTAAAATACAGATGAAATGAATCACGCTTGTGAAAAAAATGTTATGCCATGCTCGACGATAGTATATATTACAAAAACCTTTACAATTTTTACGAATATGTCACGAAGCGCTAATAAATTATACTTTTACTCGAACATTCCTTTCCGTTTTCGCGTTACACGGTTCCCTCCCTCACAAAGTTAGGATCATTCCAAGGCTTAACTTCGGCTTTGAACCAGACCAGATAGACGGCATTCGCTAAAACGGCAAACAGAAGTACAATCCAGAACACCAATCTCCATTCGTCAAGCGTCGAGTTGGGCGTTAATACACCAATTACATAAGGCGTAATTATTCCTACGGACGCGGCCAATCCATTTCCAACGGCCATAATCGATCCAGCGTAATTCGGACTCAAATCCAAGGCGTTCATCATCACACTTGGATAAAGGCTGCCCATCAGAGTTATCCCAATCATGAACGCCACGACAACGAGGGTTTTATCGCATTCGGCGTACGAGGCCAAAACCAAAAATACACCTGGACCCGTGACGGAAATCGAGGCGAACAATTTTCGTACGTTGGTCAGCGACATCCATCGTTGCTCCAGTATTTTGTCGTTGATCCAGGTGCTCAACATGGTATTAAGCCACATGAAGAAATACGGCAATGCCGAGAAATATCCGTTGTTTTCCAGCGAAAAATCGACGACATTGCCCATGTAAATCGGCAAATCGCTGACCATGGCGAGATATCCCCAATTGCTGCCGATGAGCATGATCGTAAACGCCCAAAACTCTTTACATAGCAGGATATGTTTCCACGGAGCTGGTAGTGGTTTGCTCTGCACTTTTTCCACTTCCAGGCTGCTTTCCAAATATTTCGCCTCTTTGTCGGATATGAATGGATGTGATTCCGGATCGTCGTAAACGAACAGAAGCCAAAACGGGAACCAAATCATTCCTATCACGCCGAAGAAGTAGAACACGGAAGGCCAACCAATGCCGGAGTATTTGATTATCTGAGCAGGCATTATAATGCCAATGAATAAGCCCAACAATGGTCCAGCGTACACTGCATTCCCAATTTTCGTTCTTTCAGCGGGTGTCGTCCAATGTGATACCATGGTACTGGAAACTGGATACATGGCGCCATTACTTATTCCCATGAGCACACGCGTAACTATGAGAGCAGTTGAACCACCCCAATCGACTGCGTAAGGTGTGATGAAAGTTAGCACTGCCGGCACGAAAATTGCTGGGCCGAGAAGATGTTTCCCGCCGAAGCGTTCGGATAAGGAGCCATACAAGCACTGAGCGACCATGTAACTCCAAAAAAACGAAGACAAGATTACTCCCTGCACAATTGAATTTCCAGTTGAGAAAAAATTGAAAACTTTAAATTTATTGTTATTAATTTAGCTAAAATAATCGAACCTGTGTACTGGAATCCCAGGGATAGCGATTGCCCAATGTACTGTCGTCACTTGGAAACGCCAAAAACGTATGATTGGGTAAATTGGCACTATCAGAACTTTTACAATTTCCACTGTTCTGTTTCCCTGCCTCTTCGATTGGTAGCGCCATTTCGATAATAGTTATTGATATAATAACTCTCAATATACTTCCTATACATAGTCCTATACCGGCTAGAATGGCGAATACCCATTTTTGTGAGATTCTGGAACCTGAAATAAAATATATATTGCTTGGTTAAAAGTTTATTCGAAAAGGCGGAAATAATGAAATGACATTTATACTCACAACAAGGTTTCCAAGAGGATAGCATTTTGTTCGTAATTAATCACTGTACAGATATCGTTTGCATAACTTGATCCGTAAAATATTACCGAAAAAAAACCTGCCGCTCCAAGTTGAGTGCCTAATTTAGAGCTTGCGAATAGTTCAAACGGAACTTGTGCTAGAAAATGAATCAATTCTTATCAATAATATTTCTTTGATCATATATCTCATAGTTAACAACAAACATGCTTAGATATATAGATAATGTTTTTCAACTATCGTAAGAATCGTGTAAAATGTGCTTTGCCGAGAGCAAAAACGAATTCAAAGTGAGCTACTAATTGATGTAAGAGTGTCATTTAAAGAAGCACTGTTTTCAAAATAATTGGAAAATTAATAAACCAACTCTGTTCCTCATACCACTTATCTAACTCTAATAATTGTAATGCAATTTGAGCTGCTTTAAATTTTGTTATTTTGTGCTCCTTCGCTTTTAGACAAATGACTCCATTCAACATTTACGTCCGAATAATTCGTAAATTCTTGTCACGAATGCTCCCTTTTTCAAACTAACTCAATTATCTTGTGACCCATATCACAAAATCTATAATGTGTTATATCTACCTAACTAGATTAAATAAGTTAGATATAGATACTGATTTTCTTCAACGGTCACAACCTACGTGAGCAAAAATTCAGATTAACGACGATAATGATTCGTGACGCTTCGTCTTACGTTTACATGCACATACGATTTCATCAAAAACCTCTCAATTTACAGACTGATTTATTGCTTTTATCTAATAAAGCCATAAATTGTACGAATCACGTTGATTGAGACGCATCTATTGATTTGATAAAATTTTCATACTAATCCATGATTATGGCGTAGTTCGCGATAATTATTAGATAATTGAGGAATTCAGTGAATATCTCAGTTACAAACAATCGTAACAAAAAATATTCAAAACTTGCAGTACATAGGCAACCGAAAATCCACAAGCTTGTTGAAACTCACTCTTTTATTAAGAACAGCTTGAAATAACTTTTGCAACAACATAATAAATATTAGAGGGGGCTTCCATCTTAGCATTTTGCAATTATTATAGTTTGGTGTATGAATTCAAAACAGTGGAAAAGAACAGCGAATTTTTCAGGCAGTGTTTCTCATATGATTAAAGTAGTACAGCAGGAAAAGTTTCCAACGAAAGATCAGGTATTTTTTCTTCGCGTAATGCAGTAAATAAAGGTTTGGCAGTTTAAGATTATCGCGTGTATTGATTTTATTTGTTAGTTATTTCATATAATAATCAATATAGCTTATATTGGTATTTCGTAAGCAGACTTGGAAAAATTTCAATGAAAAATGTGTTATTGTGTTACTGAAATAGAATAATTTTATTCAGGTGATGTACACTACTATTTACAAACTCGAGTAGATATAATATTAGATAATTCATATTGCCATTCAGACTGCTTTTCATGTTAGAGTCATACAGCTTTTTGGTCAACCACTTTTTCGCAAATCGTATTTATTTCCAAATCATTATTACATTTAAAATCTAGATCGTTCCAATCTTGAACTTCAGCACTGGCAAATAAAAGAAAATAGAGATTGGTCACTGCGGCAATTCCGAATACGATCCAAAATACAAGCCTCCATTCTGCGATCGTCTGATTTGGCGTTAGAACTCCTATAATATACGGAGTGAAAACACCTCCAAGAGCTGATAATCCATTGGCTATAGCCCACAATGTACCAGAATAGTTTGGACTCAGATCCAAAGCATTGACCATCAAACTCGGATACGAGCATCCCATTAACGCCATTGCCGAGAAAAACAGTATCACAACCAATGCCTGGTTGCATTCAGCGTACGAAGCAGCAATAATAAAAGTAGCCGAGCCCATAATTGAAATGGTGGTGAATAGTTTTCTCACGTTCGTCACGGACATCCACTGTTTTTCAATAATTCCATTGACAATCCAGACACTTGCACCAGTGACGATCCATTCGCCTAAGTGTGGCAACGACGAAAGATATCCATTATCCTCTATCGATAGCTTGACAATGTCGCTCATGTACTTGGGTAAATCACTAGCCACTGTAAAATACGCCCAATCGAGGCCGAAAAGTGCTATTATAAAAGCCCAAACTGATTTCGAGGTAAGTATACGCCTCCAAGGAGCCGGAGGGAGCTTTTTATCCGATTGTCTTTGCGATTTACTCAGGTACTTCAGTTCCTTGTCCGAGATAAATGGATGTGTTTCTGGATTATCGTAGCACAACAAAATCCAAAACGGAAACCATATCATCCCAACTGCTCCGAAAAAGTAAAATACACCTTGCCAGCCCATATTTGTGTAGCTTATGATTATTGCTGGCATTACTGTGCCAAGAATTGATCCAACCACTGCTCCTGCCAAGACGAACGTACAACATTTGGTTCTTTCCGCGGGCGTTGTCCATTGGGATACTAGTGTACTTGCAGCTGGAAACATCGAGCCACTGCTGATGCCCACGAGTACACGTAGAATTATTAGAGCTGTCGAATCTCCCCAAACGATAGCTTGAGGTATCAAGGACGTTAAAATAGATGGTATAACAATTCCAAGTCCTAAAAGATATTTGCCACCAAAATGTTCGGAGAGATGTCCGAAGGGAAATTGAGTAGCTGCGTATCCCCAAAAGTAAGATGATAGTATTAAACCCTAAAACAATTTTTCTATCCTTAATTTATTACATCAAGCATGTCGTTGGTTTATAATATATAAATATTTGTCGAATACTACATGAATTACCACACTGTCGCAAATAATGGATCGTAAAAACTATACCTGAGTGTATTCGTCCCAATCGTACTTTTCAGCGCTTGGTCCAGTTATGTTTTTTACTATCTGTTTTTCAAAAACAATGCAAGTGTCATCTTTCTGTTGCAATGCTTTTCCCACGGGCGGAACCATTTCTGTTATAGTAATGGAAAGAATGACGCGAATGCCATTCCCGATGGTCAAAGCCAAAAATGCCATAATGGTAAAAATCCATCTTTGTGATATCCCCGAACCTGTGTTGAAAAAATGGCTTTTATTGAAAAGTAGTTAATCAAAATAATAATGATATATAAGCATAAAATATACAAACGATGTAATAACAGAAAATGGATGCAATTACATCGAGTGAAAACATTGTGGTCATGAAATTTTCGTATTTGCCGCCAGCGCTACGGTGTTCGGCTCTTTAAAAATGGCTACGTATTGTAATCCGCTTCTGCTTGTGTGCAGTGTGTGATATACAGTGTATGTATACAAAGTCTCTAAGTTCATTCACACTGTAGTGATTTTGTTTATTTTTGCGATTAAAATGATTAGCCTGTAAAGTTTGCTTCTAAGACAATTAACAAATCATTGACAATGTTGCCAAATTTAAATGTGAATCATAAAGAACACTTGTTATTTCTTACTGAGCAGTCAACACAAGGTATCGATTTATAGGTTATCCTATAGTCTATACTTGTCAACATTGTTTACCTTTTTAATATTTTTACAGTTTTACAAGACTTTTGCAAACTTGCCATCGATTACTTGCAAAAAGGACCAAATCTAAAATTGTACAGTGCAGCAGCCCGTACGTAATATACACAATTTTATTGATAATAATTGATTACAGAGATTTTGTAAAATTTACGTTTCTTAGCAACATTTTTTTAAAAGGAAAGTTTTTTTCTCTTTAAAAATGTCTTGAGTTTGTTTTTTTTCGAAGCATAATGAAATTATTACAAAAGTAATGTTTACTGTTTGAATTTTACAGAAAAACTACAAGCTGAACCTCAAGTAATAAAAAATTCTGTTGAAGCTGTACTCAATCTTTTATTGGAAGGCTGCAAGTATAAGGTAAAATTTATCTTGAACATAGTCAGTATGATGCCATTTTTATATACTTTATGCATAAAAAAATTTTAGCTTGATAAGGATGATTTCCAAGAAATGGTTACAAGTTTGGGTTTTTCTCAAGAACAAGAAAACTTACTCAGTAAATTATATGCAGTAAAAAAAGAAGAATTATCTGAAGCTCTTTTGAACTTTAATTTAAAAGTTCCTCAATACCACGATATGGAGTGGAGGTTTGAAGTACAGGTAATAATTGAACAGAATAGCTTTTTAAAGTAACATGCAATACATGGGTAAAAGCTTTTTAAAAATATTTTCAATATATTTGTAGGTAGCATCAAGATCACAACTTAATCAAGTTATTCCCCTGGTAACATTAGATTTATCTTTAAAAAATACTTCTGATTCAGATGAAATGAAACATGTATTGTTGCAAACAGATCCAAATAATTTGTTGCATTTGGCACAAGAACTTGAGCAGGCTGTTAGAGAAGGCTTTGGTAGGCATGTAAGGCGAGTTGGAAGGATTGTTGAATAATTTTTTATAAACGGTTTTTTTTTACAATAAATTGTTGAATAATTAATACATTGATCGACTGCCATGGTTGTAGCTCTTTTATCGATAAATATGAAGATAAAATTGTTTTTATTATATAAAATGAAATAATACTCCACATCGAATTACGTGGCAGTCGGCGTATTAAATATCATAGAGAATAAAATCATAACGTTCAGTTAGACGAAATAAATAAATTTATAAGTGTACAATATTAATTTAATTTATACAGAAATGATTTTATGAATTTGTGATCGGAGATAATTGTATTTTGCAAAATTATAATTACCAATTGAATTTTCGTTCGTACTCAATTTTGATTACTAAAGCTGAATTAAAATAATCATTGAAAAAAAAAATTTACATGCATATTTAAAAAACTTGTATTTTACGAAACTGCTTACTAAAATAGTAATATTTTGGAGTGAACGCTTACCGTTTAATGAAAAGAAAAATCATTTAGTTTTCAATATCAAAGCTACTTTTTTAATATCGAAAGTTTATTCTTGACTATATATTGCTCTGTCAAGTTTTAGTTTCTTGTCATTTAATAAAATTGTAAAATTAAAGCAATTTCAACGCCTAGTTTTTAAAATATACCATAAAGCTCATATTTCTATATAATGGTTAGTGCTAGTCGGATAATAAATACACAATGAATTGAAATAATTAATTTTGGCATCAATATTGAGTTCATGTGAGAATCAACTATGTTACTTACAACAAATTTTCCAGGCCGATAACATCTTTCCAATGATGAAAATCGCGTTCAATAAAACTTAATTGTTCCCAGTGGCAAGATTTTCAGTAAGTGATGAAATTTTTAAACAAAGCCAGTCTTAATGATAAGAGAAGATTGGCAATTTGACTAAACATAGTGATCAAATATGCACAAAGATAGTATAAGGAAGCGAAACGTGCAAAGTAGAAAAACCCAGTAAGATATGCAGGTTTGAATCGAAATTCAGTTTAAAATTTAAGCTCTCTATTTACAGTTCTTTTAATGAACGCTTAGATATTTAATAAGTTTGACAAAGGTAATCATTTAATTCTTCATTGCTAATTTAGTGTTTCTGATGCAACTACAAGTGAGTTTGCAACTATACCGAAGTGAATAATTGGCGGGGGGCATATGGATACATCCGTACTCAACTTCAGAAACTTGCGCTGTCAAAGATTTAGATTAGAATGAGCAAATATTGAATCTTTAAACTCATTCATCAATTAGATAAATTTATGAATGTATGCTCTGGATATTAATTATCGTATTGTTCGTATGAAGATAGTGCTGTTTTTGGGCAAGGAGTTGTTTTTAAAATATCTATTCAACTAAAATTTGCATTGTTTTACTTTTGTAATTTCACGAACTACTTTTTTTCTATTTTGAAGATTTTTTTTCTGTTCTATACTCATTTAGATTTTAGTAAATTTTCAATTTACTGAGTATCAAAAAAATCTGGTATATTCATTCAATCATGCAAAAGAATCCTAAATTTATATAAAGCAAAAAAAAAATTTTTTTATATAAGTAATTTTATTCGTAACACCTTACAATAAGTTATAAAAATAACAAGAGAATATTCTATTATCGTTTCAGAACGTATATTAACTCCATCTTTCATCTTTCTGAGTGCATTTCGACGTAAATTAAAAAAAAAAAAAGGTTTAAAATACGATTTGTTATGGAATAAATGTAACTCATTTCCATGTCATGATAATATATATCTGCTTACAAATCTCAAGTGGCAATCGTAATATAAAATTAACAACTGATTTGAATAAAGTAGCATAATTTTGTATACAATAATCGAAACAACATTGCGCAGGATATTTTTTGAGAAAAAAATGCTCCATTCATATGCACGACAACACGTTTGCCTGTCTTCGCATATTTAACGCTCGCATGCGCGTGCGGCAGAGATATTCATGAAAAATAAACTCTCTGTTGCTCGACGACGCAGCTTTTCCATGAAATATTTACAAATCAATATCACACACGTTCTATAATCTCTACGAACGTATATACATATTACCGATTCGCTACGTCGTGATCTCTTCCACGTTATCTTTATTTTTCTTTCTCCTTCTCTCCTCCTTGACGAATTCGGGATCGTTCCAATACTCGACGTCGCCGCTGCCGTAAAACAAAAATATAATACTCGTTGCGATCGAGACCCCGAATACAATCCAGAAGACAATTCTCCATTCCGTGAGCGTTTGATTGGGCGTCAAAACTCCAACGATGTAAGGCGTGACGATACCGGTGAGCGCGGATATGCCATTAGTAAGTGCCATCAGCGTGCCGGCGTAATTCGGACTCAAATCCAAAACGTTCACCATGATTCCTGGCAATGCCGTACCCATGAGAGCCATGCCAATGGTGAACATCACCACGACCATAACTCGATCGCATCCGGCATAAGAAGCACCAACGATGAACATCGCCGGACCGATCAGCGCGATACTCGAGCCGATTTTTCTGACGTTGGTCATGCTCAAGTATCCTTTGGCTATCACCCAATCGGCGATCCACGAGGTAACCAAACTACCGAACCACATGCACAGATAAGCCAATGACGATAAATATCCGTTATTCTGAATGGAGAATTTCAAAACGCTGCTCATGTATTTCGGCAGATCGCTGACGATCGTCAGGAATGCCCAATTGTGACCGATCAGAGCGACGATCAATGCCCAGAGTGGCTTCGACATGAGTATGTGTCGCCACGGTACCGGCGGTGGTTTCTGATGAGTGTGATCGCTCAGCCTCTCGTCCAGATACTTCACCTCGCTCTCGGAGATGAATGGATGCTCGCGTGGATTGTTGTAGCAGAGCACCACCCAGATCAAGAACCACAGCACGTTGACACTGCCGAAGAAGTAGAATACCGCGGGCCAGCCGATCGACGTGTAGCGTAATATCAAACCGGACACCGTTGTCGCGTAAACGGTGCCCAAAGGTGCGCCAGCGTAGACGAACGAGCCGGTTTTCGATCTCTCCTCCGGTGGTGTCCATTGGGCGAGCATCACGTTCACCGCCGGATATGTGGTTCCCTCGCCGAGACCCATCAGCACGCGTAGGACTATCAATGCAATTGCGCCACCCCAATCTACGGCGTTGGGTGTCAACAGGGTGAATACGGCTGTCAAGAGGATACCTATGCCCAAGGTATATTTGCCACCGAATTTCTCGGCCATCATGCCGCCCGGCAAGTGAGTTATGACGTAGCCCCAGTAGAACGACGATAAGATTATTCCCTGAAAAGGAAAAACGTTCATATTTTAAATGTGCTCGTTTTTTTTATTACATACTTCGAAATGTATATATTATGAGGAATTTCATTAAAAAAAGTTTAACGATTCGGCACCGTTTTTTCGAATGTTCAAATTACGTGCACTCTCTCAATTTTAAGGACACGTGGTTCTGCGAAGCATAAAAAAAATCGTAATGCGCTCGCCTTCTCATTTCTTGTAACACCCTATTTTTTGCTTGTGAGAATGCTGGAATCATGTGAAAACTCAGACATCGATAAAAACAAAAATCTAATCTTTTGTGATTTCTTATGGTTTTTTTTTTGGATTTTAATAAGAAACAAAAAATGATAGCGTTAATCTGACTTCAGAATAGAATTTTACGGCTCAAAATACATCGAAAACCATTATTTGTTTTTTTTTTCTACTCGAAATTCCGACCCTTGTAGAGCATTAAAAGCACGTAAATTTTATTAAACGTCTCAAATTTGCATAGTTTTTAGTTTTTATGCATTATTGTACTTTGAAATGCTCTACATGGGTCGGAAGTTCGAGTAGAAAAAAAAATGGTTTTCGGTATATTTTGAGCCGTAAAATTCGATTCTGAAGTCAGATTGATGCTATGATTTTTCGTTTTCTGTAAAATTCCGAAAAAACCATGAAAAATTAGATTTTTTTTTCGATTATTTTTAGAGCTACTATATGAGCGAAAAAAGTTTGTCACAAGCATTTGCTGTGATAGATCCAAGTTTTTCTTAATTCTACATGTCGAATGCTATGTAAAAATAGGTCGAGCAAGAGCATGCACACATTTTAAAAATATTCCCAAACAATGCCGAATTGTTAATTTTTTTGTAGTGGAATTCCTCATATATATATAGTGTCTCGCAAATTGAAGAAAAGGAAAAAGTCATTCGCGGATGAGAGGCTTCAATGTGTTTAATTAACATTGCGATTCGACCGATTACTTTGACAGAGACGCAATGATTCAAGTCAATTGGTTAACATTAAGTAGCCTGCGAATTTCAATTGGCGGGAGTGAGCGAGAGCGAGCGCGCTTTTGCAAATTAACTGATTTATGTAACTGAATGTCATGGGTTAAATATATACAACTTTTTCTTTTTCACCTTGCTGTATATATACGGCAATTATGTATCTCTCGCTTTAACGATGCGAATATTTATTATCTTTTGCAATAAAAGTACGCGTATACACGCGTGATATATGTATATATATAAAAAAAATACAAATGTTGTTCAAGGCCTTATCGCTGATTTATCGAGTGAAAGAATGCATATATTAATCGCGAGCACGCATTATAGAATTATTTTTTTCCCGTTACCTGAGTGTACTCGCTCCATTCGTAAGTTCCTTTGTGAACGACGGTGACGTTACTGTTCGTCGTTACGTTAACGTGACAGGTGTCATCCATGGATTCGTCGGTGTGATCCGTAGGTACGACCATTTGCGTAATGGTGATCGAGAGGCAAGCTCGCATGGCATAGGCATTGAACAGTCCCAAAAAGCCCATCAGAGCGAATATCCATCGTTGTGGAATATTTATGCCTACAAACGAGGAATAATTTGTTATCTAAGTGCTCGTTTTTAACGCTCGTCTCGCTTGCGACTTTAATTTTGTTTACGTTCGTTATCGATCGCGCTCGCAATGTCGATAAACAATTAAAATTCGTCGATTAATTAATTGCATCGTTTGTGGCATAGAAATATTGAAGTTATTTTAAATACAGTGTACAATACAGTTGATAGTGAGTTCTCTCGATAATAACTTATCAGACCCGCAAGTATTTGCGTGTATATGATTGCAGATAAGTTAGTACTCTGGAAATTTTAATAATTATAAATAAATAAATAATTAACCGTCGACATAGTCACACGGTAGGAGAATAGTTTCGAACGGCAAGCAACAAGATCTTGTCCGATAATATATTTGAATGCATTGGTGACTCAGTGGCTATTTCTATATCGAGTGGAATGTTATAGAAAATCCGATTTTCAAAATAGTTCTGAGATGAACAGAAATTTCTAGTAATTATATTTTCGCGCGTTAACACACTGCGTCACGAAAATGAAAATTTTTTTTTTTCAAGTCTGTATTCTAACACTGACGAATCTAAGTCACAATAAATCACAAGGCAAATACTTACAGCATGATCTCCACGCGTCCAACATCCCCTCGGATCGCATGTTTAAGCCGGTGAGCAGTAGTGTAGTATCGTAAAGATCACGTCGTCAAATATTAAACTTCAACTCTCGTAACGATTAACTATCGCGTGGAAACACTTTTGAGCTCCACGTACGTCGTACTTTTATGATTTACACGTGCCAACCAGCGAGGCGTTAAATTTGAGTCAACAATGTCTAGCCGCGTGATTCTGAGCTGCGCGTCGTTGGAGCTCAGCTGTTCAAAGAACAACGCGCGCTCTCGCAGACAGGCAGACAGACAGACTGACTTGGATGGTCGTTGCACCTTTCGCGCTTGCGATCAAAGTGAGCGGAAGCTCGATCGCGTTAAAAAGGGAAACCAAGTAGCCACCACTCCGCAGGCAGGCATTGGCGCCAGTAACGTTCAAAACGCCGCGCGGACTTACCAAGCGAAGGAGAGAGAGAGAAAGAGTGTTGGATGGTTTTGAGCAGTCTGATGGAAAAAAAAGAAATCGTTAAATTTAATTCAGCTGCTATAGGTGACGAAAAAAAAACCTGTATTAACGCACGATAACTTATCAGCAGACGAAGTGCTAAATGTCGCGAGAGTGAGAGTGTGTGTGTGTGTGTGCGTGAGAGAGAGAGAGAGAGAGAGAGAGAGCTTATAAGTCTGATGTTCATTACGGATAAGAGAAGCTGCAAATATTTTATTAACAATTGCATCAGCCGAGTATGCTTTACTTCATTGACAATGTACTTGTGATGAGTATTTGTTTTTTTTTTTTTTTTTTTTTTCATTTTTTTTGGGATATCACGCGTTATTTTACAGCTGTATATTATGTAATGACTTATTTTTAGATGAATATCTCTATGAGCTTTGATAACCGATTGCAATCGGTTTCCAATCAATTCGTCTGCCGAATAGTGTAGTTCATGTGCAGTCGCACGTTATTGAATAATGACGCAAGATCCTTGAAAAAACATTTCGCTTGCTGTTTGCCCTACTTTTTGAGAGAATTCTGATGCAATTTACTTCGATGTTTTTTTTTCTGTCACGATTTAATGAACATCGAAGATTTTTTTTTCTCTTTAATTTGTTTGAAAAATGTGGATGTACATACACGCTGAAGAGCAGTTTGCAATCTGAAGTCCATAAAGAAATCATTTATCAGTGATATTTATTTTTATAATCTTGTTCGATGAAATATTAAGAGTGTTAATTCATGAGCCACAAAATAATGATGAAGTTGATCGTTCGCGAAATAATATTGAGCTTTCAACAATTATACGATCTCTTAAAATTATGACAGTATTTAAAATTTAAATATTTAGGCGATGATAAGATTGAGCTTATCAGAAAAATTGAAACGTTTTCAAGATAGTGCTTCTTCTTGTAAATATGTAGTCCGATTATAGCATTTACGTTAAAAAATTTTTGAAAATTAATTCTTTTTTTTTTAATTATAATTTTAAGAATTGACTCTAACGATGATTTCTGGTGTAAACGTGATCATATATTGATGTATCTTTGTACCAAAAATATATGTTTCGTAATGATATAATATTTTATTTATTAATGCAATGTTAATTCTAGAGGATTACATTACTATAATATATCAGTTTATAGCTGCATTTTCACCTATTCAAGTTTTGTGTAGTTCGTTGGCAGTAACAAAAATTCTTGAAACTGTTAAGTGTTTAAATAGTTGTGTTTATAATAAAGAAGTGCATCTGAAAAAAAAATGAATTTTTTATCTTACATCTATCAAAATTTTCCTTATTGCAAATGTAAAAATTTAGTTTATTTAAGAATTATTTTTTACTACGTAGTAGGGTAAGTATAAAACAAGAGGATACCGCCAACAACTCGAGTTAAAAAAAACACATCTTTTGTCGCTCGTAAAGTAGAATATGGTCAATTTTGTAAACAAACAGTTTGCCAAGAAGATGAACCATATCCTATTTTAGGATAAAAAAATGGATGTGTCATTTTTTAACTCGACTTGTTGGAATATAACCTTTTGTTCCACTGATCTGACGAACTGTATGTTGAACTGTGAATTTTTCGGATCGAAAAGTCCGATCAATAAAATTTGTGCATGAATTTGAATAGCTTTGCCACGCACATACTTGACCAATTTAAAGAAGAAATGCTCAGAAAATTTAAGATTTTTTGAAATACTACACAATTTAAGAAAAACCATGAGTTTGAAACACATGGAGTGGAAGTTATTATGAATTGATGTATACCAAATTTCAAATACTAGACATGAAACATCTGTACAGAATACTCAAGGAAAAATCTGTTATAAGAATATTACAGAAATGTATGACGTCCATCGTAAAGTCAAAAAAATGTAGCCGTCGTTAACACAAAGATTTATTTATGAATACGGGAAATCATTTCAATGAATTTTTTCTTTTTTACAAAAATATGCATCATAAATTTCTAAAGGCTCGTTTGAAAAAAAAAAAATTCTTTCAAGAAGTATGCATCAGTCAAACACCGTGCTGATCTTTTCAATTGAGACGCTCAACCTTTTAATTTAGCAAATCAAAATCATTTAACTCGATCATTTTCCTTGACCAAACTAAATTGCCCGACGAAATGAGAGAGAAAGAAAGAAAAACTAATTACTTGTTTGATTTTTTCTTTCAATTCTAAATAATAATTATTATTTGTATGGATATGGTTACTTAATTACATTATGTGCTTTAAAATGCAATTGTACATTTTACATGTAAAGATAATAATTATCTTTTTTACAATATGTTTATAATACAACAGTAGTAAGTGTTATATTATGTGTCGTGTTTTTGTTTACATTATATAACTCCAATTTTACATAAAAATTGTCTACCAAAAAAATTCCTATGATATCATTAATCCATAAAATCTAAGTTTCAGAAAATGAATAATAACAGTGAGAAGTATTAAATTAAACACGACAATATAATATATTTTCAAGAGAAAAAAAAAAGAATTACAGCCGCAATTACAGTCTAACCTCCTCGACAGCCTTATTCCTCTTCCTCTCCTTTTCTGCTCTGACGAATTCCGGATCGTTCCAATCCTCGACCTCACCACTACCGTAAATCAAGAAAACGATATTACTGATAACCGAGACTCCGAACAAAATCCAAAATACGAATCTCCACTCGCCGAGCGTCTGATTGGTCGTCATTATGCCGATGATGTAGGGCGAGGCGATGCCCGTGAGTGCCGATATCCCGTTGGTCAAAGCCATCAGTGTACCTGCGTAATTAGGACTAAGATCGAGCGCATTGACCATAACACTGGGAAATGCCGTACCCATGATCGTCATGGCAACGGTGAACATACCAACGACGAGGGTACGATTGCATCCCGCATAAGATGCTATGACGATGAAAATCGACGAGCAGCTCATTGCTATTATCGAGCCGTACTTTCTTACTCGCGTCATCGACATGTACTTCTTGGCTATGAGATAGTCGGCGAGCCACGAGCTTACGGTACCACCGATCCACATGCAAAGGAAAACCAGAGAAGTGAGGTATCCGTTGTTTTGTACCGAAAATTTCAAAACTCCACTCATGTATTTCGGCAGATCCGTAACGATCGTGAGGATGGACCAGTTGAAACCGATCAACGCCACGATAACCGCCCACAATGGTTTTGACGACAATATGTATGTCCACGGTACCGTTGATGGATCCTCATGGGTGTGTTCGCACATGCGTTCCTTCAAGTAATTCACCTCGTTTTTAGATATGAACGGATGCTCTCGTGGACTGTTGTAACACAGCAGAAGCCAAACGACGAACCATACTATACTCGTCGTACCGATCACGTAGAACACCATGGGCCATCCGCTCTCGGAGTAATACAAAATCAAACCGGAAACCGTGGTCGCGTAAATCGTACCCATCAGAGCTCCGGCGTACACGAACGAACCGGTGCGAGATCTTTCCTCCGGTGGTGTCCATTGGGCGAGTAAAACGTTGATTGCGGGATACGTTGTACCTTCGCCGAGACCCATGAGGGTGCGTAACACGATTAGAGCACCCGAGTCGCCCCAATAGACTGCTGCTGGGGTTAATAGAGTGAAAATTGCCGTCAAGAGAATTCCAATTCCTAGAGTGTATTTGCCGCCGTATTTGTCTGCTATGATGCCGCCTGGTAAGTGTGTCACGATGTAGCCCCAGTAAAATGATGATAGTATCAGACCCTATGGACAATTATTTTTCATTGGTGTTATGCTTTTTTAATTTATTACTGTTGTTGTCACATTTTCTAGCCAATATTCCGATCCGACTCGTGCAATTTCGATTTAAATTATAAATCAACGATATAAAATATATGTTAGAATGTAAATGATTCATTTGAAATTGAATATTCTCGGTTTAATGTTCAAAGCCTAACTGTATACTTGGCACGAAAAGAGCAATTTTTTGTTTTTAGGAAATGAAATTATTCATTCTAAAAACAAACATTCATTCACTTTACTTTTTTTTTTGCGTCAGGCTTACTTGACAGACGCATATTACACTCGGAATAATTTTTTAATATTTCCATAATTGAACCATAGCTTTTAAGTGACTCGCATTTCTAACTGATTATTCAAATTCACGAAAAAGCAAATATAAGGATAGCACAAATTAGCATCAATGCCTGCACAGCCGGCATTTCTTATTCTTAGCAATTCATCGATATTTTAAATAGCGAATAATCGATTTAGCATTCCGCCGATTATTATAAAATACCAAGTAAATGAATAAGCAATGAGAAAAAACCTGCGTGTATTCGCTCCATTCGTAAGTGCCTTTACTGCGACGCATCGTAATATTGGTTGGTAAATCAGTTTCCGTAGTCGGGCAAGTGTCATCGAAGCCAACAACATCTTCTGCGTTCGTTGTCGGTACGACCATCTCCGTAATGGCAATCGATAAGCAGGTTCGCATTGCATATGCATTGAACAGCGCCAAGAAGCACATCAGCGCGAAAATCCATCGCTGTGGAATATGCGCACCTTCAATGAATAACAAACAGAAATATACACACACAACAGAACGAAATAAATTTATTTTACGATAGCTTAATTGCCTCTTTATCGCAGCAAACTCACAGCACTTTCTCAATTCACCGAGCATCACTTAAAATTTTTTTTTTCTGTTCTCTCTCGAAGCGATGTTAATCTAGACGAGGAATTGTTCGCAGAAAAAAAAAAGGAGAAGAAACGATTTACAGTCGCGTTTAAACGATGACACGCATCTGACTCTCTCGCACTTTAGATATCGATCGAATAATAAAGCTTCGTTGGAATTTAAAAGCGCCGAGCGTCGCGAGATTCTCGTTTGAAGGGAGAGAGAGAGGGAAAGACGAGAAGTTTGAGACCTCTTTGCGTCAGAAAAAAACATTGTATTCAGAAATCTTATGTGTGATACTTTTTATTTCAGCGATTTTTGGTGTAATGATTTTTTTTTGTTAAATATTATTTTTTAAGAAGTATTAAACTGTTGTTTCTTGGTATATTATTTTAATTTAGTATTTTATTGTACAATACAACAATAACAAATACATCGATATTTCAAATGACGCTTATTTATAATTTTGTTCAAAACTCAGCGTAAATTCAATGCAAAATATCATTTCGCAGCTTGCATTTCACTCTTCATCGATTGATATTAAAACAAACAATTCCGTTCAATTGTCAGCTATGCGAAGGAATGTTTTGAAAAGAAATGGTCGCAATGAAGCATGTGACAACAGCTGTCACTTGCTGTATCAATCAAATTCTGATATATGCAGTTAACTTTCTCTCATTTCTACATTGCTTAGTGATATTTAGATTGAAGTCAGGCGTTTGACCGTTATAGAATTTACGCTCGAGAATGCACGTGACAACTGTGATATGTCGCTGCACAAATCGTTCAAAAATATTTTGTGAAATCGTATTCACAATTTAACTTAGTAGGTTGATTAACATATGAATGCAAAAGTTACGATGTAAAATGTGAACTACAAAAATTATTAACAATTTGTTTATCTCTAAGGAATACATTTACGTAAATAAAAGGAAAATTTATTCTACGCACTATCACAGAATAAAAAAAAACTACGTTGAATACTGAGAATTTTACATAACATTTCTACCATTGACATAACTTCTGTATAATTAAAAAAAAATGCGAGATCAAAACAATACTACATCATGATACAAAAATCTTTTCAGCCATTAATCATTGTACGGCACTCGTTGCGATACTACACGACATTGAAAAATGAATTTACAAAAAAAAAATTACTTTTTTCATTTAAAAAAACCAATCTCAAAGTTTCGTATTCATCTTCTTATCGTACTCGTCCTTCAAGAACTTCGGATCGTTCCAATCCTGCACATCACCGCTGGCGAAAAAGACGAAAATGGTATTGGTAACGAAGAAAATGAAAAATACAATCCAGAATACGAGTCGCCACTCGCTGAGTGTTTGATTGGGCGTTAAAACACCCACTAGATAAGGCGTCAGAATCCCCGCGAAGCTTGCGATTCCATTGGTGAGTGCCATCACGGTGCCAGCATAATTCGGACTCAAATCGAGAGAATTGACTTTGATACCAGGCAAACTGCTGCCCATGAAGGTGACTCCCAGCGTGAACATGACGACGACGGCAAGTCGATCGCATCCGGCATAAGATGCGCCGATGATGAGGAAACCCGGTATGATCGTGGAAATGGTGGTGTTGATCTTTCGCGCGTTGGTTCTCGACACGTAGTTCAGCGTGATCATTTTGTCGGTGATCCACGATATGAGAAGGCAATAGAACACCGAGCACAAGTTCGGCAACGAGGACAAGTAACCGTTGTACTCCACGGAAAATCGGAGCACGCTGCTCATGTATTTCGGCAGATCGGTGATCAGTGTGTACAAGCCCCAATCGTGGCCAATTTGAACAGCGAGTAGTGCCCAGAAACATCGCGATTTGAATATGTGCGACCAGGGTACAGGTGGTGAATCTTTGTGCGTTAACTCGTGCAATGATTCGTGCAGATATTTCTTCTCTTTGTCGGAGATGAATGGATGCTCGTCGGGGTCGTTGTAGCACAGCAGCACCCATAATATGAACCACGATATTCCGATACCACCGAAAAAGTAGAACACTCCTGGCCAGCCGACGGAAGAGTAACGTAGGATAACTCCGGATATGGTGGTGGCGCCAATTACACCGAAATCCACGCCGATGAAGATCACCGCGGTGATCAGTGACAGTTCTTGCGGTGGTACCCAGTGTGCCATCATTACGTTCAGTGCTGGGAATATGACACCTCCGCTGAAACCCATGAGGACTCGTAGAACGATCAGTGCCGTGGAATCGGCCCATTGGACTGCTAATGGCACCATTGCCGTGAAAATTGCGGTCAAAAATATTCCGAGTCCTAGGGTGTACTTCCCACCGAATTTCTCGGCCAATAGTCCACCTGGCAGGTGAGTGATCACGTAGCCCCAGTAGAATGACGACAGGATTATACCCTGTAATAATTGAACTTTGTTAGATTTTTCTATATTGAACTTTTTGAATATAATATCTTCTTTTTTTTAATTATAGAACTTGTAACGTTGCTTTATAAATAAATACTTGATTGTATTGGAGCTTGTTTCGTTTAATTAGTAGTTTTCATGACTTTCTTTTATCTTTTTAACTACTTCTTTGAATGTATAATAAGTTTTTGTAAAAACATCCTCTCTTGATAATTATTTATCTTTTTCTTGCATAACTTTTAAACGTTCTTCACTAACAACAGATTTTGTTCTTTTTTCATACTTCGTGGTTCGTCAAGTGAGTCATGTGTGAAATGGAATTGTATTAATTTTCTTTGAAAATAGATAAACCGAGCGCACATCAAATGTTTTCACGAATATGTCATTGCAGATCAATTTAGACGCGATTGAATAGCGTAATACATTCATAAGTGTATACGAATCAGACATGCGTATAGCTCTTCAAAGATTTAATCTTCGCAAATTAAAGCTCATAACAAGAACCAAAAAAACCTTCAAATTCAAGCGTACAACAATTTTAAATTAATCCGAATCCATTGAATAAATTCACATAACAACGTGCAATAGATATCATCGAGTACACGCAAATGCAAATGAAACATCAATATGCTAATGCAAGCGATTAAGAAAATACAGATATACGCGATTGCAGCTATGTATATAGGATAATCATCTCACCTGAGTATACTCGCTCCATTGGTAAGTTCCACCGTTGTTGGCGGCTGGCGTCGTCGTGGAGTTTCCCAGCCGAGCATCGAGATTCGAGCACGTGTCGTCGATAAATTCTTCAGTGATATTCAACGGCACGACCATTTCTGTGATGGCGATTGATAGGCAAATGCGCAATGCATATGCATTGAACAAGCCGAGAAAGCCCATTACAGCGAAAACCCATCGCTGCGGTACTGTGCTGCCTGTTTATGTATAAAAAAGGAAGCGTGTCATTTGGTTCAGTCGTTCCAGCGGTTCACCGAAGGACAGTTATAGTCTCTCTCAGAGGCAAGTTTTTTTTGTACTTTACAATCGACGTTATTTCTTTAATTTATATGCTTTTCAACGCTTTGTACTTTAAAACACTTTTTTTTTTTGCGTACGAACGTATTCACGTAAGTTATATTGCGTAAAAAATGTAGACAAATTCGACTTACAGCAAGCGGTCCACGTTGTCAGCATCCTCGAACTCGATGATAACAACGGAAATAGAATATATGCCGCTGAATCGTAGCGCAGTGACACATATGATATGGTAAACGTCTAGTAACGTAGATGGTAAGTTTGATTAAAAACGTAACTTATGAGTTATCATGGTAGTGGCAATATATACTACTGCCGTTCCTGACGCTCCAACAATACTGAGCGCACGAGAAGACGGCCTTGGTATCATACAACATATTACGCGCAGACTTTCTCAATGCACGCGCTACTATATACACGTCTTATTCTCAGATACATATATATTATATGTGATTGCGCTCTCTCGTCGTGCAAGAATTTCGTACTATAATCATTTTTTTTTTCTCTTTATTTCTTTCTTTCAGGCTAAGTATATGCAAGTACTGATTTAGAGTTGACATAATGACGCGAATAGCGGCTATGAGGTGAGTAACTTTGTCATTCAATTATTTCGATAAAAATGCTAATTAACCGCGTGTCAATGATGTATGGAAACAGATATATTTTTGTTAATGTCTCTTAAAAAGTTTAATAATCGTTTGATATTGTAGCTTCGGTCGATATTGAGATTTTTTTTTCGAGTTTCGTCTGCTTTTTTCTTGTTATGAAAATGGTAATATACTCTTTGTTAAAACATCACAGTTTGTTGCGTTTCAAGTGCTTATGTTTCTTATTATCGGGGTTTCATCAATGAAAAAATGATATATTTATTTAAAAACGCTTGACAAACATTTTTTTTTAGTAATAGTTACTGAAATATCAAACAATAATTACAATCTGCTTAGGCAAAAATTATCACTAATCAACTTACTTTTCTTGAGAATAATGTATGTACACTCGCCGACGA
The DNA here is from genome assembly GCA_035047105.1 of Galeopsomyia nigrocyanea. Lineage (NCBI taxonomy): Eukaryota > Metazoa > Arthropoda > Insecta > Hymenoptera > Eulophidae > Galeopsomyia > Galeopsomyia nigrocyanea. The sequence continues at coordinate 5,001,885 of JAWWMK010000008.1, forward strand.
TTGATAAAAACTGTGCAGTCGGTTTGTAAATGCAATTAACTTTAATAATATTAGTTTAATAACAGCCGATAATATTTATCACAACGCCCTCCAAATATGAAAATTTGTTAGCTTGCTTATTTGAACAAGAAAGTTAAAAGTTATAATTGGCCAGTCAGGGCAAAACGAGTTTTTTTTTCGTTTTAGGTTTTTTAGACTAAAATATTTATAACTTAAATTGATATTCTCTGTTAGAACGGAAAATTGATGTGGGATTACGGTAGAGTTAGTAAGTGTGTAGAAGTATCGTTTTGAATTTTTATTATTTACGATGATTAAAATGATCACAATCTTTGCTCTATTATATTACATTATTACAAATGAGTAAGAATGATGCGATTTTCCAAATGTCATATTTTCTTTGATGAAACGTTGAAATTTTAAAAAAATATTAATGCCCTGTGTGATCATCATTTCTAATTTTTAATTGACGCAAAACGATGCTATAATAAGTAATACTGTGATTCACAAGCAAGCTTCCTCTGAATGAACTATAATTACTAGTCGTTACAATTTTTTTCGCTATAAATGACGTCCCTACATCAAATTCTTATAAACTAATTATCTCGAGGAAACAAGTTGGTACGTAGAATTTGACACTAGAAAATGGTTTATACAGGCATTTTTCAAATGTCAAGTTGATAATTTTGTTTTATCAATAGTCAACAGCTCGGCATCTTCTAACACATCAGTTTTACCTCGTTTTTCTTTCAATCCCCTTGGATCATTCCAATCTTGTACCTCACCACTTGCAAAAATCAAGTAATTCGCAGCCGATAAAGAGTATATAATAGCCGAAATCCAAAAGATCAGACGCCACTCGCTGAGAGTTTGATTTGGCGCCAAAACGCCAACAGCGTATGGCGCAAGAATACCCATGAGCGCTCCAGTTCCATTCGATATACCCAACAAAGTTCCTGAATAATTGGGACTCAGATCGAGAACGTTAACTTTCTGACCAGGATATGCACTGCCGCTGAGAGTCAATCCAATTACAATAAGAGATACTGCCAAAGCAACATTGCAACCGACGTACATTGCTATCACCAAGAAAATAGCTGGACCAATACTTGCTAAAAACGTATTCAATTTTCGCATATTTGTTCTCGACACGTGACCATTTTCGATGGACCAATCGGAAATCCAAGACATAATCATGCAAAACATCCAGGAGCTCACTGTGTGCAACGACGAGGCATATCCATTCAGATGAATGGGTAGTTTCAACACGTTTTGCATGTATTTCGGCAGATCTGACATTATCGTATAGTTATTCCAATCGGATCCTAACTGTGCGATTACTATAGCTATAAAAGCCTTAGACGTCAGTGCACTTTTCCAAGGAAAACCTGGTGCTTGATCGTGAGTATGACGCGACATTCGTTCGTTGAGATATCTCTTTTCCTCGTCTGTGATGAAAGGATGTTCTCGCGGATTATTGTAACACAGAAGTACCCAGAAGACGAACCACAGGATACCGATGCCACCAAACAAGTAGAATATTTTTGGCCAATCCTCGCCGGAATTGCTCATTATTAAACCAGACATCACGCTCGACAGAAACATTCCAAATTTGATTCCCGAAAAAACAAAGGAGACTGCTAGCGTTCTTTCGTTCGGTGGTATCCACTTTGAAAGTAGACAGCTGACTCCTGGTTGTATGACACCTTCGCAAAGACCCATGAGAAATCGCAAAAATATCAGAGCATTGGCGTCGCCCCAAATAGTGGCGACTGGAGTTGCAATTGTGAAAATAGCCGTGAAAAGTACTCCGAAACCTAAGGTATACTTTGGACCGAATTTTTCGGCTAATAAACCACCTGGCAGATGTGTCAATATATATCCCCAGTAAAAAGATGACAGAATGATTCCCTGTAATAAGAGATTCAACAATTAATTATCGTGTTGCTGAACTATTAGTGAATGTATATGGCGAATTACACAAAAAACTGCATTAATTCGACGCTGCTTTTGCAAAATTTTCAAATTGAGACAACGCCTTTGTTCGAGCTATTTTTACCTACCGTGTAGAATCAAAAAAAGCTTGCGCTCATCATGACAAATGCTTGTGATACCCTTTTTATCGCTGATAGAAGCTCTAAACACAAGCGAAAAAAAGACGTAATTTTTCATGTTTTTGTAGGAATTTAACAAAAAACGAAAAAGTTAGCGTTAATCTGACTTCAGGATCGAATTCTACGGCTCAAAATACTTCGGAAACCACGTTTTGCTTGTATTCTACCCAAAATTGCGGCTCTCACTAAAAAACTAATGAAATTGCAAATCTGGCACGTTCAATGAATTTTGCGTGTTTTCAGAGCTCTACAAGGGTCGGAATTTCGAGTAGAAAAAAAACAAAATATGGTTTTCAACGGATTTTTGGGCCGTAAAATTCGAGTCTAAAGTCAGATTACTGCTATCATTTTGGGTTTTTTATTAAATTCTAAAAAAACCAAAAGAAACCACAATAAATAAGATTCTCTTTTTTATTGATGTCAGAGTTTTCACGTGATTTTAAAACCCTCACAGGCAGAAAAAGGTGTCACAAGAAAGAAGATGATGGGCCAGAGTATTACGAATCTTTTGATGTCCCGTAGAACAACGTACCCCGAAAAAACAGCGCGAATTAATGCACTTTTTTGGTGGATTTCGCCATACGTCATACCTGGGTATATTCACTCCATTCAAAAGATCCCACGTACGTGACTTTAGTAGTTGTATTTGTAAAATTGACAAGAGTATTCTCGTAATCACCATAAGGTGGACATGCCTCAGCAAGTGATTCTTCAGTATGATTCAGTGGTTTAACCATCTTTGTTATAGCCATTGAAAGGCATATTCGCAGACTGTAAGCATTGAAAAATGCGAAAAATCCCATGATAGCGACGACCCATCTTTGTGGTATGCAAAATACTAAAAAATATTATAAAAAATGTGTAATAAAAGCTTCATATTCGATTACGACAATCTTTTTAACTTACATTTTTGAAATAATGGCATGTTTATACGTCTAATAAAACTCACATACTACGATAATTCTTTATGGTTACTTCTTACAGCTCCGAATAATGTTTTATGTTGCATACTCAAGAACTCATGATACAGAGCATCAATTGAACTTTCCTATCGTATAGACTAATACCTATCTAGCTGACTTTGTTTGATATTTGATAAGATTAAATTTGAAAAATCAAGAAGTCACATATTTTTTATTAAGATAGACTAATTTGATAATGCAGGTTTAAATTTACTTTCAGTGATTAGTGAACAAGAATATCTACAAGTGCATCCATATAGAAATGACATATTAATTACTGAACAAATGGATAATTTTTAAATATACTAAGTAGAAATTAAAAATTTTAGACAGTTAATCTTTGTAAGTTATTTAATAAAATCTTAAACTGCATCCTCTACATTCCAGTATAATCGGTTGCATAAAGACAGGCGCAGTAATTATCATTGCTTTTTTGTTCGAGAATAATCTTAAAATTTAATTATGTGCGTATATGTGTACAAAATGGACATATTTAATTTATCGTGTAAGTAATATAATTCGTACGAAAATTTCGAAAATGAGTGAAGCATTGATCACAATTTTTATAAAATACCATAAATTTTACAGTAATGTACTTAAAGCGCAAAAGATGTACAAAAATATAAAAAGTTAACGACACCGGTATTTGTCAACAATCTTTTAACGTAACATCCAAACGCATCTGCAAGGTAAGACAATCGAAAATATTTTTTTTTCTTCTAAACGCAGTAAAAAATAAATATGAATAATGGATTTACATAAATACATGTAGACTTAGAGAATACTTGCTTTTAGACAAATAACCGCGACGTCAATATTTGCCAGTAAATTGTCGATTCAACATATTAGTACAATATTGGTCAATTGGCCAATGACAACTGCTTTGTTTGCTCGAAGTTATTTTCCAACTAAAATAACTTATCAATATATATTGAATAAAAAAAAAGAAAGAACAAAAGTAAAATACAATTAAAAAAAAAAGATTCTAAGCTCTACGCGCGATTATAAAATGTCTATACGATATGCAGCTCAAATAAAAATGAATACTAAACAATGCCGCGAGAGGAAAGAGAGAGTCATTCACGCGTGAAAGTATGACGCGCTAAAAAAAGAACGCAAAATCGTGAATAGCTAATGAACGAGAATTCAAACGAAAAAAAAAGACGAACAGTAAGAATAAAAAAAAGCGTATCAAATCGGTTACAAAAAAATCACGCAATTCTCATGTTTTCCCGAGCTTTTTTCTTCTCCTCTTTGTTCCTCTGCATCAGCACGGGATCGTTCCACGCGGCAATTTTGCCACTCGCGAAAATCAAATAAAACACGTTAGTCACCATCAACACGCCGAATATTATCCAGAACACGATGCGCCATTGATCAACCGTCTGATTCGGCGTCAATACACCAACGATATAAGGCGTCAATATACCGGTACAAGCAGCCGCTCCGTTGCTTATAGCCATCACGGTACCGGCATAATTCGGACTAAGATCCAAAGCGTTGACTTTGAGACTCGGAATACCACTACCAAGCAGAGTGACACCGAGAGTGAACATCGCGACGACCAACACCCGATCGCATTTGGCGTAAGACGCAGCGACGATGAAGACACCAGGGCCGATCGAGGCGATAGTCGTTCCCACCTTCCTCACCATCGTGATGGACATGCGCTCCTTGGCTATTAGCCAGTCGGCGAGCCAAGACATGAGCAGACAGCACAGCCACATGCCGATGTAGGGCAAGGACGACAAGTATCCGTTCTGATCGACTTCGAAGTGTAGCACGCTGCTCATGTACTTGGGCAAATCGGTGGCAATGGTGTAGAAGCCCCAGTCGTGTCCCACCTGCACGGATATCAATGCCCAAAGTGGCATCGACGTCAGCAAATGTCTCCAGGGTACCGGTGGTGGATTTTCATGAGCGTGTTCGCTCAGCTGCTCCTCCAAATACTTCGCCTCCTTCTCGCTTATGAACGGATGCTCGCGCGGTGTGCTGTAGCACACCAGTATCCAAACGGCGTACCAAGCCATACCGATACCACCGAAGAAGTAGAAGACTATGGGCCAACTGGTATGTTTGAGAATCAAACCGCTGACCGCGGTGGCGAACACGGTACCGAGCGGTGCGCCCACGAACACGAAAGAGCCGGTTTTCGATCTCTCTTCCGGTGGTGCCCATTTGGCGAGCATCACGTTCAACGCCGGCAACGTTATTCCCTCGCAGAGTCCCATCAGCACTCGCAAAATTATCAATCCCGTCGAGTCGCCCCATTCCACTGTTATGGGTATGATCACCGTGAGCAGCGCCGTGGAAAATATACCAAGGCCGAGCGTCTGTTTGCCGCCGAATCTCTCGGCTAGAAGAGCGCCTGGCAGTTGTGTTACGACATAGCCCCAATAGAACGACGATAGGATGATACCCTGCAAACGAGCATTTGATCGTTTTGACGTGTGTGTTTGTACTTTCTCTATTATTATTATTTTTTTTTGTCGAGTGACACCTGCGCTCGCGAGCTATTGGTTCATGTGTTTTTACATAAATACCTTTTTTTTCCTCTTTTAGTCATTTTTTTATCGGAGCACACGCACGATAATATTGAATAATAACAATGGTTTTTAATCATGGGTTGATCTTATTGGAGAAAAAAAAATTAATTTTTGGAATTATCGAGTGAGACGCGCGATTGTTTTAATTTATCGTGAAATCTAGAGAATTTTTTCGAGACACGTAGACTTATCTTTGCTAGATTAAAAAGCACTCTCTCGAATTAAATACACATACGATAGCGCGTTCTTTTATTGTCACCTCGAATGCTCGAGCTCGAGAAAATTTTTTATTATTTCTTTTTCTTTACTTGCGTATATTCGCTCCAGTCGTAGCGATCGGCGCTGATACTTGAATTGCCACTTGATTTGGGTTCGTCGAATCTTGGACACGTGCCATCCTCGGATTCATTTCTCTGTATTGGTACGACCATCTCGGTTATTGTGATGGATAGGCTTACTCGCATACCGTAGGCCATGACAAGGGCTAAAAAGCCCATAAGAGCGAATACCCATCGCTGAGCGATTGGTGCACCTAGAAAATTTTTTTTGTTTTGTTATTTATTGAGCAATATTTCGCAAAAGTACGCTAGACGACGGATCGAAATAGATCTTAAAAGAAAATGGAAAAGAAAAAAACTATTTTGCCTCTATTACGTGATGAAATGAATTTGTTATTGTGAAAAAGGAAAAAAAAAATTGAAAATAATCTCAAGGACAGAATTTCAACGACACGCAATTTTTCTTCGACTGAAATAGATTAATTTTCTATAATTACAAAAAATTACTGCAATTGCTGGATACGTCACCGAATCGGACTTTATTTTTTTTTCGAAAACTAGCTTTACACACTGTAAAAAGTGTAAATAAAACATGCAATATAAGCTACGATGAGAAATAAATCATGTTAATAGTACGCTATTGTCAAAAATGATAATGTAACGACATTGAAAAGACCTAATTTACTAATACTAATTTGTTCTAGATAGATAGAATAGTTTGTGACTTACAGCAGAGCCTGAGCCGCGTGATCATGTTGGGATTTTACGATGCAGCTCCGTAATGCTAGTGAACACAACACAATATAACCTTTTATATTTGAATATGATGAAATATCACTGGCATTTGCAACATTTTTTTTCGAGTGGAATTTCCTTATGTCAATTTTATATTTTTGAGCAACGACTCGCTGCTTAAAATACAAATTACCAAATAGATTAAACTCAATTCGTTTGATGTTCTTTTTTTCCTTAACTTTTTTTATTTCACAAGTTGAAACAAACAAAAGAGGAAAAGTTTGATGTGACTTGTCAATTTTCTTTAACTGTAAAACGAGCGACGCTATCGGTTGAAAGGAAACTTTAGAAATGCCACTGGGTATGAAGAAAAAATTACCTGTAAATCTGCACCCGACCTAGAGCTCATTTGCGCGCGCTGACTATCATCGAATGACTGAGCGTCAACTCCCACCATAGCGCCAGTTTTATCCAGCTTCTTTTATAGCAGATAAGTACATAATCTTGAATATCAAAGATATGAAAGGAAATGATCGTACGAAAATATGCTGAGTGCAAACCTCATCTATCGTAATTTTCTCCAACAAATGGAACAATTTCATTGAACAGTTGTTACCATTTAATAAAAGCGTTGGTACTTCAATGAAAAAATTCCTCGATTAAGTACACAGTGCAAAATAGAGCGTGTATTGCTCGCTTTAATTATGATAATTTGTTCATTCAAACAAATTAGTAGTTTTCGAATATTTTGTAATTGATTCTAATTATTTGAAATTAATACTTCGAGATTAGCGCAGTCATACGTAATTAAAAATGAGAAATTGAATTTGATAATCGACACAGACTTGAAATCGAAATTTTGAAAAGGAAAAAATGAATGCGGAAAATGTTATTTTCATCCAAGCATATGAAAAATGTGATGATTTAGAAATCTTTAAGTTTACGGTTTTTCAAATGAATAATACAACATTTCAACATTTTGCAATTTTTAACTGGAAAAAATTATTTAATGGTATATTTATGAGTTTAACTCGTTTTATGGAATGAACGTCATTTTATAGAATGAAACACATGAAAAACGAAAAGATTTTATTGATTAAACATTTTATTAAAGTCTTCCTACATTATTACAATAATCATTACATGATTACCTTAACTATAAGCTAAAAAGTTTGGCATGGGCATAATATATATTCTCTATGACATTAGCTGCTTTACTATATTTTACATATATACAATATAATGTGATGAGCCAGCTATAGAAATCGTACAACCTACTTTCTGACACTGTCGATTATGTTTATATGCTTCTATGACATGCAGATTAGTATTACAATCACTCACGTGGTGCTAACTATGATAAAAACTCTTGCACATTTTTAAACTATGAACTTATAAGTATCCCGTATTTATTAAGAATATTTACAAATTATGAAATGCGCTCTCGAATTTTTTATCGAACATGAATAATGTTTTTCCTACTAAAAACATCAACATCTCCCAATATTATATTCGATTGTTATTTTTAAGGACGTTTATTGTAATCATCAGTTGGAATGTTAATATTATTGTACTCCTTTACCAATTAAACTTTTTATAAAATTCTTAAATATTGTCCGAGTTATTATCTCTTTTTTTTCATACAACTAGGATAATTGTTTGATTTTCTTTAAAAAAATCGTACATTCTCGCATAGTTTCTTGAGATTATCATTACATTTTTACTATTATAAATTATGGAAATATGTTAGGATTCGGCGCATTCATTAACTATAAATATAGCATATTTTTCTCAATTACAAAAATCACTGCCTGTTCTTCAAAATAAATTATGAACTATGAGTATCTAAAATTTCGACAATTATAATTCATGCTTTCAGTCATCATCGCATCGATTTGACATCTATGAGTAAATCTATACGTTAATATTAGTAAAGCTTAAAAACTATTCTGTATTTTGATGTAGTTTGAAATTTCATCGATGTGATTAAAGTATGGCTAAAAATAAATAAAATTTCATATGCTCTAACTGTTTCCTATTTTTCTTTCAAGTGAACTCATCAAATTTCGAATTGATTAAGAAACTATTACAATGATAAATTGCATAAATATAAATAATTGAAAGTATTCTGGTATGAATAGGCTTTCCTCTGCAAAAAGATATTATTATTACCTTCATTAAATATTTTCCAATTCTAAGCTACGCAAATATCTTCGATCGAAGCTTCAAATTTATAGTGATAGTTTCTATTATTTTCGTTCGAGTATAGTCTGAAAACATTGCATCGGTTGTGAAATTTCGATATGTATCGACAAAAATCACACCACTAAGTCAGCTGTCCTGTAAATGTATCTTAAAATTAATCTAGATGATATATACAGAATTGATCTCCAATTAATCTATTCATCGATATGTTCGAACATAAGCCATGGTAAGTAGAGATTTTTTTTAGGCCTAACTTAAAGCTACGTAATACCCTTAGTGTGAGTAATGTTCGGTGAATTCGTAACCGAACAATAGTTTCGTTTTTCACTTAAGTAGTTGCAACGATAAACGGCGATTTTTTAAATCGTTTTTGGCGGATTTTGATATTATAGGTGCTAGAATAAATCGCAATTTTCGATCCCGCTTATACAAAAAATAAATAAAAAAACAACCCAAAACAGTAATATAAAAAAAAGACTTTCTTTCTTGAATATGTACAAACACTATCCTAAAAAAATCACAACTAGGCATAAAAGCACGTGGATATGCCTTTCAAAAAACTTAAATACGTAAAGATGTTACACAGTAACAAAACAACTCAAGTACCAGACTTTTTCTTTTCGAAAAATATCGTTTTTTTTTACCGGCAGTATATGCTATTCGAAAATTGCGTTCCATCGAAAGTACCTAAATTTACGTATTCAAGCTCGAATCCCTGAAATTCGCTAATTCGCTTTAAGCGAATTACTCATTTCTAAATTTGCATTGGTCTTGAGCAATTCTTTAATACGATATATTGTCTCGCAGGTATGCTTGTTTTTTGTAGACATGCTTTTCACACTTGCCCCACCAAGATCGTTTCTTGCAGATTTTGGCTGGTTTCAGGACAAAACATTTCGTTTGAATCATGTTGAAGAAGATTTTACCAATGACGTTTGCCGATGAGGTTCCGGTCATCTTCAAGCAGGTTCTGAATCTAAAAACAAAATCAAGTGAATATTATTATCAACATAGTTGTTATTGAAAATCACGACAATTGTTTATCTCTCTCAGGTTAAATTTCGGCGATTAAATTTCAACGCGATAATACATATTTTTCGGTAACCGTTCGTAGCAATTAAGAGAACCGCGTTAATTCATTTTCTACGAATAGAAGCTTCAAAAGTACTTAACTTCACGTGATATGAAATGTGCGATACACTATCGGTCAGCGGTCTATCTAATTGAATAACATCCGTTATTAATTACTTTCGATATTGCTCAACTACTCATCGAAAAATCACGCATCATAATGACTCTTCGCTATTACAATCGCCAAACAGTATACGATTCTAGATAAATTTGCAATTTTTATCGGAACGATGTAAATTTCATGTATTAATCAGAAAAAAAGAGCTTTTTCATTTCCTTTCCGCTCATTCACAACGCAATTCCCGCTAAACAATCGCTCTCATCGTCGAAACAATGTCCTTGACTTTTGAGCACTCAAATCACGAGATAGCCTACCGTTCTAACTGTCGAAATCCATTGACTTTAAAAGGCCAACGTTCCCCTCGCGACTGTCGACTAAGACATCGCTCACCGTAAGCATCCGTAGTTTATCAGAACACCAAACAAAAAAAAAGAGGAAGAAAAGAAGAAACTCTCCAACCAACCAACCAACAAAAAAAAAAGAAAAGAAGAAGGGAGTTACAAACCTCTCATCACATCCGCAGTGACTAAGGGTGAAGGGCATGTAGTTGAAAAGTCCATATCTCTCGGAGAAGGGTGTGATAGCACGGGGACAATGATCGTGGCGCCGGCAGCACCTGTCAAGGCCGTCGAGTGCGCCCAAATCCTTGTAACTGTAAGCCAATCGATGCGGTCCACACCACTTTGTGCCCGGTGCTATAATCAACTCTTGGATGCCACGTTTCATTCGCCTCGACGACGATTGCTTCTTTCTATATATACAATACATACAAAAATCGAATTAGAATCTCTGTGGTGCTTATTGTGTTAGGGGAGCTACATAGGCGATTTTTCATCTGGTCCTTTTTTATGACACGTGAAAGACGATACTCGTGTGTGTGTGTGTGTGTTTGTGTGCGGGGTGAGGCATCATGATCTTTCGCGATTTTTCTCTCGGCTTTTATGGCACGCTCGCTGCGCGTTATGGCCTATACCCCCCCTGTCCCCACACCCTCCTCTTCAATCGATCTTATGCAGTCGCGCGCGCGCTTTTGTTCGCGACGCTCTGTTTTCGCGCGTCACATTTTATTATATATATTCGTCGTCAACTATTGTATGTAGCAAAATTCCCCAAAAAAGAAGCGGAATATGAGTTTCCGAGTGAACCTTCGTCTATAAATTAAGATGTACATGTAATAGACTCACGATTTGAAAGTTTGCTGCCTGAGTCGTTTGACGGATTCGCCAAGCCAAGGGAATTGCTCGTCAATGTCAGCCGTATCATTGGCATGGAACTTGAGCGTCAGCTCGAATTGGTGCTCGTTCACGCGCTGCAATTCCTCCTCGCACACCACGAAGTTGCTCATCTCCGTCTCGTCGATCCAGCGTTGCGTCAAGTTGTCGCCCGTGTACACCATATTCAACTCGAAATTACTGTCGTCCAGCCAGATTTGTCTTACCATCGTCGCTGACTCCCTACAATAAAAAGAAAAAAAAAAACATGTATATTTTAGCAAAATATGTATAAATAGCGTTCGGAATTTTATCGTTATCGAGCGAAAGGCATTGACGTAATCGACTATACCAGTCGCAAGAAACTTTATCAATAGCCGACCGCGTGCGTTTTCGCATATAGTTTCGTTATCGCGCGTATAGCTGGAATTATGACGCGATGAAAGGAGCGCATCGCGTGTGGTCCCCCCTTTGCAAACTTTTGCGTGACGCGTGTGTCGTCTGTGAATTGTTTTGTCTGTATACAAAAGTGAGTTTGAAAACCGACGACAGATTATCAGCTTGGAGAAAAGTGGCCGATGTTCGGTGAGTGCAAAGTGGATGGCTACTTAACGGCTTAAAAGAGTGCCCCTGCCGATAGAGTAGCCCGCGATGCACGACCGATCACCCGCTTAAATACTGTGCAGTAGTAGAGTGTCGTGTATATATATAGTTCGTAAAGGGGATTTCTCGCACCGCATCCTTTGGCTTTTATATATACATTGCAACTTACGGCGAGGCTTTTCAAAGTTTTAAGGTATTATGTGGGGGGAACGAGCTCTCGAGAGTTTTAGGACGATTGTTGTACATTGTTTTGTGCTTGGAAAGCTTTCGTATAGATGTTTCGGATGATCGCTGCAAATGAAGTTGGAATTTGCAAGTTAAGCGACTTTATCGGAATTTACGACAAGAATCACTGAAAGACCCGATTTTCGTAAAATACTACTCTTAATTTATGAAATTAGACATTTTAACATAATTGTAACTCAAGTATTGTTCATAGTTATCAATATAATATCAAAAACATTTGAATTTTGATAATGGAGTAATTTCAACAATAAAAAAAATAAATATTACAATGAACTACAATTATTTTTCAGCGTGGTCAAATAAATCCAGAATAATTAAAATAATACCGGCAATGCATTGTCAAAAATTTTGATTCAAGCCCGTAAGAGTCATAATTATCAATGGTCAGTTAACTCCGAATCTAATTAAAAGAAACTGCTACTTTTTTATTTATCGCTATCCACACGTACACATTGAATAACAACTTTGTTTTATAGATGCTGCATATATAGCAGAAACTCACTCTCGAATCAATCAAAAATTCGGCGAATCAATAAAAACTCGATAACTCAACCAAATGGACCGACTGATAAATCCTCTTCAGTATGTATACAGACACAACGTCTGGTTTATCTACGCGACGGAGGTCAAGGTTCGTCGGAACACGCGTGTATTTTAATTCGTTTGAACTTTCACTCGTTTTAGCGTCACTTTTTTTTTCAATTAAAATCCCAATTAAAAACCCGTCTTATCGATTACGCGCCGTTATAGACGCGCGACGTTTTTTTCCTTGCATATCTGCTCCAAAAACAAGTACAACTTGCGAAAAAAAAAATTCCCAGGAAACATTTTCAACGTATGCATAAATTGATTGACGAAATTGTCGAATTATGCTAAATCGCGATTGACGAGGAAAAATCCGGAAATGACACCGAAGTATAACTCGACACGTTCATTTGCAACATTCGCTGTTTAATGTATGTATGCACATTTCGTTACATCGAATCGCTATATCGATTAATTTTGCACACGAGTCTCTCTTTTTCCCGCACAGTCGCATAAATCCTCGATTTACGAGAGAGAAATCGTCTGCTCTCGAATTTGAAATAAAATAGAATGAAAGCACGTACATAAATCTATATTCAATTGCCTTACGTCACCACACTCGCCGCGGCAGTCTCGCGCTGATAATGTCGTTATTTTCACACTGAACACTCGCGTACAAGCAGACATGCAGTAAACTTTTAATTTCTCCAATCAAAACATCGTCACGTATAGGTGGTACGTGTGTGTGAGTATATACATACGTGGTTTCATTCAACTGTGTCTACAGCAGACGATTTCGAAGTTCGCGAATTGCCGATGAGCGGCAATGACTTTACGTTAAAAAAGCCACGTGCTTATTTCGCGATTCAACCGGCATCGGCGGCCTTTTAAAATTCGCCGATGCGAAAGCATGATTTAACTATCATAAATTTCAAACGAAAAACAAGAAAGAAAAAGAAACAACGGATAAGTACAAGAATATTCTCGAAAGATACAGAAGAAAAAAAAATTAGCAAACTTACTCGTTGTTAGAGACGACCTCCTTGGCGCAGACATCATGCCACCTGACGATTCTCTCGACGATGCCACTTGGCAGTCTCTTGACAATCGTGTAAGTCTCGTTGAAATTGGTCGGTTGACACTGACCAATCTGCAATAATCCCACGACAATCAACACCAATCCCAACGTTATAATCTTCACTCTCTCGATAGCCATGATTATTCGCACGAGAAACAACAAAAATGAAAAAAAACTCGGGAGAGCTATAAGATACGAAGAGGCGAACGATTCGAATAGTCGCGCGCGCGATCGGCGTCTGGCGTCCGAGCTGAGCGGCGTCTCGGTTTTTCGGGCTCGCGCCCCACCTCGACACCCAACCAATGCGAGTGCGCAAAGCCATGGACGAGCCCCCGTCGTCGCTGAAAACACACACACACATACACGCAGACAGAAGTGAGAGAGCCAATTTTAGCAGACGCGAGCTGATGAAGAAGAAAGGGATCGGGATGCTGCGATTGGTCGCGCAAACATCAGGTGTTTTTCGATCGCGACTCTATATATCGGTAAAGGAGGATCGAGGGCTTGTTACACTTTCCCCCGCGCGTATAGACTTTTCTATGTGTACGCATACACGCATGACATATTATTATTATATGGCCTTCGGTGGCGTGTCAGCCGGTTTTTCACGGATATTTACTCTCTTTTTTTTAATAGCCCGAGAGGATATTTATGTGATAAATTACTTGTGTATTCTTGACGGACGTGCTGTCAATTTTCGAATTGTACAAAACCGGACAAACGATTATTGAGGAAAGTTAGCGCAGATCCGCTTTTATCATCTTTTATAATTCTTTTTTTGATGTATAGTGAAGAGAAATTTATCCATCGGGATAAATCCAACATTTATTTCCCCCATGAGTAAAATGTTTACGATTTATAATGAAATAATATGTATAAAAAATATTGAAAAATGAAGCCAGCGAACGAAAAAAAAAATGTGGCACGGCCTGCCTCCAAAGAGACACGCAGACACGCGTATAAGACAGCCATGCAGATCGGTGGTATGCTCGCAATGCAGTCGCGCCTTCCCCTACTTCCCCCTTACGAAGCAGCGACGACGACGACGATGTGCGAAGAGAGTTTGTGCCACGGCAGCGTTCGCCGATCGTACGATCTTGCGTGCGCCGATCCATTCACGCGTGACCAACGCATCGCTTTTTTTTTCGCTGTATGGAATTAGGGAGAGACTCATTTTTTTTTTTGACTCATTGTATAGAGATTACCTGACGCGTGTGGTGATTCACACCGATTTGACGAACAGGTGTGATGGAATAATACTGCTGATCGATAAAGTTTATAAATTGCGCGAGATCGATTTGTTTGGAATTTCAAACATTTTAGTACGCGATTTTCTGAAACTTCTTGCCTTGTTTCTCCGATCGTGAATCCATCCGCGCGACGGTATTATAGATTATTCAAGCGACGACATCGCGCCGCAGCAGGCAGCATCTATCTCTCGTATATATCCTCCCCGAAAATTAGCTATGCTAATTGGTAGACCTTGTCGCGTCTGAGAGTAACGAGAGCGCTACTAAAAAAAAAGAAAGAAAAGATTGGCATTGCGTCGTGCCGAGAAACTTTTTCAATGACTATGCGCGGAGTTTGTTTTTTCTTTTCTTTTTTTTGTCCGCGCAAAAGGAGGATCGTACGATCGTGACACTGCGTGTGAAGTTTATGGCACGCGGCTATAAGTAGCTTATAGTGGCATCGTCATCTCCGTTTTCAATGAAAGATTCGCTAGTTGATGACCCAGTGAGATAACGATATTTATACCTTTAAAAACGCATCGTTTTTATCTATACGATTTATCAATCAAATTTTTTTTTTTCGCAACGTCGAATTTCACACGTAACACGCTCGTCAGGTATAATAATTCCAATGAAAATCAATCGAACTGTCTCATGTAAGCATGTGAAATCGATGAATTAGCATACACTGCTTCGCTGACACGATGTGTCTCCATGCAAAAAGTGTACTGGTAACGATGAAAAAATTATACGATACGGGAGAGAATTTTTTTTTTTTTTGCAGACGAGCCACTATAAATAAACACACGCGCTTAATACAGAAATAAACGACAGTCTGTACTTGGCGCCGGCAGATATATATAAGTATATATATTTGCGCTTGCAACGAGCGCGCGAGCCGCGTGACCGCAGCCAGTGGCGTGATGTTCGGGAAAACCACGTACACGTACAATCTTGTTTTTATTTACCCCTTTTCCTTTTTGGTTCAATATATTTGTTTACTACTAATGTAGCGGGAAAAGTAACTGACGCACGAGGGAACGTTTGAGTATTCAAAAAAACAAGATGCAATAAATTTTCTTACGATACATCGATCCGATCGTACGCAACTTCGAAATAAATTTTTATTTTACAGAAAAGCTCGACTTATCGAGCTTGCGATAACACACCTGCGCGTCGTCGGGTCGTATATAGTGAAAATTAAGCGTTCTAGCGCAAGAAAGTTCCTACCATACCTCGTAAAAGCAATGAGCCTTCGCTCGCAGTCGCTTCGCGCGAAAGCTTCTCTCTCTCGCTCGCGTTTGGCTTGCGGCCGATAAATTATGCGAAAGCGACTAAGAGAACGCAGAAAAGAGCTATATAGAACCGAGCGAGATTCTATAGGAGGCATTGGCTTGGAGGGCTCGGAAGACACTGCTCTTTCTCTCTCTCTCTGTACCTGTTGGCCGTCAGCCAAAGGTCGCAAAAAGGCTTTTTTCTTTTTCTTTTTCTTTCGCGCGAGGCAGTTGAACGACCAATAAGAAATCATTTCTTTGCATCTGATAGTGTCAAGTTCGAGTGCGTAAATTTGAATGAAAATCATACAGTAGAGCTCAAGTGTGTGTAGGTCACGTAACGTATCTACATTCTTACGTAAAACGAAGGTATATGCAAAAAAAAAGCCAGCATAGAAAGTATCGTTCGCGCGCGAAAGATGGAAAGAGCGCGAAAGAGAGAAAAGCAACAGCAACCAAAAAAAAAGTCTCTCCCCGCTCTCGCAGCAGCAGCAGCTTTGAGGTCGCGATTCGCTGATTGGCGCTGACGTGGCCGTTCGAAAAGTGGCGTGATCTCTTGCCTCGATATTATGGATATATACATATATACATATATGAAACTCGCAGGACGAGTGAAACACACCGCGATCAGGATCACCGCATGAAATTCCTTTACATAGCTAAGAGAGAGATGGTATAAATCACGCGATGTGAAGTTTTATTTTTTTCACCATTCGCTCCGTTAAACTGGAACGATCGCGAGATTTTTTTGATTAGTCGAAGAATTTTGATATATACGACATTGAATTCTAATTTGAATGCTTCGACGTAACAGTACGAGCATATACAACTCAAAAGAAATCGTCCTACAGCTGAATTCGCGAATTTGATATGGTAAAAAACAAAGGGAAATGAAAAAAAACGAGGGGAAAGAAGGTAACAAGCGGCGCCAACAACTCCTCGAGAAATTAATTGCGCGAAGGGGAGAGCAGCGAGCATTGTGTGTGTGGAACTTGCTCTCTTTTGCAGCGAGCTGCTTGCTACATTACTACTATAGCCATAAGGGAAACTAGTCCTCCGACACGCTCGACTGCTATGCTGGCTGCCTGGCTGGCTTCCCTTCTTTCTTTTTCTTTTCTTTCCTATTCTTCGTTTCATTCTTCTTTCTACTGCGCCTACGTTTCGTCGTCGAGGCTGCGGTTTCATTGATGAAGTTTACTACACTTGTAAATATAATGTTTGTCGAGAATGAATTTTCGAATTTGAATTTTCCTCACCGTTCGAATGACTAGAACCTTTCCGAAGAAAAACGCGTTTTCGTCTGAATGGACCACGAAAAAAATCTCGAGTGCATCCGCGCGAGAGCTGCACAATCACTATGCCGCACCGTATAATGTTGTTTGAAAAAGGAAATTCGTTCGATATGTGCATTTTACGAGAGAAGTGTTTGTCCAACCTTAACATTGTATGTACTTATTCAAAAGTTGGTGGTGCATACATCTGTGTAACTTTAGGGCCAACGTTTACTTTTTTGTTCGACTCGAGGAAATGTGTATAGCCGACAATGAGTGCGTAGGATTATTGATACTTGTACTCTTAAAACGATAAAACTCAGTTTTTTTTTTCAAAAGTGTTTCCGCGAAAAGTTCGACCACCTCGTAGTGTTATATCGTCAAACAGATACAAATATAACCGTTAATTAAATAAATTATTTTTACGAAACCTTTTCGTCAAATTTTACACCAATCAATTATTCACTAAATAAAAAAAATTGCAGATAACTTTTACGACAACCCTCGTGTCTGTAGAGAAAAACACTTGAAAAATCATCTATACATAATACAACAAGTCAGCTCACCTTACAAACTCAAGTCAATAATCGACGAGAGAAAAAAAGTGGTCATCCGAACGATCTTTTTTTGTCCCTCCCACACCGTTCCCTGAAACAACATTGAAATCAAAGACAACAAGAAGCTGAGAGCCTATTGAAAAATCCAAGACGCGCGTGTAGACCCTTCTCGAAAAAAAAAAAAAAAAATTCTCCGCCGGTGCGGTGTAAAAGCAAAAGGCGGAAACGACGTGAAAATCGGATGGAATGCAAAGCCGAGTGCTTTTCACGGGGGATTGTTATGTCGCGCGTTTTGGAGTGCTCAGCTCGAAGTTTCCGAGCTCACGCGGTGCACGCAGGTTCTTCTTTTTTTTTGCATAGAGTGTATTATCAGGAATGCAGATTAAGATCTGTTGGGTTGTCGGTTACTTTTTGGTATTCGTGTAGCCTTTTGTTTTTTCCGTTGTAGCGTTTTCTTGAGGTATTTCACAAGCTGTTGATCCGTTGTAATATGGAAATTTTGATTTTTTAAGTAGATTAATATATATCTGCGCAAGTATTTTACAATCAGCGTACTATGATACTTTCTTGCCGATAACGTTCTACAGCTTTTGACGATACCAAAACCGTCACCATAAATCACTCAATTTTTATGTCGTTTTGTTATTCATCTCGTAAAATCTCAATCCTACGAGTCTATTTCAATATCCTTCAATAAAATATATATATCCATCATATAAATTCTCAAAAAATATATAAATCAACCATAAAAAAAGCCATTCACCTCGTGAAATATAAATAAAACTAATAATAAATTTTTTTTTCTCACGTTATCAGTTTCTCCACCCCGATCTTCTTCTCTAAAACTCAATCAATTCTTTTTTATGAGAATGCATCTTACTAACAACTACGCGGCAACGCCCCCTAAACTCCGTAAAGTAGAATCGTACGATTATGATCGCGTGACGTAAAAGAACCGGCGGCGACGAGGCTCGAATGCACATACATACACATACACATGTATACATCGGAGTCAAATCAATTGATTCGCGACAGCCGCGAAGTGCGCTCTGCGGCTTCATTGGAGCTGGTTTAGCTGGTTAATAGACCTCCTCTGATCGCGCGATGTATATATGTACAGTAGAGGCCGCGATTGCGTATGTTGCAGAATTGATTGGCCTTTTTATTAAACGTTACATTTTCAGATTGCAAACTAAAAGTTAAAGTCAATCGCACGATATAAAAATAAATCTTGATACACACACACACTTTTTTTTTCTTATCCGACGCGAATGAAATTAACGAAAATAGAATTTAAAAATCTTGAATCTCGCGCGACAAACATAAAAATAAAAAGAGCAAAACAACAGGCTGAAGAGTAGTAAGGGTTGCAAAGTGTACGAGCCGTTTTACCCCCCATTTGCGGTGTACGCGGAATGATCGTCAGCAGCAGCCCTTCCGCGACGCGATGATTGCGCAATTTCCGCGGCTCGCGGCCAAGGGCCACTCTCTTCGGTCGCGCAGACTGCCTACGTGTGTGTGTGTGCTCGTGTATATGCCTTATATACCGGATATGCGTATACGCTAATTCGAATTTAAATGTTACGCGCGAATTGCATAGTGTTATTGTTTGGCGTTTACGATGGGATTGTATTTTGGAAAGGTGGGTAAAAAATTTTAATTTTCGTTTTGCTTACTAGCGCTTTTAATTATAGAGTTGGCTTTCCAAAACCCATACTATAAAAAAAAATTCTTATTTCTATTGCATACTTAAACGTCAGTGTTCTTGATTTAAGAAAAAAATGATTAAAAATTTCTTACTTTAAGACATTTTCATTTTGAGTAAAAATGTATCTTAAAATTAGTAAAAATTATTGACCTATCAATGTAATTTCCGCTTAAAATAAGAAGACTTTTTTCTTATTTTGACGATGGAAATTACTCAAGTATTAAAAAAGTGTACTAAAAATGAGAAAAAAAACTTTCTTGTTTTAAGAACACTTTTTGCTTCCTTATTTCTTTTTTGCAGCATCGATAATAAAATTAACAAGCTATATGTGTAAAAGCAATTCACGTCAATTTTCCTAATAACCAGTGACAAAGCTTCTTATCTGCACAAGGCTCCAAAATCGCACTCAAATAAATAGCGAAACACGATCCACCATACACACGCAGACGAAGCTAACGAAGCTTGGCACAATTATTATCCCCGTCGACCCTTGAAAAAAAAACACGAGTGCATATAACTCGGAGAGGCATCAGCATAATCGAAGCCGAAACTCACGTTCGCTCGAGGGACACTATATATACATATATACAGATCGGTATCGCCGTTCGAGTCCCTTTGATGTGTCGCCGCGGTTGCGCTTTAAGGGGAACCAGACACGCTCGAAATTCGTCACCCGCACCCCCGCACCTATAATGCAATTGTGGTGGCTTCTCTCTCCCGTGGACGTGGACAATGCGAAAATAGGAATTTTTTTTTTTTTTTTTTTTTTTTAGAGGTGTTACGTGTTGGGCGGAGCGAGTTTTGACAAATGCTACTATTGATGTCGACGAGTTTTCTTGAGAAATTCAGAAATGTTTGGATTTTTCGAGACTGCATATCGTCGGGTCAGTGGAAAAAAAACACATCTCCAATAAAAAACACACATCCATTTTTTCCATTGAAAATTACATTTAAAAAGTGGACGTGTGTTTTTTTTTAAACGACTTATTGGAGGTGTGTTTTTTTTCCACTGACCCGACGATATACTTTACGTACGAGGAAAATCATATAGTTATACAGTAAACCAGTATATTCTGTAAAAAAATAATAACTTACCTGTCGCCATAATATACTTGATCGATCTTATATGCATATATTCAAATCCGCGCACGTTGAAAGCTTGTTATATACAGTACGTAGACCCATTAAGCGTGTGACAGTGCAAACATAAACTTCGGCTAATTTATTCATTCACTGTCAAATCAAAAGTACTAACTTTAATAGTTAGAGTAAAGCTTTACTCGTTCAACTCCTCTTACGTGTTATATGCTCGCGGTACTTATTAGACTTGTCCGCTAATAAACTTTGTGTTATTCTCGACGATGTACATTTACGAGTTCTTTATCAAATTTTCGTCTAATTTAACAATTTCAATCTATAAATTTTTACAATTCGCACACATTTCGATCAATGGCAGGCTAATTAACTTCTCGAACAAACCCCATAAATTAACTTCGCCTAAAAAAAACCACTTAACTTTCTATACCAAAAAAATGAGACATTTCAACATCTCATCCCACCCTATATCTCCAAAATCTGCGATAGAGCATCACAGTAGAGATAAGTGCCTAAACCAAAAGCGCAGCAAGCGAGACGCCCTTCGTCGGATGGCACACGTCACGGTTAATTGTCCCTTTTCGAAACGAACATAAAAAAAATCAATTAGAATCAAATCCGCGTGTATACATATACATACATACGCGAATGTGTCGTAAATCGTGTAATCTCTCCCTCCGATGCTATTATATGAACTTTTTTTTCTCGTGTAACGCTTTGTGCGCTTGTTCGCGTCCGGATGTGCGTTTGAAAAGGGAGAGTTGTATCCTACACACCACCGTGTCACGAGGAATTTAGATTTTCAATTTCGGAAGAGGGGTGGTTGTGTGTGTGTGTGTGTATACGAATTGTTTGCGGCCAGTTGTTCGCTATGCGTGCATCGAACGACTATATATACTCGAGATTATATTGTGTGTTTATTATATGGTGTCCGTCGTGACTTTGTTATATACAGGACAAAGAGACGTGAAATTTTCTCTCTTGGACGTCCGCGCAGTTTCATTGCGATAGACGAAAAATCGATATGTAAGATATTGCAACTCGATATGCCGTTGCATGAGAAGGGAAAAAATAATTTTCTTCTTTGTCGGTGAAAGCCAACGCATGAACAACTACACATTATGTATAGGTTGTTCTAGAAACCGACAAGAAAAAAAATGCGAGAGCCGTGCTAATCAGCTTGGAGAGAGAAAAAAAAAAGAAGCGTGGGTGGTGACTGCACTCACCGACACAACGAGTTTCGCAAGTTTTCTCAACGCATGCATACATGCGTCGATAAAGCCAGACGTTTGTTAACATTTTCCTCAATAGGACGCATTGTATACACACACCTCATGTAACGTTCCACAGCCACCTGTTAAAGTATCTCACTAGTAGAAAACTCGTTGATTGGCATTTTTCAGATTTAAAAAAAGTCTCTTTAATCACTTCCTCGTGTAACAACTTACACGTTTGACAATCCGGTCAGACAGACACATATTTTTCGTAATCAGCTTTCATCTCTCGCTCGATTACTTACTTCAATGGCTAGTGAATCCTGCGTAATTGAAACTCTTTTTTTTTTTGGTGCGGGTATCGCGCCACTTATCTCGTAATGATGTGTTTACGTGTCGTTTTGAGCAATGATGCGTAGAAGCGCTCATTGATGATGAATTTTTTTTCTGCTTCTGGAAAAAGTTGTTGTGTGCTTTTTTTTTTTGGCGCGCGTGATCGTTTCTTGGCAAACGGGAATTGATTTTTAATAGCGTGTTTCGTAGATTCTACTTGTTATTAATTGAACTAAGAGTTATCTCATTTCATATGGAAGATTATCTCATCGCGTGAGTAATTGTTAAAATTACATTTTTTTATGTAATTCTCGTTCATATTCAAATACAAAAAAAATGAACATGAATAATGTAAAATTAAAAAAAATGTAATTTTCTCTTTACTACATGCGCGTTTTTTTACGATAATCGTTTTATTTACCCTCGCGCAGAAGCTTGCAATTATAGAAGCCATTAAAAATATCAGACCACGCGGAAGATCGTAATACATCATGATCTTTTTTTTTCAAGATCGACATTGCACAATTTTGTAAATATGCAATTAAAAGAGCTTCAACTGCGCATCTAAAACATTTTTTTCAGCGACAATGTTTTTCTTTCCAATGAATCGTATATGTAAAAGTAGATGCGTAGACATTAAGATAAAGGTCAAGGTTAATTGAATGGTATATATTGCATAAAATAATTACGCGACATTACAATGCTCGTACATCACCGAGGCAAGTGGAGTGACCGCAATATTGTCTCTAATTGCGCATTGCAAAATCTCTTCCGACGAGTAGGTATACATTTCCCTTTTTTTTTTTCATTGCTTTTACAAGTACAAAATCATCATTATCCGAAGCATCTATCGAAACATTCAAAACGAGTTTACTTCAATGTTTGCATACGTATTTTATCATAGCGTCTTTCAATCATATTTGAATCGTCCGACAATCTTAACGTATACGCAAAATAAACGTCATTGACTCGAGCATTGACTGGTATGTACACGTATAGAGCTCAAATGAAAACCGGTCAATATATATATCGAGAGCACGTCATCGTCTTTGATCAAGAGAATATTTCCCGCGCGGCATCTTCACTATAATATTTTCTTTTTCTAGTTCGCGAATCAACTTTGTTGCGTCGCGGTCTCGTTTGACGCGCTCTCGATTGCAATACGTCGCGAGATAAATCACGTAACAGCAAGCAATTTGTTTATTCCTTTTTTTTTCTGCAGACTAATTACAGCTCTGTTTTTAATTTTTTTTTTGTCTTCAGTGAGCATCGTCCGATTTTTATTGTTGCTCTGCGGTTTTGATAAGTTTTGTTTTTCTATAGCTGCGTCGCGAATATTATCTGTACTTTTATAGCTTGTGAAATGTCTATCGATCATAATATTTTTCGAACTATTTCAACGTCAATCTACTTTCTTGAAATTGTTGTACGTTTGCTTCTACGCGACGTAATAAAATGCGCTTAATTCATTCTTTTTATCAACTAGCGCTGTCCGAGCGCACTTCGCGCGCATTTTTTTCTGATTTGTTGTAAACAATTGAATCAATCAATTGTCTATACCGTTCAAATAAATGAAAACGTTTGGAAGCGATTACTAAAATTCTATGACATAACGCACATAAAATAATTCTAAAACTTATAATATTCTGCAACATTTAATAATTTTTTGTAATTGAATATTCAAATGCCATTTACCATCTCAAAAATATCGATGAAGTTTTAGCAGCTCACATCAAAGTTATGTTGCAAAAAAATCCAATGTTTCAAAAACATAAATGCAGTAAAATTAGAAAAAACCAATATTGTTTTCGATAATATTTCTGTGTTTTCTAATTTATCATAATTGTTTTTAAATATAACTTCATATACAACCTAATCTACGCCAGCTCTTCTTAAACAACAGCTCCAAAATCTACATATTTATACTTGCTATTTTCATTCTTAATTAGTCTTGGAGATAATAAAAAAACATTTTATTAAAAAAAAAAATTAATATTCTGCTTAAATCTAAAAATGTTTCAAAATATGTAGATTTGAATTTTCGCGCCATTTCATACCTCAACTAATCACAACGCTGGATGTCGGCGATTCATCATTTTTTTAAAATAGGATAGGAACTAGTCTTTCTCCTCTACCAACAAAAATAATAATAAAATTATATTATTTTCAGACACCCAACCCAGAAAACCATCACTGTGTAACATCAGACAAAGCTTCAACGAAAAATCGCGACATACGGCACGTCGCAGCAGAGCTCGAGTGCATCAGAGCCCAACGAAATTTCATCGATCACAAGCAATTAGCCTTCAAGCGCACCCTTCCTCGCAGCATATACATCTAATCATCGCGAGACACTCATTCTTAATGATCGTCAAGATGATCTTGTGTACAATGTCGCGCCTTTGTACACAGTCCTCGCTCATTTTTCAGCAAAGCCGCAGTCGTTGAATAATGCATATCCTTTCGCTTCTATATACGACAAAAGAAAGAAGAAAAAAAAAAGGAAAGAAGAATAATGCATCTTGCTAGACGAAATTGAAGCCGATAAGTCAATCGGCGCGAAAGCGTGTCGTGGGTTTGACAAAAGGGACACGAACAAGCGGAGACTAATCGACGTTCTTATTCTTCGTCCGGTCGCTGCGTCCTTTTACTTGATGCTGCGGTGATGTCGTCGAATGGCTGTGGATAAGACACCACGAGTTGCGTAATTTTTCGGGATTTTTCGGTGTAACTCTCATTAATTATTCTCGATTCTTTCGGGGCGACGTTTACTATCGCGGCGATATAAATGAAGCGGAGAGATGGATTAGGATGGTGCGTGCGATAATGATTGATTTGCTCTCTCGTGCGCGTGTATCTTTTTTGTTATTCGATTTAATTGAAACTTGTAAGGAAAGTATTATACGCGCTCAGATGGTAGATTTTTTTTACAAAATTCAAATTAAACATTACCAAATGAAGATTTCAAAAACGATTGACTGCGTACAAAGATTCCCGAACAAACAAAAAAAAGAATCACCAATAAAATCCCAATAAAAATGTATACCTCAACCGACAATTCAATCAAACGCTACGAGCGCACAAGGAAATAAAGAACAGACACGCGTGAGCGCAAAGTTGATATACGATGGAGTTGTCGAGGGGTGCGTATAGTCGATAGTTATAGTATATATACGCATTGGCAATCGAAACGTATCCCGCCGCGGTCAAACGGGCCAACGCATTATATGCGAGGGGGTATAGAGAAGCATTTGGCCGATCCAACAACTGCGTATATAACGTGCAATGCACCTACTTATCTCTGGGTTCGCGCTTCGCTGCCCCTCTCGCTTTATATATTGTCATTCGACTCTCTTGCTTTTTCTTTTATTCCTTGACGCGTATACATACTCCGATCATCTGTTTTGCTCTGTGTGTTGCTGGTTCTAGATGTGTATGCTGGTTTTTGCTTAGAAAAGATTATTGCCACTGACGTGTGATAATGGACTGTTCTTTCCGAAACTATCATAATTAATTTACATTATTCTCTATTGTGATCTATCTACATGTATATACTTTTGTTCCAGTATCCATTGGCTGGTAAAAAAATTGTCTACGTCTTAATGGAATTCTAACGAAGCATACGTTATTAATCAAATACAAAAAAGATACTTTGTATGGACTATTTTTATACCGCATAAAATTTTCTAGGTAAATTGATGTAACTTACAGTAAAATCAGTGCTTATTTTTGTATCGGTAATTAATTGCTAATTAATTTACTCGCGTTCATGATGCATTTTGTAATAAGTAAAAATAAAAAAAAATCTTTTATCCATTTATCTTAAAAACAATAACAATATTTGCAATATCCAACCAAAATCCATCCATCAATCTTTAAAAACAATAACGGTATTGGCAGTTAAACTTGGGGAAAAGCAGCTTTCGGCCGAAAAAAAAATTCCGGCGATAAAAAAGATTTTCCGAAGATTTTTTTTACGACTTCGCCCATAACGCACACTTCCGCTCGATATTATACCTATAAACGCCGTGCGCGCCTTTTCAAAGACTCTTTGTCCTTATAGCCGTCCGCGAAAGATAGAACTCTCTCTCTCTCTCTCTCTCTCTCTCTCTCTCTCTCTCTTTTCGATTCTTCAACTGTACTCTGGCCATAACGCAGTCGTCGAAAAAAAAAAAAAATTTTGCACTCACGGGGGACGCTGCTGCAGGATCGTAAAAAAGTCAGAAGCATCCGTCGTCGCCGACGCTCGTAAAAGAATTCGAAGCCTAAGCTCCTGCAATTCAAGCAACCCGATGTGTTCGACTGTACGTCGTGTTGCATAATATGCTATCTGTGGTCGAAAGATTATGGTCTTCTTTTTTTTTATTGTTTCTAGTGATTCTAATCCGTAGTATTGATTTTCAGTCGTCATTCATAAATAATTAATTAAAAAAAAATTTTTTTTTTCTGTTATCATTGTTTACGATTGAAAAGTAAGTTTACGAACAATTCTCTCTCCTATATCTGAAATTTTCATAAACTCGAGTTTTAATTCAAGTGCTTCGTCAGTTGTTATCAATTTCGCTCATGACTTTCGCCCGAACTGGCTGTACGCGTGGACTATTAAACGGGAAACATTTCGCTTATCAATTGCTGACTCTGCGCGTTGATTCCGTTATGAATGTATTCGCCACTCGACTCGACGACTAAATGAATTTCCAACATTTTCTCTCTTTATTAATTCGTCCAGATACGCTACGCACTAAAACATTGAATTTTAAGACTTTCAAGACACAATTTTATTGGATTAATTTTATTACCATACGTTTCAACGAATTAGTGACGATTCCATATGGAAAAAATTCATGTTATCCGAAATGGAAATGTTCTTATCATGCTGCTTCAATTGGTGTTAT
This sequence comes from Galeopsomyia nigrocyanea, assembly GCA_035047105.1. Lineage (NCBI taxonomy): Eukaryota > Metazoa > Arthropoda > Insecta > Hymenoptera > Eulophidae > Galeopsomyia > Galeopsomyia nigrocyanea. The sequence continues at coordinate 5,029,156 of JAWWMK010000008.1, forward strand.
CAAATGTACCGCCTACAATATTAATTTTGCAAATGTCGGTAAATTAACAACATTCGATAAAAAGATTACTTGCGTCATTTATATGACTGGTAGATTAGATTGGCTCTTTCGAAAACGGATTGACGTAAAAAATAAAAACCTGTAAATTGAAACTTAAGAATTTTACAATTTTAAGAGTTGCTTACATTGAGGCAAATGAACAGAAGAATTTTTCAATGGAATTATTAAAACTTGAATATTATGAACTATTAAAAAAAAGTTGTTAGTAATAAAGAATAATTAAAGCAAATGATGGTTGTGCTACATGATCATTAACAAAAATTTAATTTATTGTTTGAACCCTTTTTCTACTGATACGTAATAATGGATATTTTTTTTCAATTTACATGTAAATAAACAACTGCCCGAATCAGATCTCTATAATGAATAATAAATAGATGCAAAAATATTATTAGAGTTATCAATAAACTGTTGAAAATTAATCTCGAATCCAAAAACTTCAAAAATCAGTTCAACGCGGTCAACGTTATCGAAACAATAAAAAAAACAAGTCTAATAAATAAAAGCGATTTTACCATGTGAGAAGCAAAGTGAGAGAAACGGAAATAGATATTTCGAAAAAATGGCGGGCTTTAGCGGCGCGCGTGTCAGTGCTATCAACCGCGGCGAGCAAAAATGCCGGTTCGCGTTGGTGACGTAAGAGGACGCCGCATAACCGCGGCTCCCTCGCAAAATATCGCGTCGATTGGCAAGCCTGTCGGCCGGGAGCGCTCTATGTCGCAGCTGCGGTTCTCCTTGTCCGTCGTCGTCGCTGCCGCTGTCGCCGCCGTCGCCGCCACCGCAGACTCTTGAGTGTATAGGCGCGAGCAGTGGTAGTTTACAAATAAAATGGCCGATACGCCTTGGAGGCCTTGTTCGCGCGGAGCCCAGTGCTTCAGGTAACTGGAAAAATGTGCGCGGTCCATCGTCTGCGAAGGTAGGCCTGCGAAATAGCTACCTTTGGCTCTGCATCCGCCGCCGCCGCCGTCGCAGCAGCAGCAGCCACATATCGCTCTCTGTACTGTACACACACGACACGCGCGCGCGCGCTCACTCGCTCACGCACGCACATCGCAGCAGGCAACCAGTACAAGCAGTCGAAGAAGAGAGCAAGCAGTAGCTCCGTTCGGTGTCGTCGCGAGAGAGAGCGAGTTTTAGCCGCCACCTTTGCTTGTGTGCGCGCTCTCCTCGCTGCGCACGCACACCCAGAGACGACGCGAAACAGAGAGAGAAAGTGATAATAGCGCCGGCAGTGAGTTGAAAAGAGAGAGAGAAAGAATTTTCAGTGCGGTAGAAGCCAAATGTCTGGACGAAGAAGACGAAGAGAGACGAGTGCGTCCTAGTGAACAATTTTTTTTTGCTCCACGAGGAAGAGGCTCCAAGTTGTTCGGGTTTATTAGCTGTGTCAGCTTGAACACGAGAGCAGTCGATCAGCGGATTTCCCCCTCCCGCTGGCCGTTCGCGACACGACGTACATACATACACGGAGCCACGCACTTGTGCGCGCCGCCGACAGCCCACACACACCTCTCTTTCTCTCTCTCTCTCACACACGCTCTCGCACACGCTCGCTCGCTCCTCGTGTTTCCTCTTTTCACTTTCGTTGTGTATATACCGCCGACGACCAAGAGACTCGCAGCGAGGGAGAGAGACAGACAGACGGCCACGGTCTAGTGTTGTTCTTTAAGGTTACCGCCGCAGAGCGCGGGACGCCAAGGAGGTCCAAGCGCCTCTCTCGCAGCAGAGGTTCCATTCTGGAGGGCCGCTGCTGTTTTTTTTCTTTCTTTTTTCCGTGAACGCCTAGTTCTGTTTGTGTAAGTGTTTTATTTATTTTTTCTCGTTATTCTTTCGTTTGCTACTCTGGCAGAGTGGGGCGGTCGAGATCTAATTGTTTGTTTTGTGCGAATCCATCGAAAGACGGAGGACATCGGAGGTGCGCGAGGGACAGATATGATCCTCGCCGTCGACGAGCCAGAATTTTGGGATACTGGAGCGTGACACATATCTTGCTCTGGAGCCGTTAAAGATATTCCCCGCTGACCAGTTCGTCATCGTGGAGCAGGTGGTTGGCCCCGAAGATGTGTTGACTACGGACAGCGAAGAGCCCACCGTTACGACGGCGAGTAGTCAGCAGGCCAACGCCTCGATCACCACTTTGACGAACATGTGTACCACTCCCGGCAACACCGGCGCCGGGTTTGGATATGCATGGTCATTTAGCGGACCCGGCAGCGAGAGCCGGGAAGCAACTCAAGCCGACATCGCCGGTACCATCAGCTACGCCGTCAACAACAATCAGGACCAAGCGACCACTGCAAGCCCCAAGATACAGATAGACGTCAAGCCAAAGCTACCAAACAGCTCACACCGGAGAACCATGTTCGCAATAGATACCTGCCAGCAGACACCCACCACCACCCACCACGGACACAGCACAGCTGCAAGCCAGAACCAGACCACTCATGTGACCCATGTCAGGAGCAAGAAGCACCACGCTGCTGATGTCTTCACCCTCACCTGCGACAAGGGCCATGGATGCAACTGCGATGCCCATCACACCACCACCACTCCATCTCTCTTTCCCAACACCCTGGTCTTCACCGCTGACAAGCACGTCAGCAAGCACTTCATGACTCCCATAGGTCCGATACAGCTCACAGCCGATGAGTACAACGAAATCATCCTGAAGAGAGCAGCCGCAGCCACCACCCAGGCAAACTCCAACAGCGTGGCGTCCAGCCAGGCTGACACTCACCTGGACCACGTATTCACCCATGTAAATACAGTACAGTTGGACTCCAAGCCCAAGAACCAGGATATGGGCTCGCAGGTTCGGGTGCCCAAGGAGAGGCCCTACACTTGCTCCGAGTGTGGCAAGTCCTTCCTGCTGAAGCACCATCTGACGACCCACGCGCGAGTCCACACGGGCGAGCGGCCTCACATCTGCATACACTGCGGCAAGAGTTTCGCGCACAAGCATTGCCTGCACACTCACCTGCTGCTCCACAGCGCCGAGAGGCCCTTCCAGTGTCGGGAGTGTAAAAAGTCGTTCACCCTCAAGCATCATTTGGTCACCCACACGCGGGTGCACACCAGAGAGCGACCGTTCGTCTGTCCCGAGTGCGGCAAAGCCTTTCCTCTGAAGCGTCATCTCGTGACGCACAGCAAATTCCATACCGGCGAGCGGCCCTTTGTCTGCGAAGAGTGCGGGGAGTCGTTTGCCCAGAAGGAGCATCTCACCATGCACTCGCGCTTCCACGGCAGCCTGCATCCATTCGTCTGCCCGGACTGTGGTATGAGCTTCCAGAGAAAGTTTGAGCTGGTCAATCATGGTCGTCTGCACGGTAGGATACCACACTCTTGTACAGTCTGTGGGAAGGAATTTCTGCAGAAGAGGACTCTGCTGGCGCACATGCGGTTGCACACTGGAGAAACCCCTTTTGCCTGCACCGTCTGCGGAGAGGCTTTCCCAAGGAAATCCGATTTGATCACTCACTCCAAGATACACAATAACAGTAACGTGGATACAGACTCCAAGCTGTACAGGTGTCAGTAAGTACAGGCCTTTGCTCGAATTTTGGTTGATTGGCCAGTGGGCTGTACTCTAATTTGACCATTCGTACTTTTCAGAGAATGCGGACTAGAATTTAACAACAAGGAAGCTCATACTTTGCACATGAGGTTACATTCTGCAGATAGGACTCTTGTTACTGATCTCTGTGGTCTGGCTGCCACGTTTCAACAAACAACAGGGCATTTTCTCACAGCCAACACCTCCGCTGCGCATCAGGTGATTGTAAGGACAATTTTGATTTTTACTATGTTCTTAGTTGTAAGATTTTGCATTGTTAGAGAAATTTACTCATTTATAGTGAATATTGAATTGGTACAGTAAATTTTAAGTGAAGTCAATTAAAATACAAGGACAAATTTTACCTCAATGCTAGATAAGATAATGCAACAAAATCAATCACCATTATCAAGAATAACAACAGTGGTAATGTTGGTTTTAAATTGTTGCATTCCAAATGAACTGCAAACTGAGTAGCGATGACAATTTTGATTGAAATTGATTTTTCCAAATTGATATTTTTAGCATAACAAGATAGAAGCAAATTGAAAATTATATTCATTTACCAAACTCAAAGTACTATTTTAAAATTAATATAATTTTTAAAATGAGTAATTAAGGCAAATAAGTGTAGAATGATATTTGTAGTTTTGTAATCTAGATAAATTAAACTTATACATATTTGATTTTTCATTCCATAGAGTAGCAGTATCGATGGAAAGGATACTTTTCGTAAAATTGGCAAGATTTAAAATGGTACTTAAGAGTTAATCATAAACACTTCATTTCAATTTGGCTTGGCTATATTTTCTTTACTACATGCTTATTTAAATAACATTTTCTTTATCAAAAATACCACACTTTCTTTACTATTTCTTATTTCTTGATTTTTTTGTTTTGTTTCACGCGATAAATAAAAATTGGTTGTAGTTTCATAGTTGAAGGACATGTCAGAATGCACATGTCAAATTTGGTGTTTTGATTTATAATAACTCGATAGAATGTCAATAATTTCAAATGAATCCAAATCTTTCGGTTAGTTATTGGTTCTGTTAAAATTCAAATTTTTGAAAACACTTTTTCAATGCAAGATTATATAACACAACTAACGCTGATAACGAATCAACAGATGAACGGACCTCTGACGACGACGGTGAGCCACATGCACGGCGCTACGCAGACCTCGCCACCGGTAGGAACGGGGCCAAAGCCTAAGCCTCACATCTGCCCGGACTGCGGTCGAGGATTCGCGCAGAAGCACGGCCTGTCGCAACATCAACGTCGTCACTCGGACGGCAGCTGCCATATCAGGTCGCACGTGTGCGACAAGTGCGGCAAGGCCTTCTTCCAGAAGAATCACTTGCTGCTGCACCAGCGTCAACACATGGACCCGCCACCGAGTATACTGCGCCAGCAACAGAGGCAAGCAGCCCAAGCTGCAGCTCAGGCCGCCACTCAAGTGATATCCGTCGAGAACTGCAACATGGACAATAAAACCATCACGCTGCAAGCCATCCAGCAGGTACAGCAACAGCAGGCGGCTGCTGCTCAGGCGGCAGCTCAACAGCAGCAGCAGCAGCAACAACAACAGGCTGCTCAGCAGCAGCAAGCTGCACAACAACAGGCGCAACAGCAGGCTCAGGCTCAACAGCAGGCCCAACAACAGCAGGCGCAAGCTCAGCAGCAAGCGGCCCAACAGCAGCAACAACAGCAGGCGCAGCAACAGGTTCAACAGCAGCAGCAGCAACAGGCAATTACCGTGGATCCTAAAGCAATACAGTTGAACGTCACCATGTGAGATAATTTACCGATAATAAGAAAGGATAACGATTGTTGGCGAGTTGTTGGCGCTCGGTCACATGCACCCGCTGCCACCACTGAAAACCCTCTGCACGCAGGTCTCTTGTACTAACAATAACGCAATAGATATATTTATTATCACTAGATTCTTCTCGAATATCGAAAAACAAAAACAAGTAACATAAATGACCGAAATGGTAACCGACTTTTATTACGTGACAGGAGTATAAATATATATAGACATGCAGACGAAGCAAAAGCAAAACAACAAAAACTTATACATATTCTAAGATATGTAAGGCTTGTAACAAGAAACAAAAAATAAAAGTAACCATGTATTAGTGTTTTACATATACTTTATATATATTATATAAAAATATTTACTTTAGATACGTATAAAAGAGTGGACGATAAAGAATGGTGCGAGTGTTGTCGAGTATAATTGTCGCGCTGCTACTGCTCTGCTACGCCAAATTTTTCACATTTGTTAGAGACGCCTTGTAAAGATTAGACCACGAATTTTCGATTAACCTAGTAGACTTGTCGCAGCTTTAATAATTTTTGTGTCACATTGTTAACTTTTTTGTACGCTAAAAACTTCGATTATTGTCGCCAAACTTAGGTTACAATGAATTCATATATAGAAATTTGAAAAATTATAACGATACAAGGGGACGCCGTATGCTGTATATTGTGTTGTGCGCGCGTAATGACAGCAAGCGAGCGAGAGAGAGAACGAAAGGTAAACAGAGAGAGCATCGCAAGGAGAAGGAGGAGGTGGCAGACGGTGTGCACTCACGAGGCATATGGATTCATAAAGGCGCACGATTCTCGGAACGACGCAACACGTTGTCGTAAGCGAGCGCCTCGCAGCTAATGGCTATCGAAATAAGACCTTGAAGACCAATCACACTGTATATTACCTCTTTTTTTTCAGTGATTTTGAATCATAAAGTCGAGCCGTAAGATAACTTTTCCGCAGAAGAAAACAAGAAAGAATGAAAGAAAAAAGCTTATAAAGATCAAAATATAATTGTGGTAAAGCGCTTTTTTTTTGTTTAACATTTATTTTATAGTGGTTTGTTATTTTCAAAAGAAAAAAAATTTATTTTTCGATTCGATGGTTGATGTTAATTAAGTGTTGTTTTATACGAGAGGCTGTACTTTTGATGAAACAATTGTCAAAATCATTCAGAAAAGAATGTGTAGTTACGCAATTCTTATGTATGAAAGTAACATTAAAATTTTAAGATTTTTACGCTTTGTATTCAATTTTTATAGATTTGTGTGACTGGTGATTCTTGGCTTTATATAATACGTTGTTTTACATTGTCAAAGAAATTATGCGATTACTTTTATAAGCCCAACGATTGTATCTCCTTTGTGAAAGACTATTTCGGAAAGAATATTGAGAAATTTGAAAAAAATTGTTTTGTACAGAGGCATTTGGATCGAACAGCGCTTTAATTTCACAATAAACGAGTAAATCTAAAAAGTAACGACGATGCTGATATTACTGGTGGAAAAAGATGATAATTTTTATTAAATAACTATTAAACGAAAAATTTGCATTCCAAAAGAAAATATAACGGTTCAATTCCCACCTTTTTGAATTCGAGAATCGAGAAATGTCTTGCATTTTATTTGTAAATGTGAATAAATGCCGAACATAACATAAGTGCGTTAATTACTGCGCCAGAGTACAGTACTTTGTAAAAAAATATTATTTTTCAGACTACATATTTTTACATAGATTCCTTCATTGCATATAATTACTTCTATTGAACAACATGAGAAACCTAATTTTGTTTTGTATAGTAAAATAGTCCTTTTATAAATGATTAATAAAAATGATTTACTCAACATCCACACAAGTTACTTTAATCTCCAAAACGAAATAATTAATTTTTTCAATTTTTGAACAAACGAACATGTTTTCATCTTCTACATAGACACACACACATTCGCAATAATAAATGTTTATCAGTTCAATTCAGTTGTACAATAATAACATGTAATTTTATATACTTCCTTTGATTGGAAGGCTATAAGATCCGGTAAATAATTTGTAAATACTGAACTATATCTCAAGCAAAACTCGTAACTATCGCAAACGATTGCATCAAAGCAAAACTTTTAGAATAGATGAATCTGTGTAACGATAACATTTATACCAAGCTGCAGTGTATTTATTTTAAAGAATAAATATATCAAACAAACAAACGAAAATATATAAAAAATAACTCTTAGTTTGTAGTCTGTAAAACGTGCCCTATTGAATGATAGCAAAGAAGAAGAAACAAAAAAGTATGAACAAGACGTTTAATAAAAAAACAATTACAAAGTCAACTCCATGTGTATGCCTCTCTTAATTTATCTCTCTCTGTGGCAAATTCCAAGTTGGTACACTATATATAAGCCGAAGCCGCTCGCGGGCGCAATCAAAGGAGATCTCTGCCTGCCGCGAGAGCGCGGCGAGTGGCAAAGCTTTATCCATACAAATCAGCTGCGTGACTTGTTTTCACTGGCGCGCTTCAAAGGCTTTATTTTGATTCTTCGCTCTCGCGCGGCGTATATATATATGCGAAAAGGGATTTGCAGAGCAGTAGCTTCCCCCAAAAATAGACGACGACGATGACGATAAACGAGTGAGAGCGCTGCGTAAATATGTATATTTCCACAATTCTGTGCAATCTTTTTTTCTTTCTTTCATCTTTTATGTTTCCATTTGTGCGTATGTGAAAAAGAGCGAATCCGTCGTCGTTTAACTTTCTTTGTTAAAAGTCGAAAAGTGAAAAAAAAAATGATAGGATGTTTTATATGGACAACTTAATCTGCGGATAGGTAGCAAAAGTTTTATCGTGAAAAAATATTCTCCAACGGTAAAAAAAATGTTTTAGTACAAAATTTGATAAATTCGATGTTTTTAATAAAGTAGACGATGAAGAAAAAAAAAACTTTTATATGATACCCGTATATAGGCGTAAGTTAATTGCAATCAGATGAAAAAAAAAAGAAAGACTGTTTGAAATTTCCCAATCGATATATCCTCGGAGAAATTATATATCGAATAAAAAATTTTTTTTCACGATGAAACCCACGAGAGCTGACTTATAACTATAATATAAATTAACGCGTGTACTATTCGCAAAATACAATCGACATTGTATAATGCAGAATAAATGAGAAAGAGATTTTCGCAACTAAAGGCGTATAGCGAGAAAAGCGCAAAGAAAAAAATGACACGAAATGATATGTAATAGATCGAATTAAAAATTCTCCTACTGTACATTCGAAGCGAACTCGAGACTTCCGCCTCGTTTCTCTTCGTTTTATTCCTTTTTAGCTCGGCGCGCGCTAACGAAAGCGAAAAACGAGGCGGATAGTCGCGTTACACGCAATAGATATATAACACACACGCGTCGCTTCTATGCATATATATGCGTTTCTAGAACGTGACATTTTTTTTTCTCTGTTCGTTAGAGAGAGAGAAAGACGCATTAAAGACGATGATGATGAAAAAAAAAAAATAATTAAAAGGAGGCGGACTGTACGTGCTTTTATAAATAAGCTGCGCTTCGCATTTTCTTTTTTTTCCACTTGTAATATAGTTGTGTACTAGGATTTAAAAATGAAAAAAAAAACACATGTCGGCTAGTAAATAGATTGCGAGCATTGCAATACTTTTTAAATTTCATCGAGCTGCGTTCCTTTGTCAAACACGCCATTGTCCTCTTCGGTGTTTCACGAAATTCCTGCGGTGGTTTTAGAAAAGATTTCTTTCATCCTTTTTCGTTTCCAATTGACATGTTGTAGGAACGATCGAGAGACGAACGCATTTTTTTGTACAGATCAAGAAAATTTCGTATATCGCGCGGCTTAAAATTGGATCAACGAAATCTTTTCTAAGATAATTGAAGGTGCTACGATCAACAATAACAAAACGGCAGAAATTTTCTTGTAAAAAGTCCTGTATTTCATTATGGATTTATCTGACGCTGTAATTGAAACAACTGGAATAACGTAATTTACGAAATATATGAAAAAAAAGTTGTATACTTATCCCAAGTTGATTACTTATAAACCACTCGTACGTATATTTCGTTATGAAATCCCCTTGAGAAATAAGCCCTCACCTCGATATAAAAGTGCTCGGAAGCGAGCTGAAGAGACAAAATTATTAATAATGAGAGACAAAAAAAAAGCGGGCCATGCTAGAGGTACCAGCAGCAGCAAGTGAATGAAAATGGGAGCGGCGCTCGATGGAGAAAGACGGTGAAAAAGAGGTCGGTCGCCGAGGAAAAAAAAAAGCACGCCTTTGCTATATACAGAATGAAAGGGAGAGCGAAGTGGCCGATAAGCGGTGAAAAATATTATGCAGCAAAACTGAAATTTTCAACGGTCTGTATAATATAGTCTTTCCTTCTTTTCAGTAGTTTTCATTGAAAGTTTGTATCGTCAAGTTTATTTTAACATAAAAACGAAAATCAAAATATTTTCAAGATTCAAGTAGAAATTTACAGTTTGGTCAGACGTAGTCAGTAAATCGACCCCACAAAGAAAAGCTCGTGCCTGTAATAGGAATAATTTTGATGCCTTTATGACAATTTCTTTCTAAAGCTAAAGCAACGCTTTTCAAAAATAAAAAAAAGAATATCGTTCTCACGGATAACGATATAGTTTCTCTTTGTTTAAAAGCACAGCATTTCGCAATCATACAGATGTTATCGCTATGATCTACCAGATGGAATGAAATTTCCATTGTTGTTTCACATTAATCAATAGGTAAAATCTCGGCAATGATCACGCGTCGAGTGCACGTGAAACAGTCCGAACGAGAACGTGTAGCACAAGCACCTTGTCGCTCGATGACGACGACGACGACCGCAAGCTCTTTCTCTATCGCGATAAAGCACCGCGGTCTTCGAAAATTTCGCGCCACCTGCCGCTCGTGTCCGCAAGCAGCTGGCTAGCAGTTGGCGGATGCGCCGCGCGCCTGCGCCTCCACTTATGTTTGTATTGCGTCCTTTTCTCTCTCGCTCCTTTTTTTTTATATACGTATATATATATATATATACGAGTGTATAGGGGGACCACGCGGGCCACGCTGTTTCCTTTGTCTTCTCTCTCTTTCTCTCGCACGCAATTAATGCCACTTTTCCACCTGCTTCGCGTGACAGTAACGTTGGTCTTTTTTTTTTATCGTTCCGTAGTTGTCGAATTAGCAAAGCGCAGCGCGACGTTGCTGCGAAAATAACATGCGATACGGAGAGAGAGAGAGAAACAGCTGAATGTTGTCAAAATGCAGCTGCCTTTGGTGTATAGGTAGAAATAGCACAAGCTGCCTCCGTTTCTTTTCTCGCTCTCTCTCTCTCTCTCGCACATATGAACGCGTGTATATATCCTATCTTGGAATACACATACATATATACATATACGCGAACGGAGAGGAGAGTCGCGGCGGTGGCGGCGGCGCGCGCAGTTGGGTCGCCGCGCAGCAAAGCCAAGTTGAGCTGAGCACCAGAGCACGTAGCTCAGTGTTGTGTTGTCGCTCGGTAGGAGAGTTGAGCAGCTCTCCGCACTCCGTATTAATACAAGCATATACATATATCAACAATCTCGGCGATATCGTTGTGCGTAGCGCAATTTTAAGACTTGCAGCGTAACAAGTCGACGATAATCCGAGTTTTGCGAACGCAGTGAATTTTCGTACTTGTGTCTCTTTCGATGCTGCTGCTGCTGCTGCTGCGGTTGCTTGATAATTAGCTTTTGAGAAAGAAAGGTCATCGAGACACGAGAGAGAGAGAGAGAGAGAGAGAGAATAATAAAAACAGAAAGAGAGCTGCTGCCTCTACGGTGCCAAGAGATGCCGAGGTGCAGCAGTACAGCTGACGAGCCTGGCTCCTGAGCCTCCCCCCTGCATATGGAGGTTGGTGCACTCACTCAATTGCGCAATATTATTGACAAGACCTAGTTCAGCCGCGTGTTTTCGCTCCGTCTCTCTCTCGCACTCGCGCGTATATACAGAGCGATCTTTAAATCTATGCTGCCCTGGTGCTGCTGCTGCTCTCGTAGCAACAGCGCAGAGCGAGAGAGAGAGAGAGAGAGAGAGAGAGCGATGTGATCGATTCGAGCGTCGCTCTCATTACTAGGCCACTGACCGCGCTCTCTGCCCTTGTTTCCATCCAACCCTTTTTTTTCTGTTGTTATTGTTGCCATTGACATTCGCCGATTTATTGAACGGCGATTACCATTGTACAAGTGAACGATTCCCTTCTCCGCGGTTGATTAAATCTCGAAAGCTGCTGCTGCTGCTGCTACGTGGGGAATACGTGAATCCTTTGTGCTCTCGGAGAAGGCAAGCTTCTCGAAATTTCCTTTGTTGCTCAGCTGACACCAGAGAGTGAGAGAGAGCTTGCTTGGTTACTGGTTTGGTTCTCTCTCTCTTTCTCTCGCTCTCTCAGCTGTGGACGCGAATTTCCCCGCTCTCTTTGTGCGCGCAGCTGCGCACTAAACCGTCCGCTTTCCCGTTACTCGCCGCCGTCAGGAGTTTTTTAACCTCCGAGTATGTGTGTGTGTGCTCTCGGAAAGCACATACATACATATATACATATATATCTACCACACATTCGGTCGAGGACCTCTCGCGCGCGCCGACGTCTCGGGGAGAGAGATAGAGAGAGAGAGAGAGAGAGAGAGAACACAGGGTTGCCAAGGCAGCGATAAACCCAAGCGCAGGTGAGTTTCGCTGTATATGTTGATCTTCGACCATCCACAGAGGCAAAGAAAGCTTGTTATCCTTTGTATGTCGGATGCCACGCCGCGATGATATATTTCTTCTTCTTTCTTTACCTTATTTCCTTCGTTTTTTTTCTCGTTTATTATTTAAATGTCAAAAAAAAAAAAAGACATGGGAGAGAACGAGCAAGTTTGTTTTACTCTTTGTGTGTGCTCTCCTCGCGGGCAGTCTTTGTTTGGACCGCCACTGGATTTGTTTGGAAAACGCCGAGGTTTTCGAGAGATATCATCCTGTTCTACGAAAGAGCGTAAACAGTGCGCAGATTCGGAGCTTTTTTTTTCCTCGTCAAATTAATTATAACTGGTAATTTCGCTCAACTACGACGCTGTTCTTTTGTTATGAAAAAATATCGGGTTATATACTTTTTTGTTTTTTTGTTTTCTTTTCAAAATAAAATTTTCAATTCTCCGGAAATTACGATAAATATAATACGAAAGCCGAGTGTGCAAGAGTCTTTTTCGCAGATTAAACCGCAGGCGAGTGATTAATAACAAACAAGCGAGATTTCGATTCTGAGAAATCATCGGCGCAGTTATATACACTGATTAAAAAACTTCGGAGAGGAAGCTCGCGGTTCGCGCGCGCGAGCGCGCGACAATATATACAGTTCGAAAACCAGTGTACTGCACCTCGTTCATGATGAGGCCCTTTCGCCGAAGCCCCACACGCATAGGTTGAACGACCTTTTATCGCTTCGTTGGTTTATGTCTCGCTCTCGCTTGCTCTCTGTCCAAATCTATAAGAATCTATATGTATACTGCGCAGTTACATATAGTCGACCCTCCTCCTCCTCCTCTCCTGGATCCGTTCGACCGTGAATTATTAAGCAGCCTCACGCGCAATAACAATTCGATGGGACGTTGCGCATATTAATTAGAAAATTACATTTTGTTTATCACGCGCCGTGTCGGGAAAAGTCGTAAAAAATCTGCGATGATTATTTTTTTTTCTTCCACGCTCGCGTGCAATTTATTAACACGAACAGATTTCGTAACGATCGATTCCATACATTTTTTTGTTATCCATCGCTGAGTAAAAAAAAAAAGCTCTAGCAGTATCAATGATTCAAAAACTATATATACTGCAGCTTAAATAAAAAATAAAGAATATCCTTGGCGTCGTTATTTCGCAAACTTTCTCACGTGGCGCAACTAATGTCTGCAGTGCAATTCCCTCTCGTGGAATCGCGTTTTGCGATCGAGCTCTCTGTGTGTGTTTGCTTATAAAATTAACGAGCACACTCGCTTTTCCTTCCTCGTGAAAGCTACGTTTATATATACATACGTATATATAAATCGAAAGTAAAACCGATCGAGATGAAAAAGCGAGATTCTTTAGAGGTCGACTTTATACTCGAGCGAGTTACAATAGGATAGAACATTAATCAAATTTTTCACGCCTCATCGATTGCGAAAGGAAGAAAAAGCTCGCGTCTATATATGAATTTCACGTGTGCGTATATAGACAGGAACAACCTGTTTCTCTCTTTTTCGTCGACTCGAATCTTGTATTTTGTTACATCAAGACACGTTACGCAAGATATAGGCGTGGAAAATAGTTTATGCGATAATTTGAAAAAGAAAAAAGAAAAAAGAAGTAAAATCCCGTCCATTTCACGTGTATACACTTATATTAGTATAACAAAGCAACAAAAGAAAAAAAAGGAGAGGAGAAACGTCGCGTACGTGACTCTCTCTTTTATCTTGTTCTTTCGTGGCAATTTGAGAGCTTTTGCTACCCTTATACTTATATGTATATGTACGTGTCGTGAGCTGAATATTCGCTTATTTTCAGTTTCGCCATATCGTTGAAAGAAAAAAAGAAGAGGCGAGCCGTTCTCCTGGAAAAAAAATACGATACTTATACTACAGCCATCATTGTTAACGTCAAGGTCAAGCAATTTTCCAAGATTGTCTCTCGACGTTATTGCGGCTGCTTTAGGGGAAAGTATAATTAGTTTGGAAATCGTAATCTTTCGATCCTGCTGACAATTCACCAATTTCACTCTTGACGCTATATTCCCCTCGAAATCTTTTAATGACGCAGCTTTTTCACATTTAATCTGAATTATGTACATACTCGCAATTACATTGTCCTCTCGAAGTAAACATACACTTTTTTTCCTTTCTCGATCGTCAACACGCGAAAGCACACTCGACACCCAACATCCCAAATTCGTTAGTGGTCATTCGAACGAAGACGCGGGAGGTCAAAAAACCTCTTTTGTCGCATCAATCATTCAATTAACAAAAGCACACATCCCGGTGCAACGTACTCGCCCAAAAGATTCTGTTTAGTTAGTGACTTCACACTCGATCGCGTGTAGTGCGTCGTTTTCTCTTTGTCCACAAGCTGCGCCTCTCTGCCTTGCCTGGTAAAGATTCACTCGTGTGTGTGTAGTTGCAACGACTCTTCTCCTCAATTGTTCCTTAATGTATTCATTAGTGGCGTCCATTAAAGCCACAACGTCATTGAAGCTTCTCTTTTTTTTTTCGGGCCACGCGTTATTAATAATAACCTGTATGCTAACTCAATGTTTTGTAACGATTGGGAAATCGACATTATTATTATTATTATTATTATTATGTACCGTCTGTTTACGACGGATGATGATTGTTGCAGCACGTGCACACGCCGTATAGATGCACTTTGCGCGTTATATAGTGTATGAGTCACGTCGCTTCGTGCGCCAAAGAAAAAAAAGAAATGAAACAACTGCTTTTTGTTTGCAATAAAAAAAATAATAACGAACTTGGAAACGCTTGCTTTATTTTTATTGCTATCGTGCGGGTAAACGTACCCGTGCGCGTTCTTCGTTTATATCGAATGATTTATCTTCGATTATTCTTGCCAAACGATTCCGATCTGTGTATTATATTGATTCGCGAGGGAATATTGCAACGCTCTAAATTGACGGACAATTGCCGGCAAAGTATATAGAAATCTTTCTTTTTTTTGTTTATTTTTGTTTTACGTAAGCCTTTATTATTACCTCGCAAATTGAACATCTGCACGAAAAAAAAGGCAACTATATATAATACTTTTATGTAGGCCTGATTATCATCGACGTTGTTTAAAATCCGTAAAGCTTTCGCGTGTATCAATTCTTTTTCGATGCAAACGTCAAATCGGTCAATGAAAAAAATACAAGAGCGCGCGCGACATTGAAAACGAAGACGAAGAAGAATGGCGAATCGATTTGGCGCGCACGTGCGCCACGTGAGAACTTCGTCGTCGTCTTGTCGCCGGCCGGTGGAAGAGCGTATATGTATCTTTGTTAAGTAACGACCTATAATTGTGCAACGTCGACATGCCGGCGATTTCATCGATTCGCCACTCAAACTTCTACATCTATACGTATACAACTGATAGCTATGCTTTATTATTGTTGAATCGCATGATGTGTAAGAGTCGAACTTTTAACGAAAATTTGTTGATTATTTTTTTCTAAATTGGTTTATGACGCGTTCTATTTATTTTAGTGACGTTACATTGCGGTAGAGACGATCTGGGAACTCCGTCAATTTTTTTTTCTGTTTTTTCTGTGCTGGCAGAAACATCTTATTAGACAAATAATTTCAAGAAAAAAAAACAGCTCAATGTCAGGGACTCACGTTTTTCGCGAGTATACTACTACTACGTTCAGCGTGTAATTTGCACGTATTAGTAAATAGAAATATATGTGTTTTAAAATAGTTTTTTTTTTCTTTTTACTGAAAAGCATATTTTTTTTAGTCTCAATTGAGCAGGAACTTATTTTTCACGAAAAAAAAAAACTCCACGACAAAATAAGTATATTTTAAACTTGAATCGATTAAATTTCTTTCTATAAAGAAAAAAAAATACGTCATATTTAAATAATCAATATCTATTTTAGAAATCCTCAATCGTACAGTTTGCATAGCACTTAATTGAAACAAAAAATAAACAATTCGCATTGCCTGCAAATTTATGGTGTTTTGTCGGAAAACTCGACCCAATTTGCACCATCGTCGACGGCGGTGGCGGCGACGACGTAGCCTATTAATAAAATACCGCACGAGCAGCGTTTTAGATCGCGTGTATATAGGTATATGTATATATATATATATGTATATAATAAATCTGGCTCGAAAAGTTGAGCGACCCCTCGCTGTGAGAGCAAGTGCGCCGAGGCACGGAGAGCACTGCACTCTCTCTCTCTCTCTCTCTCTCTCCCGCCTCTGCGGGAGTCGATGGAAAAAGAGGCTTTTGGCTATGTTTAGCCGCACCAGTGGCGGGCAATTCATTGCCTGTAATAGGGTTAACGTCAGCGACGCAGTTTTCATTATTAAAGCACATCGTTCGAACTTTTTTTTGCTTCTTTTCTTTTGTATTGATTGGTATTGATTGTTCGGCTCTGATGGCAATTACAAGGTTATATATATATCGATGTTATATGGCTTCTGTTTTTTTTTTTTTTTTTCTGTTGGGAAATAGTTTTTCTCTTTTTACTGTTTGGAGACGTAACTACGTAACTTTGATTAATTACTATGAAGAATTTTCGTAACAATCCTACTGCACGTTTGCCTTGACATTAGTTGCCAGTTATATATGTCAAACGCATTTTCATCATACCAACTAATTGTTTTCTCTGAGCCACATCATCAAACCTAATGCATTTATAACAATCGCAACAGAACGAGAGAGAAAGAGAGAGACCGGAGCAATTAAACGAAATTGATTGACGCGCGTTAGCGAAAACACACATACATAACGTCGTTCTCGCGCCGCGCTCGTCTGCGTTGATTAAATTTCATTCGCGGAGCCTGTATCTATATTTGTCAAACGCGAGAGCATTCATCTCTCTCTCTCTCTCTCTCTCTCTCTCTCTCTCTCTCTCTCTCTCTCTCTCTCTCTCTCTGTCTCTCTCTCTCTCT
>JAWWMK010000008.1:5046362-5145039 GCA_035047105.1 Galeopsomyia nigrocyanea
TCTCTCTCTCTCTCTCTCTCTCTCTCTCTCTCTCTCTCTCTTTCTCTCTCTCTCTCTCTCTCTCTCTCTCTCTCTCTATCTCACTCGGCGAATAATGAAGACAATTGTTTCCTCAATCGAGCAACTTTTATTTTCAAAATATCACCGAAAAAAAAATACACACACAGAAGTTCTCGACCTTGACGAAGGTCATCCTCTCTCTATTTTTATATACGAAGAAAGATAAGACACCCTATACAATTTCGACTGAAAGACGTTTTAATCCGCCATGACCTACGGCAAAAAAAAACATAAAATGATATCACGTGGGTGATGCGATAGTTTTGTTTATTGTCTTTTTTATCCTCGATTATTCGACATCGCGGCTTATCTGCGTGATGGCTATATAATGCGTCTTTCGCGGGCGATATATACATACGAAAAGCCGATAAAAGCCTCGCGAAAGATGTATGACGTGTTTATCACTGTATAGATTTATTACAAACGCTTTCCTCTCTTTTTGTTATTCTTAGCTCGCGAGCGTGATCAATATTGCTCGATTTTCTTTTTTTTTTATTTAGCTTGTATTGCGCGAATCATTAAAATTTACGCAAATCGATCGTGTACACTATCATAAAAAATATATATACACCTTGCTATAGCTGCGTCTATAAGTCGTAGGCGGCCATTCACATGACGAGAGATTTTTCGCATTCGAGAGAAAGAAAGAAAAAAAAAACGAAGAAAAGAAATCAATTAATCGGACAGAACGTTCGAGAGGGAGGATAAGAAGGAAAGCTTACAAGACCGCGAGAATTTTTCGTGCTGTGCGTGTGTGCGTGTGTGCGTGTGTGAGAGGCCAACGACCTGAAATAGAAATATATACTCCGGCGGCGAGCGCCAGCAGAGTCTTTCATTTCCCTCGCCAAGAGAGCAACGCACCCCTAGGCAGCGAGTTCCTTAACCCTCCCTCTTTATGTGTCTTTTGTCCAGTCTCGACGAGAATGCGTGTCTCTTTCTTTTTTTCTTTTTCTTCTTCCGAGTTTCGAGGGAATTGATCGTTTTGTAAGATGGGGGGTGATCTTTTTTTTTTGACACGGAAACGTGTCCGGAAAATTCGAGTGTTTCATTCTTCATTTTTTTTGGTGCGAGAGTGGTTCCGATATTGAGAATGATATATGATATTGATGTAATCGATTTAGCATGAAACGCCGATCCAAATTTCGAACGAACAAATACACCAACGAGTAGGATAAAAGTTTGAAGAGGTCAAGCGAATAAGGAATTCCGAGAGAAATGCTTTTTAAACCGAAAATATCTCTTGTTTACGTTTGGTCGATCGATTTTTTTTTTGCATATTGAATATTTTAAATTTCAAGGGTAGAGAGAATGCAGTAGAAAACTCGTCGATTATTTTTAATTGACGTTAACTGCGGGTGATTATCCTCTCGAATAAATCGATAATTACCAGTATAAAAATTCTTTATTTATGAACACACTTAACAAAACCATTTTTTTTTCTGTTCCAGGTGAGTTTCCAAGCAAATCGCAAACTCTCGCTCGACACGCGTAAGTCACATCAATATACACACACACACCGAAAAAAAAAAAGAAATCTCCACCGTACGCCAATGTCAACAACAAAAAAAGAAGTATCGAGAGAATGTTTTCGTCTCTCTGCGTCGGTGAACTATCGAAAGAGTGAGAGAGAGAAAAAAAAGTAGTATAGAAGGCGTGGAATTGGGTTAATGGCACGACTTATTTTATTCGCGCGGGCGCGCGAGGAAGCATGTGGCCCCGATAAGGACGAGCGTATTGTAAAGATCTCTCTGTGTCTCTCTCGCAGAGGTCGCCGAGGAATTGGGACGTGCGAAGATTTTTCATTTTTTTTTTCTTCTCTTCCAAGCAGGAGTGTATGAAATTGAAATTGGAAAAAGAGCGAGATGCTGAAATATTCGAGCTACCTCTTTATTTTTCCTTCTCGAATAATTCAGACGGATTCTGATGCGCGTTTTCATTCGGCAAAGTTTGATTGCATCAGTCGAGTTTTGCGTTACCCCAAAATTGAATTCACGGAAAAGCCTTCACATACCAATTTACTGATTAATATTTGCGCTATTCCAACTGCGAACGATCAATGAATGACGATTTATCGTTCTAAAAGAAAAAACTTATCTCAACAACAGTAACGAAAAAAAAGGAATGCACACACATCGAGAGTTCTCGTTGGGTAACCTCATTCCTGGGGCGCTTATCATCCGTTTAGCCGCGACCCGCGTCCGCGTTTTACCAGGTCACATCGCGAGCGAGCGAGCGAGCGAAAGATCGATCGACGGCGACGGCGCGAAAGTGAATCCCGCATGCTCTTGCGCAGAAAGCACGCAGCTGATCGTATAAATACTGAAAGTCAGCTGGCCTTTTTGGCCTCTTCCTATACGCGTTCTCTATATGCATATACGGCAAAGTGTCTGACTCGACGCTTGTGTATACTTCCTATATGCAATTTATCTATAACGAGTCGCGCGTTTTGCTGTCATTGTTATTGATTCGCGTGACTTTATCTTTTTTTTCCATTGTCTAGTTTTATTGCTATTTGAATCTTATATACGTCGGAATAATAAAAATACGATGACGTTTGTGATATGAATAGAAATGTTGGGGCAAATAATGTTTGAAACTTCAATTAGTAAATTTCTGGAATGTTCACTACGTATAATCCAACTTTTTTTCAAACTAGACCTGCGTAGAAAAAGAATGTTCTAGAAAGAAACTGATGTATGGACAGTTTGTTGACTGCGCGGTACAACAATTTTCTTAAAAATTATTCTCCGAAGATGCGCCGACCGGAAATTCTTTTCACTCGGCATTTCCAAGTATATACTTGGCCCTGATAATGAATTCCCAAGGGTAACTCGCAGCAGTAGAAAAAAAAAAGATCGTATCCTGTGCCAAAAGCCTCTGCCGACAATTAAATTCATTTACGCGACTTGTCAATTTTTCTCACGTGCAACTTTAAAGGAGACACCCGTCTGAATAATAAGAGGTTTATCGTGAATTTCCTTCTCGCTAAAAAGACAAAAAAAAAAAGGAAGAGTGTTGAAGAAAAGGTTTTGTCAATTTTTTTTTCTGCACGCGCTGCGAAAGGAAGTTGTAATTTTTAAGCGACGTTTTTTTTTCTCTCTCCCTCTGTTGCTGCTCGACGGAATTTCGTCTCGGTTTGGCGAACGTTGCGCTTTTTTTTTTCAACGATCACTTTATATACGGTAGCGTGTTGCGTCAAAGTTATTACAATGTCATTGACTTCTGTTAACCGCTGATTTTTTTTTATTGGAAATGTGTTTTCGAATGCTAATGTGTTTTGTTCGAAAGTTGAATCACTTTTGCATAAAATTATTTCGTAATTTTCAAGAGCAAAGAACGCGTCCTAATTGCTTTCAATCGTAAAATCGTTAGTTACAACATTCATAATAGATGCCGCAATTAGCTGGCACATTTGCATACATCTTAAAGCTCGTCTACATATTACATGAAAATTGATGTATCAAGGTCCCCATTAGAGTAATAAACGAGCAAAATCTTTTACGTAAATATGATTCGTACGCATCATCTTCAAGAACGATCTTTGTTTGCAAATTGATAATTCATCGATAAATCGCAAACTTTTTTTAAAAATTCATAAGCACAATCCCGCACAATTTTTATATTACATGATTGCGGGGGCTAAATTTAACTCTCAGGCAGTGATGGACACTTAATTGGATTACGTACATTCCGCGCGACTACACCGAGAGAGATTTTTTCGTAATTAGATGAAAATTTATATTTCGCACATGCGTATCCGCAGTCACCGACACGAAACTCGTTTAAAATGAAAAAAAAAGTAAAAAAAAAATCATTCCGTATCGCTGAAAGAACTTTAAATATCAGTGCAGTACCGCATGACGTATGTATATACGCGGATGTTAATAACACTGCGCGCGCGGGGCGAGTTGGTAATCAGCTGAGCTAAAGGTATTGCGCGAAGTAGCGTAAGACACGTATATATATAAGAGCAATTGATTTTTCCTTTCGCTATACATGTATACCGAAAACAACATTGCACAGTTGCGCCGCGCGAGGCTTATCCATTTTCTTTGTTAACTCGTTTTACCGTTTTTTTTTTTGCACACTCAACTAACAACGTGCGCGCACACACGTAAACTTTGTGTTATATCTGCTTGAAGATAACGATCATAAAATCAATATTAATGTTTCTTTCTTTCTTTTTATACCGGTAGCGAGGAAGTGAATTTTTCATCGAGTTTTATCGACTTCCTATATCGGCGCAGTGACAAGTAATTCATTTTTTTTTCTCTCTACTTCGCGATGATTAATTGACATTCGCAAGTATTTGCCTTTAATCGCGTGAGTGCTCGTATGTATACGCTTTTTCGACGTTCGTTAAATATTTGCTGTATATATAGACGTGGCCTGAAATAAAAAATCAATGTATATATACCGATGACAAGCTTTTTAGCAACGGTAAACTCGTTCGAAGCTGCAGTTTTGTATCGCAACTGTTAATGAAGCCAAAGTTCCGTGAAGCTTTTGCGATGCACACTCGCTTTTTTATCATTCTCTGTTTCAATGTCCCATCGCGTATCAAAACCAGCAGGCATCGACAAATGTAAACAGAGAGAGAGAGAGAGAGACGATAAGCGAGATTCAAGTCCTGAACTTCGCAGTAAAGTTTATAAACGAATGATGATTATTATTATCATTGAAGACAGTTCATACACCTTCAAAAGCGAATAGTTGTGCAATTTTATAACATTTGTAATACATTCACGATCTCTTCTGTCCTCTCTCTCCCTCTCCGTAAACTTAGCTAATTATAACTTATCGTTACAGCTTCGGCCGTAACTACTTTTCAAATTTGAACGAGGCTGCCTATACTGTCTAGCTCCCTCGCCATAACGAGGGTATAAAATTTTATTTTTAATCGTGATTTATATATGGATTACATTATTATCGTGGCGCGTTAATAATAACCCTGATATTATTAGAAATAACACTTTTATTTTTCACGCGTCCGGAAAAACTTTTTCTCGTTGAAAATCATTTGTGTGTCTGTTGTTCGATTGAACGAGTTGTAAAGTAGAGAGACAAAAAAAATAGTTAGCCTATATCTATTTTCGTGCGCATGAAAAACTATGTCGGTTATTAGTGTATAAACTTGGTTGATAATTGTGTCGATATTGAAGTGGGCGCAGAAGCTATATTTAGAAATACGCAGCATGTATTTTTTTTTTTTCGTGGTGAAACGTTTTAAGTAAATAATCAAATAACACTTATATGCCCGTCTGTCGTAATGATAAGAGCAAAAATGTCACTTCCGTACAAAACAAACGCCCACGATGTTAAAAAAAAAAAGAAAAGATTGACTTTCCATCGATGAATTTCGTAATACGTTCACTCTCTATCGTTGTGTCATTGCATAATTCCAAATCCCGTCACACGCACACACCCACGTCCTTAAATATATACGCACACCTAACGCAACTTTCACCAGTTTTAATGTGAATCCACGTGGATTATAAATATAGCAACATCGATTTAAAAAAAAGGTTCTGCACGCACACACACACACTTGTCCGAGTTTTCGGGCCTGTGATAAACGTGCTTTAACCTCCGCGAATAGTTGCATAAGCCTCCTGGTGCATGCGCCCGCTTTCTCGTAATCTAGTTCTCGCTTGCGATCGTGAGAAGTGTTATATATACATGCCCGTGGTCGTCCGTCGTTTTGGAGCCGCCAGGCTATATCATCTATTATTCATGTTGTTGTGTTTTTTTTTCTTTATTCTTGCTCTTTTTCCGTGGGACGTTTTTCTTACATTGAAGCTTTGGAGCTAAATGAACTGTAAGGATTTTTTTTCCTTCATTGCTATATTATTCGGTGGGAAAGTGCGATTGTGTGCGAAGTTTAATTGTCATTTGGCTGCGGCAATCGTGTGCACGTTAACTAATGCAATGAGAATATGAATTTTACAGAGATTGTTGTTTAGTATGAAAAAAAAGAACAATTCAGGTCGTTGCGCGCTACTTCGCAATGGTTTTATTACTATTTTTTTTTTCTTCATCGTGCTAATTCTAGATCGTTTAATTAAAAGCTAATAGTTGAAAAAATAAATCTTATTCGCGTTCCCCGACAAACAAAAACAAAACGAAAATGTACGATAATTTCATTGGAAAATTCGAAAGCATCGCGGATAATGATAGTGTTTTCGTGAACGAAGAAGAAAGGAAGAAGAAGCGCTCGGACTTGTTTGCGTAGCACGAAAATATAGATTTATAGATGTAAGCTTCCTTTATCATTCCCCTCGACTCCGCGTTCGGAACAAACTGCGACGCGAAATTTCGCATCACGGGAAAATATATGAAATATCGATCGCATCCATGTATATTATACATATATGTATGTAATCATTTCCGGCGTCGTTTGTCTAATCGATTATTTCCCGCGGCGACAGTGCTGAAGTACATTTTTGCATTTTTTTTTCTTGCAAGTCTACATACATACACGAATAAGTTAGTAACAACTCGCACTTCATTACAATAAGTCGCAATTTGATTAAAACCCTTTCGTTTGCAGACAAACACACACACACACTTACACATATACACTCACATAGAGCGATCTAAATATAGAAAGCACTTCCATCGTATTAACAATCCACCGCGCTCTCGTGTATCATTTTGTAACGTCAAACACAAAATGACCCATTTAGTTCTCATCAACAAACTGCTGTGTAGCATTTTACGATTCAACCGCTCTTTCTCTCTCTCTCTCTCTTACTTTGTCATTTATAACATCCTCTAAAAAATGACGTTTCTCCCACACAAAAGATAAAGAAGAAAAAAAAACATTGCAGCACGTGAGATATTTATAAAGCGCAGGCGGGCGACCGCTCGATGACCGTGATTCTCTTTTTTTTCCTACATACACACACACACACACAAGTGCATAGCCGTTGACACTTTACCTACTCCTTTTTTTTCTTTCAGCTGTCTCTATATAAGACGATCCATCTATAATGAGCTACACACCAGTGTATTTTCAGTTTTTTTTTCCCCAGTCTTGTTTTTTAATTATGACGGCGCGAGGTTCACATTGATTTTGCAATTGAAGCAGGCGTCTGAATATTTGCGACCATGTACACCTCTAAAGTGTAATTTATTTATGATTTATCGACACTTATAGGTACGATGTGATTGGATAGATAAATGTTATTGTACTTGGTTTTATAAAATTTTGGATTGATTATTGATTGACGCATTAAAAGTGCGCCCGTTAATTTTTAATCGAGCGTTAAACTTTTATTTTTGAAAATTTAATATGACCTTCAGCAAAATCGAACGTTTCGCAATACCCAGAGTAAAAAAAAAAAAAAAAACTCGAGCAATTTCATTTGCAAATCGACACGAATCAGCAGTCGAGAATGCATTCGCCAAATTTGTATTCATCGTCCCACGACGAAGTTTATCATCGCCGTCAATGAATTTCCCACTGAGTCCGCGTCCGACGGAAGCGAAAACGCGAAAAATGACAAACTATTAATATCCATCCTCCCATTCGATATAGCTCGAAGTGTATTGCGCGTCTCTTTTCATATAATACGACGGAATGTATCGTCTTTTGTGTTTACGCGAATTAAAAAAAGAACCGGCTTTTCTTTTTTTTTTCTTGCCGCATATTCATGCCAGACTTTTACGCGGCAGGTAGGTTGAAAAGCATTGTGCATGTAACGACGGCGACGACGATGGTTATGCAATTTTTTTTCCTTTTTTTTCTTAGACGATACCCACGAAGTGTATTATATGGGGGATTCGATCGCGTGGGAGCTTTTGTTTTTTTTTTATTCTCGCGCGTATTTTCAATTGACCTTTATACGTGTTGTTGACGTTTTTTTTTCTTTTTGCCTTCGTTGCCGAAAATATAATGTGCAGAGTCGCCGCGTTCCATTCGAAAATAAAATGTATATTTTTGAAAGAAAAAAAAAATAAAAGAAGTTTGTTGTCGCGAGATATTGCACTCGAACAATGGACTTGTGCGATCGATTTTTCCTGCACTGTATATTTCAAACATCCTTTTTATCATAATCAAACTTCCGTTTTTTTTTCTTGCAACACATCGCACGTGCGGATGTCGATTGACAAGTCGTCAGAAATAAATGGCAAGTATTCATTGTTTCCGCTAGCGATGCCGACAAAAAAAAAAACAGTACATACAATAATCCATCACGTACACACACGCGAGATAAGATATATAACGGGATTGGCTTTATCAGTGATTTTTTTTTCTTTTGCCTCGATGCAACTCGTGACGTCTTTTGGCTCATGCTCTTTGTTTTTTTTTTTCGAGTGGCTGCCAGTCGTTTATTTTGGTTCGATAGTATATTTGATTGGGAAGAAGAAAGAAAACATTATTTTTTAATTTCGATGTCAACATTAACGATTTATCTATCGGTTAGTATTTTTTGTTGAAAATTCAAGTGCCACAGTATGTGGAAAATAACATGTTGATGCATATTTTTTTTTTGCTCTTGATTGAATGCTGCATTGAATGAGATAAAATTTCTCGGTTCAAAGACCCTCGTTGAAAGATATTAAATTTACTTATGCGTATATTATAGGAAGACAATTTTGCGGTAGATATTTCAATATTATTTTAAATATTTCATTTAAAATAATGTTAACAAAACATTCAAAAAATCATATAATTTTCGCAACAAATTGTATTTTCACGATGCAAAACCATCAACGGAATAACATTGAAAATTCAATCATAATCACACACGAATATTCAATATCGCTGTACACTCCGACAAACAACTCTTTGTCCATCGTTAATCCGGATAGATCGTTAAAATATTAATGCGATTGCATTTCCGTTTGAAATCCCATTGATCGAAAAGCTCATTAAAAACAGACACAAACTCCACCCAAAGCGCATTAGTTACACAAAGGAAACTCTAGATTAAACAAAGCTTAAAGCCATTGAAAATCTCTCATACGCGCACTCGCAAAGTATATCCATACTATTCGTTCGAGCGCGCGCGCGAGGTCGCATGTAAATTTCTTCGGATTATCGGTGATTCAAGAAAACGCCAATTATCGCAGTTGCCGACGAAGGAGGATATATAATTACGTCTCATTATTGTCTTAAGGGAGTGCGCGCTCTTGAAGAAAGAAAAAAAAAGCATTGTGTAATGATACTTCGAGGCTGTAAAGAAAGAAAAAAAAAACGCAACAAGCTCCCATTGTACTGGTTCGCATCGTCGAATCGAGTACGCAAAAGTATCCTCAAGTACTTATTTTCGAATTTAAAAATTGTAAATCATTTGATAATCTTCTTTGTAACAAACAAGAGCTTATCGTACTTGTGTCTGTATATGTGAAAATATTGCGTTAAAAGCCCCCCTGTCGACGAGTTTTGTGCAAGAGATCGATGGTATTGCAGCGCGTCGAGAGTGAAAACTTTGCGCGACCTCGAAGAGTCCAAAATGCATAGATGGGAGAAAAAAAAACGCTTTAGGGGAGCAGTTTCTAGTAATCGCACAATCTCTCTCTCGCGATTTGCAATCGAGATTTGTTAATCGATCGGACGCCTTTATATACACATTCACGAGTGAAAAGATCTACGAAGCAGATAGAAACTGTTTCTACATTGTCGTAAAAAAAAAAAAAGAACGCGTAATAAAAAAAAAACTTTCGAATGCAGTATAACAATATTCCGAAACGAGTTTGTAGATCCATTAGTTTCGCCAGCAAACTTTCTTACGATAATTAAATTAATATAGTTTTCATCAACGCTCTCCTTCACGTATAAACGAGAGAAACACACACGCAACGTATCACGCTTCATATTTTTTTCTTCTTTTTCTCGAACTTTTGCCGCACGTGTCGACGCAACAATGCGACATTGCTCGTTTGCTCTATTTCGAATTATAAATAGCGTCGCATCGCCCGATGGGAACAATAAAAAAAAAAGAAGAAGAAGAAGTAATAAATGATATCGAGTGTTTGCACTTTTTTTTTTCATTCGCGTATTTCAATTTGGCAGCTGTATGTATTTGCATGTGTCAAAGGGTCGTATATTTTCAAGTGTCAAGTTCGCGCGGTGTTGGTGTATATATAGCAGGAAGGCAAAGAATTGCGGCTAAAACGATGTATTTTAGCACATTGCAAGTTGGAAATACGTGTCGTTCTTCGTCTTTTGAATGCATTGCTATATAACGAATTGTAATTTTTTTATGCCGCCTTTCTTTTTTTTTTTTCTTTTTCATTCTTCTCGCTCGAGAAGAAAATTCAAGCTGCAATTATAATTAATAATTGCATACTTTCTCCTCGCGCCTTTTTTTTTTACCTCCGACGGAAAATTCTCCGCAAGAGGAAAAAGCGAGGGAAAAAGGAAAAACTCATTATATAGGTAGAACCGAAAACTCGCGTGACTGTATATCGGTAGAAAATTCCACAATAACGAAACGCGCGCTCGTGACGTATAATATTCCCTTGAAAAAAAAAATGAATCAAAAGAGTATTTTACCGAAATAAAGCGGTATATACATACACACGCAACTTCCTTTTCGTCTCGCTGCTACGGAGTTATGGAGCACACACGTGCATGCTGACGTCGTCGTCGTCGCACACCTGACACTTCTTTCTTTCTTTCATCTCTCTTTCTCGAGTCACGCTGTCTATACTCTCTGCTAGCGTGTGGATGAAGTTTCAGCTGCGATCAACAGATTCTTTCTTCTTTTTTTTGGTATAACGGTTACAGCTGTTTTATATGCCAGTTGTATAGAAAAAAATAAACGTTGTGAACAACCCTTCGGTATTACAAAAAAATACTAGTTTATTCATATAAAGTGTATGTAATGCTCATCGCACGATTGTTTTGTAAAAGCAAACATATAAAAAATTCAAATATAGGTCAACTCGCTCATCACACGACGACCCCACGATTCATACATCAACAACGCAAGACTCGCACCCTCGGTGTAATTACCATTCTTTTTAATTCGTCCAACAACAACAACAACAACAAAAAAACTACAACAACAACTAAAAAAGTTGATTTACTCGCGGTATGATTTAATGCACGTGTAATAAAAAGTAATTTTGAAGACAGAATCGGGTCACGAAAATATGTATGTAGGTTAGGAACAAAAGGCCGCGCGCAAGCTAGGCAGCCAAAGCTCTCTCTCTAATCTCGCGTCCACATGCATCAATTGTTCATAATACGAGTTGAAACCCAGCGGTCAAGAACTATATATATCTCGAAAAAATAAGTCTGTGTATGTGTATTATCGGACAAATGTATGTACAATAAATACAACTTTTCGAGATAGTGTTTTTTTATCGAACACATGTTCCGTAAATAATCACACAACAGATCGAAATCGCGAATGGCTTTCACGCGATCGTTTCGTTTTTACGGAAGCCCGGTCACGACATGAGAAAGTATTCATGTTAGTTGGTTAGTTGCTCTGTTAGTTGTTAAGTTAGTTAGGTGTCAAGTTGTACCCACCGATTTGCTTATTTTTATTGCTAAAATAACCTGTAATTTTATGATACAGCGATGTAAACATCAACAAATTTCAAAAAATAAATAAACGGATAGTGATAATTTTAAAATACTTGCTCTTGCTTTACGATTATTCGCATCTAAAATCTAAAATAATAAAAAGTCAAGAAAAGCAAGAGCAAGTATTTTAAAATTATTACTTTTATCATTTCATCCGTTTATTTTTATTTATTTTTTGAAATTTGTTGATGTTTATATCGCATGTCATAAAATTACAGGTTATCTTAGCAATAAAAATCCGCAAATCGGTGGGTACAACTTGACACCTAACTAACTTAACAACTAACAGAGCAACTAACCAACTAACATGAATACTTTCTCATGTCGTGACGGGGCTTCCGTACGTTTTCATGTTTTTTTTTTCCCGCGCGCAGAGGCGGAAAGTTTTCCGTTATCGGACGCTCGCCGCGCAGCGATCAGCTGTTCGCATAGTCGCGCGCGACCTTGCCAATCCGCGACATATATATGTGAACGTATACGATATATAGATTTTTGTCAGAGCTTTGTGCGACATCGCATGACGATTGTGCTTTTTTTTTTGTTGTTGTTGTTTTTGGAAATGATTTTCGTTTTGGATTTTACGATTGACATCGACGCGATAGTACAAATTCGAGATGTCTAATTTGGTATAACTGACAAATAAAATACATATGTGTCGTAAAACGAGGAAACTCGAGTTGACAAACTATTTAAATATATATGTACATGTATTCCTAGACAAAGAAAAGCTACCAAAGTTTTTGACGAGCTTGTAACAAAGACAAAGTATACGTTCATTCTCGCGCGGTCATTTGCATGTAACGATCATCATCGTTATATTGAGCAAATCGCGAAGAAGAAAAAAAAAGAGACGAAGAAGAATAAGAATTGCAATATCGGTGCTGATGACCGTGAAACGCACGTGCTTGCGAGCTTTTTATTAATTTTCTACGCTAATCTGAAGGAAGTATCTGCGTGTTGTGTGATTTACCGCGGTTTATTGCTCGGATCTTCTGTACGTTGTTGATAAGGCAATTTTTTTTCATTTTTTTTGTTGCTATATCGTCGTAGTTCTTTGCCTGCACGTGTTGAACGTTGGAGAACAAAAAAAAAAGATGCGTCTGCGAGATACGAGTGTTTCATTAACTTGGAATGTTTGCGGCGTAGTTGAGCTTCTTTTTGTATTATTGTCATTTGTACAATTGATGCGACTTTTTATTGTAGTGCATCGGTGACACGTAAACTTCAATTGTTTCGCGAGAAAGTCATAAAAATAAAAAAGCTGAACGTATAAAAGTAATCGTCGATCGCTAAGTAAAAACATAAACATTATTGACTAAAGAAAAGCACATCTGAAAAAAAGATGCACGATAAGAAGACGAATCAACGTACACACATATATACGTATGCACTTCCTTGGCTTATAATATAACAATCTCGGCGATCTCGTTACAACCGGCTTTGAAAATTTTCGCTGCAAATTGCGGGCCTAGAGAAGCTTGAATAGCGTTGGCGGCAGTGTATAGCCGGGCACGTGCCCTTAATGTTACAAATTATCTCTTTCTGTGTCAGCGAACGCCAGTTTATCGCTGCAGTACTGCACTGATTTTCTCCTTGCCATTTTCTCTCCCTCAATTTGCACTTTATTGAATCACCTTCTATATACACGTGTATGTTGCGAAGCTTCTCTCGTTTTTTTTTTTTTTTTTTTCATTAGTCAAGAATTGACTGACTGATTGCCTACCGCTTCCTCCTTTCTTTCTTTCTTTCTTTTTAATTAAGGTCTAATTGACAATCTAGAAATTTCTCGTCGTCGCGAGTGTTTGCAACAATAAAAAAAAGATAGACGGGTGCTATCGGTATAATGACTTTATTGCGACGCGAACGACGAACATGCTAATGAAAATTATCGCTTGTCCTTGGTAATTTTCGACGGATGATAAAGAAAAAAAATAATAACACGCTAATTATTTCTAACGGGCGGAAGAAAATTCGGAAAAATATATATTTTCCCTGAAGCTTTAAAAAAAAAATCGGAATGGCATTTTCAAACAAAAGGGATCGAGTGTGTTTATTTTCGAATAAATTACTGAAAAGACTCATTGTGCTGATTTGGTTGTGCTTTTTGTTTGTTGTTGTACAGGTGTTTGCAGCGCGGCGCTGTCTGCAGCAGAAGCGGCGAGTCGTCGTCAGTGACAGCTGATCTTTGGCTCGCGAGCGCGACGCACGCAGGTTTTGAAAGAACAAGAAAAAAAAAAGAAAAAGGAAAGAACAGAGAAGGCAAAGGAAAAGAAAGAAAGAAAACAAGTGTGGCGCTGGTTCGAGAACGTGTAATAACATTTCTCTCTCGTCGAACGAAGGAATCACGAAGAAGAAGAAGAAAAAGACACGAGAGTGTGCGTTAAGTGTGCAGCAAGCAGAATCATGGTCAAAACTTTTCAGGCTTACCTGCCATCCTGCCATCGCACCTACTCGTGCATTCACTGCCGTGCTCACCTCGCCAACCACGACGAACTCATCTCCAAGGTAAACGCACTTTTTTTCTTCTTATCTCTTTCTTTCTCGATGTAAGCTTTTACCTTTTTTTTCTTTTTTGGTATACTAGCGCTGTCCAAGCGCGCTTCGCGTGCATTATTTCTGCTTTTTTGTTAACAATTGACTAAATTAATTGTCTATGCCTCTTAAATAAATTAAGACGTTTGGAAGCGATTAGTAAAATTCTATCACATGGCACACATAAAATAAATTTATTTTTACTTTAAAATAAAAAATACTTTGATATTTGATATATGAAATCTAACGACAACTTTGAATTTTCGCGCCATTTCTATGCTTAAACCAATCAGAATGCTGGGGTCTTATTGATATAAGTGGATCCGGTTGCGCAGAGGCTCCATGCTGCAACTGCGCAATGTGCAGTCGCTACTGCGCAGACCGGATCCATCATATCAATAAGACCCCTGGATGTCGGCGACTCATCATTCTTTTAAGATAGGAGAGGAGATGACGAAATCCAGAAAATAATACCTATTTTCTGAGGACCAGAATTGAAAATTTTTTTTTCGCCGTTAGGGCTTCCGGACCTGTTTTTTCTTCTTATTTAAGATTTATAGTGACAGAAAATGCTCGTGATCATTAAAAAACTCCGCAGGAACTACTTTTTTCAGCATTTTTTCAATATTAATAACATACTAAAAATGTAATTATTTTGCAATTTTTTGATAACTTGTCACCGGATAATTATTTTTTAATGAAACTTTTTTTCTACGTAAAGGTCTTTTTTTTGCCATCATTTTGAGTGATCAAAAATGTTTCTAGCGGTCTTAGAAGCCGAGAAATCAGTATTTTGAAGAAATGCCGTTTTTCGCCTATTTTCTGTGAGAAATGTCCATTTGATTATAATGGGAAAATACCGAAAAAATAGTTCCTGCAGACTTTTCTAATGTTCACGAGCATTTTCCGTCACTATATACCTTAAATAAGAAGAGGAAATTGGTCCTGAAGCCATAGCGGCGAAAAAAAATTTTTCAATTCTGGTCCTCAGAAAATAGGTATTGTTTTCTGGATTTCGTCATATGCGTTTGATTTCTTAATGGTGATGCAATTGATTAGGACGCAAATAGATTTAATTTACACGCAAGTGTTGGCAGTTTATTTGTAATGCGATTCACTGAATAGTTTCATTGTTGTGGATATACAATTAATTAGTTTGGATAATTTCATTGAATTCAATTTGATCGAGATAAAAAAAAATTGTACACTCTAATTACAATAATATCACGGAATATAAAATCAGAACAACGAGAAGAGAAGAGAAGAAAAGAAAGTTGAAGCCACAAGGCGCTCGCGAGCGGATTTAACAAGTAGTAATAGACGTTACTTGTCAGACGCGCTGCTCTCTGGCTTGCATTACCATATCATTTCATTAACTTTGACCGCGTTTTTCTCTCTCGGCTTCCTGCACGGTACATCTAACCCAAAAAAAAAAAAAAGAAAACCAGGTCGGATTTTTTTTCTTCTCTCGAGTATAATAATTGCATTGTTAACACAAAACGCGAGGAAGATTTAATCATTTATATTCCATTCAGTTTCTATCGTAAAAT
Source organism: Galeopsomyia nigrocyanea (assembly GCA_035047105.1). Lineage (NCBI taxonomy): Eukaryota > Metazoa > Arthropoda > Insecta > Hymenoptera > Eulophidae > Galeopsomyia > Galeopsomyia nigrocyanea. Next base: position 5,062,050 of record JAWWMK010000008.1, read on the forward strand.
TATAAATACCGATTCGTTATACAATGCAATTCCAACGGCATCGGTGGCTCATGAATTATACGCGATCGATTTTGATTTTTTATTGAAAATAACCCAACATTATAGTTGCAAATTGCACGTGCTCTTAATGTATTGCATTTATTAATTACGCTCACGTTTTTTTTTTGTTTCTTTTCTCATTTGTCTTTTTTTTTTTACCCAACAGTCCTTTCAAGGAAGTCAAGGTCGTGCCTATCTGTTCAACTCTGTGTAAGTAGAGCAACTATACTTTTATTAGAATAAAAAAGTACACCTGTAATAGCTGAAATATCGATTTTTTTTTATCATCGCACTTGATCAAATTATATACTCTGTAAGAGCAGGATAATTGAAACTTTGATCGTTTTGCAGAGTGAACGTGGGCTGCGGTCCCGCGGAGGAGCGTGTCCTGCTGACGGGACTACACGCCGTCGCCGACATCTACTGCGAGTGTTGCAAGACCACCCTCGGTTGGAAATACGTAAGTCTTCTTCTTTTTTTTCTCTCGCTATATAACTGAAACTCGAGAGCTTTTGCTCGCAGAGCTTTCTCATTAGCATCGCATATACTCTCGTTTCGCACGTGTGCCACGTTATTCAAGACGTTCACGACATTTTTTTTTAATCGTGATACATTTCTCGGTAGACCAAAAACGCTGCGATAATTTTATCGCTGACAATGCTATCGAGCGAAACGAAATGGATGGAAGTTCGTTTCAATTGAAAATCCTCGGGCGAATAGAAGTTCATTAAAACAAAGTTTATTTGGTCGAGTCGGCGGCGACTCTGCCCGACTACGATCCCGTTTCTAAATTGTTAAATTGAAGTTTCAATGGGTAATTAAATTGGACAGTTTCAGTCGAGAGAGAGATATATATAGAGTCAGCAAATTTAAATGCAGGTTAATACGGAAATACGCGCAGATTTATCGCTTATAAGCTTGTATATTAAACTCTTTTCGAGCGAATATTTCGTATTCTCGCAGACTTTTAATGCTGATTTAGTGGGTTTACATGATAAAAAGTTCCAAGTTTGTACCTCTCCCACGGAATTCGTTAAACGATACATTGCTAGCTCGCTGTTTCATATTTGTTTTATATTCAAATTAGTTTGCGTAGTCATCAGAATTGCTTTAACGACGGATTAATTTGATGGACTATTTCGGTGTATTCGGAATGTTGACAAAGTGTGCTCCAAGGGGGATATAGTTTTACTAATCAAACGCAAAAAGTAAAAACTTGTATTTATTTTGTTATAAATGACATTCTAAAATTTTGTTACATGTTTGCAGGAGCACGCGTTCGAGTCGAGTCAAAAGTACAAAGAGGGCAAGTTCATAATTGAGCTGGCCCACATGATCAAGGAAAACGGATGGGAGTAGCAGTTTGCATGGGCTCAGAGCTCAGACTGGTCGTCGTCGTCGTCGTCGAGCCACCAACGAAAGTCTGTGATTTCATTTGTGATTAAAATAATCTTAGAGCTGCGTGTTTTTTTTTTCGGACCATTTCGACAAGAGATAAAACAAAAAAGAAGAATAAGGCATTCGCATCCAACAACACAGTAAAAGAAAGAAAAGAAAGCTCCCTTCGTTTGTTTTCCCAACGATGATGACGTCGCCACAGCAGCGTAACGACGCGAGCGCAAGGAGGCGCCGTCGTAGTCGAAGAAAGCGCCGCAGAAGAAAGATCATGTAATAGATCCTTAAGGAGATGCGCGCGAAAGAGAGAGAGAGAGATCTTTTTTTTTCTTTCTTACTAGATTAAGCATGACTGAATTGTGATATATATGAGGTTTGGACTGCTAGCGTGTGAATATTATACAATTATTTTTTAAGGATTGTCCAAGTGATGTTGTTGTTTTATTTCTCTTCTTCTTTAGCGTTCTAATAATTATTGTCAATTGCCGCCGTTTGACTTCATTGTGCGAGTATTAGCGTGGACAAAATTTAACGTCGTTCGCGCAAGCTTCTGAATATTCAACAAGTTTTAAGTTCAATTTGCTGTATTTGTAATTTCGTTCGAGGAGTTTCCAAAGTAATTCTGTTATGCTGATGAACTTTGCCAGTTTGTTAAAGCTGATTCTGTACCAATTAGGCGCTCTAATTATAATTTACTTTTTTTTTCTTTTCTTTTGTCTAAAATTTTACTTTTTTTTTATTGTGAAAATTTGTCTGCCATTCGACGAATAAAGTGTCATCTTTTTTTTGTTACGTATATAAATTTGCTGTGTTTTACTGCTAAGTATAGAATGTAAACGATTTTGAATCATAATTCTAAAGTAAAAATATCATCTGAAACAATTCGATGAAAGTCAGACTTATATAAAAAAACATCTTGCAGCGGATACCGTATAAAAAATTTGCAATCATATTTTTGAAAATTAACGCACGTAGTATTAGCGGAATTGTGTATATTGCCACGATGATGAAAGACAAAAAAAGTTGAATCTAAAAGACAAGGAAGTTTCGCTGTACAAGTAAAACAAAGACTACAAGTTCTTCGAAAATCGCGATTCGATTTCTCAATTGACGCAGACGCCGCGAAAGGGAGCAGTGCGCGTTTAATGATTCTGATACAGGACTGCCTGCCTGCCTGAGCTGCGTGTCCATCAATGGAATTTCACTGCCGATATTCCTAATTAATTAATTCAGCGAGAAAGAGCGAGAGAGTGAGAATGCAAAGACGATGAAAGGCTGATTATAACGCACGAACGTCGATGAATGTGTTGTTGGGCTGAAAACGATGATGAAAAAAACAACAAAAAACAAAATAGTTTTAACGTAGCTCAAATAGATAATAAATAAAAGGATATAGTGTAATAAAAAAGCCTATATTACAATTACTATATAGGACTTGATTATAGACAAATAAGGATTATTAATAACTTGAGAAAGCTGAGATCGACGAGTCGGAGAAATCAATAAGAGATAACGTTGTAATCGACAGAGATAGAGAAAATAATAACATGTTGGGTTTTGAAAATTCACTTTGAAAAGTGTGTGTGAATGCACCGAACTGTTTTACGTTTACCAAGCCTGCCAAACTGTCTGTTTGTCTGCCAGTTGCCACTACTTTACTAATATATAATACATATGTAGAGATGTCATAATCGTCAGCGTTATCGCGACGCAGACATACGTGCAAAACGTTTAAACAAACAGAAATTCACAATGTCACATTTGGAGTTTATGCATGGTTAACCGAGGAAGAAGAAAAAAATATTCACACACGTGTGCGACACGATCTTATCATTATTTTTTCATTGAAAAATCAACTCTATTCCACCGTCCACAGCGTCTGCTACCTTGATGTGATTATATTATACGAACAACTTATTACGTTGTAGAGTTTTGAATTCGAGTGCTAATGAAACTTGATTCAATCTTATGAACAAGGAAAAAATTTTATGCCAATGCGTTGTTGGATAACGACGCTGCGACGGTGAACTTGAGTTGATGAATAGTATAAATACAAATGAACAACAACTAAATTAACACGAAAACGTCGATCTCATTTGTAAATAAATTATAGCGCATTAGGATTCGGCAACCGAATCTATGTAGTTGATGCAAGTAACAGCAGCTGGGTATCTTTGTCCTGTTTTAAACTGGCACACACTGCTCACTCTGTCAAAATGAAACATTTTTGTTTTCTCTCACGCTGTAAAATATGGCAAAAAACAAATCAATTGCGCATACTAAAGTCTACAAAACGAAATAAATACGAAAGGCTTTTAATTTTCGCCATCTGGCACGTGTAGATTATGTGATACGAGAGTACCTTTGAAAAAAAAAAAGTAAAATTAGCTTGCTGGATCGAGTATGCCGATAGTTGAAAACTAAGAGACTTTCGTCAACTGTCGTTTCTTTGCCTACACACTTTCATTTCAATCTCTGTAATTGGTAGTTGTAAAACTCTAAATTTTGTGTTACGTAGCAATTAATTATATGGCGTTAATTACGATATCGATGCTTATTAGTCAGTTGATTATACCTACTTTTTTATGTTCGCCGTAAACGTTAAGTCGTCGTTTTTTTATTAAGAAAAAAAAGATTGAAACATAGTTTTCAATATTAATTGTACATGTAATCGGATGATATGGGAAGAGCATTGATTTTTGTAATAGAGTATATAAACCAGTATCTTGATTTATATTACGTATATATATATACGACGCTCGACATAACAAAAAGAAACAAACAAAAAAGTGCTGTGTGCAATTTTGCGTATGAATGTGATAACGAGACGAATGCGTTGTTCGGCATGAATGGTTGGCCTAATCCTCGTATTGTGTTTCAAAGAGTACTTTTTATATTAATGTGCCGATGTCCTTATTCTCGTGTCACTCCTCTCTTTACCTATACCTTATTTTTTTTTTTTTTTTTCGTTTTCAATACCCCCTATCCTATCTATTTTCTTTATCCTTCCATTCCATCACGAGTCACGGATTCTGCTTTGTAAATCCCTTGATTCTGAGAGTCACAATCTATATTTCCATTTACGACACGATTTTGCTTTGTAAAATATGTTCGTAATAAAAAAATGAAAAATATTTACTCGAATTTCTTGTCTTTCTTTCTTGTCATGTCTCCAATTCATCAGTAAGCCTTACGTCTAATGATACTCCTATAATAAAATTATTGATGATTTAGAAGAGAATTATGCAGTTTTTGAAAAATTGAAAACGTATTTTATTTCGCGCTAAAATCGTAAAATTTCTTACGTGAAATATTATGATTAACGAGCGGAACAAAAAATTAAAATGGTTCTTAAAAAAATGGTAAAATTTTCAATCGTTAATCAGCTTATATAACAATAATTTCGTTGTTTCGAATAGAAAATAATAGTAAATTTTGATTTAAAAAGAAGTTCAAGTGAAATACAGCAACCTACAACAGCAAGTAATAGGCAATCGAACGGAAACAAATAAAAGGAAAACCCAGTGGTAAACGAGAAATGTCCAACAATAAATTTGAGTTGAGCGCGTGTATTGTGGCACCTAGTGCGCAGACGCTGCTGCGGTCGCAGCGCGCAAGCGCGCACATTCAGGGGAGGCGTGGCTAAAATAGAGATGCATAGATACGTTTGTGTGTATATGTGCGTGGGGGGAAAGGGGAGGTAATGCACGTATGTATTGTATACCTATACACAACAGTCTACCACACAACGATGACGAGCCGTCGCTACGTCGGCCTTTCTGTCTCTCTTTATTTTTTGTTTTTATTGATTTATCCGCTTGTTTTGTTTTGCCTACGTATCTGGCTGCTTCCCGAACATTTCTACGTGAGCAATGTTATGCTGTGAGCCATTATAAAGTTAACGAGAGACGACGACGACGACGAACGATGACGATGGATCTTGCGACTACCGAAGAACAAAAGGCCGAACCAGAAGAAGAGCTCAAAGCCAAAGGGCCAAGGTACGATATACACATACACATATACCTATGTATATATATGTAGCTTTCGTTTCGTACTTGCCACGAGGGAGCGTGAGAATTTCACGCCGCCTCGCTTATTCGGGGGAACTGTTGCTTCGATCGATAACGTGCATAGGCTTGCGTGTCAGCCTTTCTTTCGCTTTGTAATGCGCTTCTCTGTGCTGTATTAGCGTTGGAAAGTTACTAACTTGCTCCGTTTTTTCAATCAATATTATTATCGAGTGTTTTGTCAGACTTATTTGCAACATAGATTCCTTGTAACAATTGCTTTCGTCCACGTGTCCCTAGCTTTTCCAACAATTGTAATCAATAGTATAAAATAATCAATAGTTTGAAATTTTAACTTTACAACAGTACCAAGGATGTATTAGACCGCTTCACAGATAATGGTGGCACATTCGACATGATCGTCAAACCAATGTTCCAAGCAGGCCACGAAGGGGAATTGTGTAGCTGGTTGAGAGAAGCTGGCTTGATGAGATCGAGTATGAACTGTCGTAGTGAAACATGCAATAACAGAAGCATGACTTGGGCCCCAGCAAGATCTGTTGATAAATACTGCTGGAACTGCACTGAATGTAAGAAGAGAGAATCAGTCAGAGATAGTTCCTTTTTTATGCAAATCAAATGTGATCTCAAGTTGTGTATGCAAATTATTGTGGCTTGGGGTCAAGCTCAACCGAGTGAAGTTGTTGAAAGTTATCTAGGTAAGTACTATGAGCTGACACGACTTTGTTGAATTACATGTTGGCAAGTTTTTGCATTCAATACCACCATAATTGTTTTAGGTATTAAGCATCACGTAGTAAAGAAAGCATATGATAGATTAGGAAAAGTTGCTGAAACATACGTAGCAAAACATAAGGACGAGTGGATATTTGGGGGTCCAGATAAAATTTTAATAGTTGATGAATTTCCTGGTGGATATATGACTGAAACATTGAATGCTCCAGTGTACAAAAAACGTAACAACAATTTCCATACAATGCTGTGCATCACTGAGGTAGATATGGATATGAAACTGTTTCAAATTCCACCTCGAATGTGGATGCACATTATTCAAGCTAATCCTGAGGTATTTAATAAACTATTCATGTTATTTAATTTTAATGCTATACATTTGACTAATACAACAATATCGGTTACAGCCCCTATCCTCTAAAAATGCAAAAACTCCAAAACCAATAACCAAATGTGGTATGGTTGAAGAAGCATTGAAAGAAATTTGTGCTCATGCGAAACCTGGTAGTTATCTTCTAGCGAATAAGCGAGCTAGATGTTGTAATTACGAGTCACTCCAAGAATTAAAAGAATATAGAGTTATATGTATAGAAGACTTGCAAATATATGACACTCCTGGTAAAAATGAACTCTTGGGAAACCTAGGTTAGTAAAAATTTTGGTTTTAACTCTACTAAGTTTTTATAGATCCACAATTAAACAAGTTCGTGTTTTACAGAAACTATATGGCAGACTGGATTAGGTGTTTGTGAAGAGATACAAGAAATGACTCGTTCTTTAGGACAGTGTACCCTTTCTGTACATTTATGGAGACAGAGGTTTGCACAATCACCAGCAGCTGCTTTTGAACGCATTATTCAACACATTGCTGAATGTTATCCACTAAGTTGAACTCTGATGTAGGTATAATTTATTGAAGAGAAGACTATATAATATATTTAAATATTTTTTGATAGATTTAACAAGAAAGAGTTAAAAAAGACAGTCTTCCAAAACTATTTTCTATCAAATGCACAATTAAATATCACATAAGTGCCTGACGATGCATCAATGTAACTGTACATTGCATATGACTATTACTGTTGCAAGACGTTTGACAATTTTTAAGATAACAAGAATTTACGTTTGTCTTGACAATTATAAGGAGTGTTGAGTCAAAGAGGCTAAAACATTTATAAAACTTCTATTAATCATTTACAACAAAGCTTTATCGTTTTTCCACAATGAATACTTCGTTAATTGTTATCTTATCTACGTTGGTATTAAAAAAAGTATAATTCAAATTTTTATAAAAGTTTTATTATGTAAAAATATTTAATTTTTTCTTTTCATATCACAAAAAAATGATAATTACAACAGTTTTTCGTTCGTACTTAATAATCAGAGTATAATATAATCTATAAAGAAGGCACGTAATAAAAAAGTGCAATTGAAATTTAACAAAATGTTGCTGTCAAACATTTGCGTAAATTGATCTAATAAACTTATGTGTAAGTTGATGACCAAAGCCGCAAAAAAAAATATAAATATTTAATGTAATCCTGCAAAAGCTACAAATACGTTAATTTTTTTTACGAGCACACAGAAATAGTGTTGACAAATCAATGATTTAAGCTTCTCTCATACTTCAAAACTTTCAGATAATATTAGAAAGTTGACGCATTCGTCAAATGAAATTTAACTTAATGTTTTTATTTTACTCACGACGGAAAAATTCATGTGTCAATTAAATTTTCTAACGATACGAGATTGTGAGATTGAGGTATGGTAATCTTGTGCCTTAGATGATATAAGCAATTAAGCAATAACATACTATGTACGAGAAGAGTAAAATGTGTGTTTTTGATTGTGAACATACTCTTTTATATATATTTTATATGTGCTTACTAAAATAAATAAATCGTTTTCCATTAAAAAAAAATACTTCCTGAGATTCACTTTGTGCTGTTCAACAATGTACATATAAAATCATGGAATAAAACCATCAAAAATGATTATTCTGACATGTACTTTTTATAAGTTTTTTGATCTTCGACCATTTTTTTGAATACTCGATATTTCTTGCTATGATAACTGTAATAAAATTAAAGCGTCTTAATCTTAAAATCCATTTGAAAATGGAAATTACATTTTAAAAAAAATACTCACGAGTAAGTCTCAGTTAAAGGATGCACAACATTAGCAGAGCCTCCCATAACTTTGATAGCTTCATGTACCGACGAAAAAGCTTTCGCGGCACATGAACCAAGAATAGCAGAACCTACGAGTACGGATTCACGTTCTGTGGGGCAAAGCACCGGTAGACCTAAAACGTCTGCCTGAGTTTGAATGAATAATGGATTTTGACTTAAGCCACCGCACACGAGCAAAGATTCTATTTTGTGTCCTGCATCCGTTAAAGCTTCTACAATATGTTTAGTGCCGTACTGAAAATTTAATTGGCCAATTAAACCGATACTTCTATTTAATGTGCTTTAAAAAAATAAAATTATCTTTCACCGTTAACGATTGCATTGTTGCCAAGTATAAGGTCGCTAAGTTTTCTTCATCTCTCGATAAAGTAAGGCCACTTACCTAGATTTTTCAAATGAATTAAAGATTAATTAATTTTATTTTAATATAAAACTTTTTATTTAACAAATTATCAATTTTACCATTCCACGAAGTGTAGGATCGGCCAGTGGAGAACGATTTCCATGGAAATCGGGCCAGACGTGAACTTCTTCTGTTAGATAAGCTATGTCGCGAAGTTTTCTTTTACTGGCCATTGAGTTTAAAAGCTCAGTAAGATACTGCTGTACGTGTCTGTAATGCATTCAAATATTATTGTAACCAATCATCATACAGTTGAGCAGTTTTTTTTTAAACACCTACACATTTGGTGGTAATTTTTGTTGCATCTTTAGCGTAGCTGGATGAGTATCTATAACGTGATCGATTAATTTGCCAGTAGTGCTTTGTCCTCCTTCATTGAGCCAAAGATCAGGCACCATTGCACCGTAGTAGGGTCCCCAAACGCCATCAACAAATATTTCATTTTCACTAACAGCCATGTGACATGTAGAGGTGCCACAAATTAGACCTGACCACAAAATACATTTGAAAAACAAGTACATTTCATGCGTAATATTAAGCTGCATCTTACCTAATCTACTTGTAAAATCTGACGAAATATTTGGAGCAGAACAGCCAAGCATGCCAAGTCCACCAGCATGGGCATCAATGATGGATGTACCCACTGGTGTGCCTTCCAACAGATTCAGTTCCTTGGCAGCTTTTGCGGTCAATCCAGAACCCACTGGATGTCCAGGTGGTTTAACAACTTGACCTGTAATGTTTATTTATATTGGTCATTTTTCAAACTCTCTGAAACAGCTAAATTCCAAAGATAGCTAAACAAATTTTCTCACCTATTTTTTTCCAATTGCCGCTTTTGAGATCGGACAAACCAATTTCATCAAAAAAATCACTACACCAATGATTATCTCCACCTGGCCCAGCACTGTAGTTCCATTTACATACTAGTGAACACAATGATCTGAAATAATAAAAATTATAATTACAATCCGCCATGTCTTTACATCTGAGCTGTTTACACACCTGGAATCGGAATTTGTCGCCTTCCACGTCAAAAAATCAGGCAAATCAAAGAATGATTCAGCTTTTCGCCATGTATCTGGTAAATTCTGCTTAAGCCACAAGAGTTTTGGTACCTCCATTTCTAATGAGACTTTTCCTCCTACATATTTGAGCATTTTATGCCCTAGCTTATTGATATGTTTAGCTTGCTCTGCAGCTCGATGGTCCATCCACAGAATAATATTTTGATCATTGATGCCTGTACAGTAAAACAATAATTCTAACAGATGTAGAAGATAATCAAAAATATTTTGAATTATTTACCCGTAGGGCTAACTGAAATAGGCAGTCCATTCTTATCTAATGCAACTAATGAGCATGTAGCATCAAAGCCAATTCCTTTGATATTTTCCTTTGGAGTATTGGCAACAACTTTCTAGAAAAGAAAATTTGTATGCTATCTTTTCAATTAAAATCATCTGTTAAATCCATGCAATTCCACTTACTTACCTTCACAACTATAGATATAGAAGCCCAAATATCATCCGACGATTGTTCATAAAATTTATCTTGCGGATTAAAAGTTTTAATAGGATGAACAGCTGTCTCTACAATCTTTCCTTGAGATGTAACCAGAGCTGCTCTAGCACTACCAGTTCCAACATCAACACCCACAAAATACATCATTGTATCAAGAGTATTTTAAAAATGTCTTCCAAGCTTCATTCAACGGTACGGTTGATTCCAGAGCAGCAATCACACTGAGCGTAGTGCTTTCGACACTGCAAGTAAAAAAAACTTGTAATCAGCGTTCAACTTTTATGACACAATCAATGTAAGCTATAGCATTATCTTGTGTCTGAATGTATTATGAACTTGACCTATGATTAGATCTTGAGTTTCTCATTCATTTGAATAGTGATTTCAAATGATCTTTTTCAAATTATATGGTTTTAGTATTATGCAATCAAACTAACTGTGTAATTTCAAGTAGAATTATATCATAACTTTAAAGTAATAATCATAATATTCAGTTTAATTATTTGATAAAAGTAATCACAACAAGTTGAAAAAACTGCAATTTTATTAATCAACAAAGGAATCAGGAGAACTAAATTGCAGTATGTGATAAGCAAAAATTTATTGACTGTAATATCTCAGCGCGTTCAAATACACCTGTATTATAGCGCCAGAATTTTTAAATAATTATGCCAAGATAATATAAGACGCAGATAAAAAGAAATTGAAGATATAGTCACGGTGATTATACCTCGTTATCAGTTGCATGTGCGGTGCCAACGGATAGATCGCCTAATGCGTAGACGAACTAATGAATATTCCGCGTGGAATTTCGGAAACTTTGGATCCGCCAATTTACACGGCATGCCGCCGTACGTCAGACCACGTGGCGCACTCACTCGTTGTTTACATCCGCACAGCAGTAGAACTCCGTTAGCCGACATAGTTCCCAAGGCTCCTCGGTGCAAGAAGTGTTCATCGTATGGAAAAGCTCGACGTGATTTCAGTTGATGGTGGGTTAGAGCATTGATCGAATTGCTATATTTACGTGCATTCAGACGTGATGTAATATCTCTGCTGTCGCTTGGCTACTAAACGCTGATACTCAGTTTCTAACCTCGAAATGGTTCGCTATAAAAACAGGTAGTATCTCTGTTTACATCAATTGTTATACATAGTTTATTGTTTTTGTCATAAAAAAGTCAATGTCAAATTGTTTTAGACTATTTCAAAAACTTCTTTAAGCATTTGATATACTTTGATTACGTTTCAGTGAATTTCAATAATATATTATTTGATATCAATTTACGTACATTACTAAATTAATTATTTTGCAGATACATCCTTATTCAGGTGTCAACCCGTGACAAGTCCGATAAAGCTTTCAATTTAAAGGCTACAGCATTGCATGATGCCATCAAGAAAAAAGTTAAAGAAATGTACGGTGATTTTGGAGAAGCAGCAAGTCAAGCTGGATTTTCAGGTGATTACATAAATTTTTTTTGCTTGGAGCTAATTGTTTAAATTGTGTACATCATTTTAGCTAAATACTGCAATGCTCACACAAAAATTGGTCTCATAAAAATTCGTCACGGACCACACATGTTCTTACTAAATGCCATACCAAAAATTAATGATCTGGGAGGTAAACTAGTTACTGTGAAAATCCTGTACGTTGGAGCAACAATGAGGCATTGCTTCTTGTTTATTAAGGTAATCTATTAAATTTTAAATGAACTATTAGAGTTTCAAATTTTTAATCCATCAACTTGATTTTTCAGAAATATCAAAAGAGTAAATTAGAATCAATGTGGAAAGAACTAAAGGGTGAAAAAGAAAGGAAAGACTGTGAAAAAAAATTGATGACAATGTCACCCGCAATGAAAGAACTTATAAACTAAGAAACAATAATTTGTTAATAAGACTGCCTTATATACAATGTGTATAAAAAATATTTTATACTTTAAATTTAAAATGCAACTAAATAAAAATAAGCAACCATTTTTCATGGTTCAGACTCCAAATCAAGCTGTAACTTCACCTAATCACCCTTATAAATAACTGCTAACTTAATCTAATTTGCACTCTAAAACATCAACAAAAAGCAGCGTTAGGCCTTTGAACTCCGGCATCTATTTCGATCCAACAAAAAAAAAACACCGAACCGCAAGTGTAGCACAAAAAAAAAGAACCAAACATCGTGAGCCTTTCCCGCCACGTTTCCCGCGCAGTCGAACCTTACCGAAGCTTGCCGAGATAGATATAGGTATATAACTGTATAGGTTTCGGCGGCGGTGCGTATCGAGGCAGTAGGCGGCCAGTGGCCGCAAAAATCTTCCCTCTTTCCCAACCAACGCGGCATACGGCGGCCGCGCGAGTAGAGAGCGACGAGACGAGAGATCCTTGCTGTGCGCGCGCCGCACTCGGAGTTTCAGTTGGTTTCAGTTTGTGTACGTACGCCGAGGGGAGAGCGTGTAGTCTCGTTTCGCGCTCCGGTTTTTTTTTCCCCACTTGTGCATTTTCCCGAGCAAGATTTTCGCCAGAGCGAGACGTGAAATAACCGACAAGCCAAACGTATTTCAAAGAGTCTAACCTACATCAAAAATTACCTTTGTCGTCGTCGCCATGCCTGCTGCAGGAGGCGTCGTTGCTTGAGGGTTATATACCATCACACATCCACACGCATATACAAGGTAAGAATCGTTTTTTTTTCGGTTGTATGTTTATGCAGTGAAACGTTACGCGATATATAATACACCTGCGGATGTATATAAACGCCATGGATGCGTTTGCGTTGCTCGCGCGCGGCATGGCGTTCCACTCGCGAACTTTTTTTTTTCCACGAATTTTCGTTTTGGAGCTCTCTACTCTCTCTACTGCAGTGCGGGAGGCGTTGCACATCGCGCTTGTCTATATGTCTGCTGATCTGCGCCCTGCGGTGGTGAGATGACTGTCAAATGTTTGTTACATAAAAATTTAGAAGTGTTCCGAGTGTTCGATACTTTGTGGGTGACACTGATTGCTTTTGACGCTCGGTTTATTTTTCGGAGTGTTATTTCGACGGTAGTTTTTCAATTTGCATCGATGCAGCGTACACTTGTTTTATTCACCTAATTATTAAATAACCAGATTCGTTTATTTAAAATAAACAATGCATTGATTTGGGCGTTTCTCTTATGACATTAAAAAGTAAAAAAATTTCACGCTCGCCTATCCAAAGGCCCGGGAATATTTTGAATGTTATAAAATGTCAAGTTTATTTTTCGGAATCATCAATCCAATATTTACAAATATAAACACGAAAAATTACACCCGTAAAAATACGTTTCGCTCGAGAAAAATACACTCTAAAACGACATTCAAGGCATATTATCCGGGCGTCAAAACGTCCTCGCGACTCGCCAACCGAGAAAAGAGTACTTGTTTATTAGAGGACCCAACCTATAATCGTGACATTGAAAATAGGCCTCATTATAAAACTCTCTCGTCCGTGCTCGACATCAAAAAGTCAAGACACAAAAACATACAAGTATACACACAAGCGAAGGAGTGTATTATATACAAAGGAAAAAAAGAAATAAAAAAGAATTCCTTCAGCCGCCTCACCTCTGTAAGAGAGACAACAATATAAACAAGGCTAAGCTGGTGGTGCATATCGTCCGAAGGTCGCGTCTCAGCTGATTTTCCTCTCGGGGTCTTTTATCGATTTGTCGGTACAGACGAACGACGATGACATATACCTTATCCCCCCGAAAATTGGCGGAATCGTTTAATTTTCCAGCGAAAATTGCCTCTTCGTATATACATTGAGCTTGTAGCTCGAGGGAATTTCCGAGGGTAGGTATATTGTGTTAGGGGGGTCGCGTGTGTGTTGGTTCCAACTTCGATTAATTGTTAATACGACTAGAGTCTTACAGTAGTATATATATATATCGACAGGACGGATGAATTTTGTATGACAGTGTATTGTGTCGTGCTCTCTGCGGAGAAACAAATGGCGCGGAGGGTGCGGATTGGGAATTAAGGTTTAAAGGCTTTCGATGACCCCTACAGTGAAAGTTTTTCCAAATGCATAGGATGGCATTCTCTGCAATTTCACGAATTTAATCTTATCGTATGTTTCATTTCATTTGAAATTTAAATTAATTTTTTCTTTTTAAATGAGTTTATTTAACGTTACGAGATACCAATTACCACTCGATTGAAATTATAATTGCAATTATAATTGAAACATCGATCGAGCACAAATCAAATTAATTTTATTACGAATCCAATCATAAAAATCACAAGAATATACAAAACAAATGTCCTAATAGCCTTAGCGTGTCTTAAAGAAAAACGATCTATACAAGAACAAAAAAAGACCTACATCGTGGTTCTGTCACGCAACATTTCCGTCCATATACAAGTAATATCTAAAAGGGTTAAGAAATCAAGCGGCGTGTTTCGTTTGTAATGCAAACCTTTAATGGGACGCGTGCGGCCCCTAATATACGACGCGTGTATATACGTCTGTTATGCGGTATATTCGTCTACATTGAAGGAAATGGAAATAGAAATTTAACGTCGATTTTAGGAAAAGAAAACGTCGCCGTTGCAGAGTAAAAGAAAAAGAAGAACGAACGAACTCTCGGAATAATAAACACTTTCGAAACTATATATACGTAAAGATCGCGTGTCTTTTTGCATACATGTTTGTTTAGCTTTGAACTGCGAATGGGAATCAAAATAAGTATATATACATGTATATCCAGATATAGATTTTATAAAATTATATTTTGTTTTTGCAGCGCGCGACACAAAATCAGACCGCGACGAAAACTATATACGATGTGTGTCAAAAGTTTTCATTGTAAGCTTTCCGCCTGCATGCAAAAGTTTTTTATTCCCCCACGCATGCATACACACACACATTCGTCGGACAAAGAAAGTCTTTTTGAAGGAAGTATAATCCCGACCTCCCCCTTTTACTTTTATTTTTTTTTTTTTTGCAAATCCGCTGTTGAAATCAAAAGGACTTTGTGTGTGTGTGCTTGCAGCTGCTGCACTCGAATAATTATTTATCTTGCCCCGGCAAAAGAGGAAGTCAGTCGTGCTCGGACGTTGGCAATCGGCCCTCGCACACATACATATATACATACGTACTGAGCGCAGTATTATATATGTTTAAAGTTGCTGCTTGAGATTTGTGTTGTACGAAGAGACGTTTTATACGTTTCTCTCTCTCTGGAACGAATGAATTATTTCTCTGCTTGATGACCTTGCCACGATTATTCTCCACGAGTGCTAATTGTTCGCCAGACGCGATATTCAGATGTATCCGGTTGAGACTTTTTTTTTTTAAAAGATAAATAAGGTTTGTTATTTTTAAGATGGAGGTATTTAGCAAAGTGGATAGACAGGATATTTATCGATGATGGATAAAAAATGGTATAAAAAAACTTTTGAGCAATTGACGTGAAAAAAAAAAATTTCTTCTTCGATTAACTTCAACTAAAAAATCTTCAAAGAAATAAGTTGAACGCTCAATGATTCTTTTTTTTCAAACGAGACGTTTTAAACTACTGTTAACCGTGAAATTTTAAAAGACTATACTCGACGAATACATTAAGATTCAACAAAAATTAAACAAGGATCAATAAACGTAAAACCGTGACAAGGGCTCTCGCGTGCTTGTGTGTATATCCGTTTTTAAATCTGCTTACAACGCCTCTCTTTCTTCTTCTCCACTCCCCTCTCTCGTTTTAAAGCCTTTTGTGTAGGTGTGTTACGATACGGGCGATGTAATGCGATTTTTATTATGTAAGTACAACAACAGAAGGATGTGTCTCTGCCGCTAAAATATTTAAGCCAAGTGTTGTTATACCTTCTCGTTATGACGTCATCGAAATACGTAAATAGTATACTTTTTTGAACTTGAATACATTCTTTCGCTTCAGCGTCGTTGATCTTAGTTCTCAAGATATAATTAGAGATCGTAATTTGCATGGTTTATAATAGAAGCTTTACGTAATTGAAAATTAACCGCAGTGTCCTAAAATCTTTGCTTGTCGTTCATTAGTCATTCTAAGCGAGAAAACGTATAAAGAATCGACCGATCAATTGTCTCTCTGCCAGAAAATTTCGCGTAGCAGCGCGACACAATCGCGCGCGAGAAAGTGGGCCGCTTTCCTTATTACATATATATACCTCGCGTCCGCGAAAAAAAAAAGAGTTGTTCGTTGAAATTTTGGTCAGAGAGAAAGAAAAGAATGTCAAAAGCGTTTTACCGGTTTTTTTTTACAAAAGTGCCTTTCAATTTTCGTCGCGCGTGCGCGCGAGGTCTGTTATTATTTATTTGATCGTACACTTATATACGCGAGAGTGAGTCATGATTCCTCCTTTCTATTTTTTTTTTTCTATTTGCACAAAAAAAAAATCAAGCTCTTCGAAGCGTCGAACTGAACAAACCGTTTTATTAGCTTACAGAAATTTGCATAAGTAAATACGAATACAATCTATTATTTATTTTTATTTATTTATTTTCACATATAAACGGGTAAAACCCTTTTAGTGTGTATAGTACAAGATAAATGTTAATTTTCTTGTACTATACACGTAATTTTTAATAATATTAAAAAAAAAAAGAGTATAGATTCATCGAAAAAAGCGTATTCGAAATTGAAAATTTCGACTTTCTATCGTGAAACAACAGAGCAATGAGAAAAAGTTCATTAAACCTTCTACTCCTGCAGGCAACTTTTCCTCTCGAAACGGCGACGCTGCATGCACGATTGACACGATACGCCGTGCGGCACGTGAGACACATCCTCGTCGCCGTGCTAGCAAGGCGTCACGCGCTGCCAATGTATAATAGTCACTTCCTGTCCCCGCACAACAAAACAACAACTGCAGCAGCAGACAAAAGAAAGCCGATGGAGAATATTTTTCGGTGAAAACTGCGGGAAAAGTGCGAGAGTGAAAACGAGTCGTGCGTGGGCGTGAAAAATTCTTCATCTTCTTTTTTTTTTTTTTGTGTTTGAAAAGTTATTAGTGATGCTACACTTTAGCTGAGAGAGAGAGAGAGAGAAATCAAGGTCGGTTATTCCACTTTGTCTGATATTACGTACATCGTTATTGATTCGAGAGAAATCGCGAGCTGTATATTAATAAGTATCAATTTAGGATAGAAATTTCAGAGAAAACATCTGATTAGAGAAAGAAAGAAAAAAACATAACGTTGCTATGTATATCCTTGTACCGAGACAATTAGTCGAGGATTATTATTATAGGATACGTAACGAACAATGAAGAATTCAAAGGATGAATGATGCTCGTTTTTTTATGATAATATCTTTAGTAACAAATAATAAAATATCCATAACCACCTTTTCGCAAACCAATTTCGATCAAACGCTTTTCATTTACACCTCGACAACAACAAAAACTTTCCGATCGATCAACAACAACAACGACGAAAAAAAAAACTCAATGATCCCAATCACGATAAAAGAGTATTGTCATACCTCGTATAAGAAGAAAAGCCATTGAAAATTCACGATAGTCGACAGGAAGAAGAAACAGGTGCGTTATGGCCCACGTGCTTCTTTCCTCTACTCTCGTTTCGCTTTTAATAGAGCGTTACAACTGCACTGCCACCGCTATACACTATCTACTATAACTGCAACTCTCGGCGATCATCCTTGACGAGAGTAAAAAAAAAAAGAAGGTAGGGATTTACGGATACATAATGGAAACTGCGCGAGATACGACCTTATTTGCCTTTTTATTTTTTGCTCGAGTTTTATGGAGGCTATTCGCTCGCGCGCGCGCGTTTTTAATGGTGATTGCTGTACTGCTGTGCACACGTGTTATGTCACGGGATTGCGCGCTTCATACCTTTTTTTTTTGAGCGCTTGAATTTCAAATTGATATTCGTTATTGAATAGCTTTGGCTTATACGAGAAATAATGTTTTATCGATCGTATAACTCCGCCTTCAAATCAAAATGCTAGACATTCTCGCCGAATCATTTCCATATATATAATCGAGTGATCAAACGCAAATATATATGTATATGTACGATCCATTAAGCGATCGCACACCCTTCGCGTGTAATACGTACACGCCCACAATTTAATCGTTGAGACGTGTTATATAACTCGACAGCGAAAATGAAGATATGTATACCATCAACACCCTTCGCAACGGAGGGATAGAAAAACGTGAGAGAGGGGGGTTGACTTTGGTGTAAATAACCTCGGTAGAATGCTGCCTATGCAAGCAGCTCGGCTGCCCGACATTCGTCGCTATTGCGTGTACGTCTATTTGGCATGCCATAGAGCTTTTTTGGCAGAAGTATATATACTAGCAGAGTGAGAGATTGCTATCTCGGGAATGCTGCGCGCGATGACGTTTTTTGACCCCACCTCTTTGAGCAAAGTCTGACCGAATATCTTTATATCCTCTATATACTTTGCGGGAAGTTTGGGAAAAAAAAGTCATATCTTGCGGCTTTTCGATGTAAGCTCTTTCGTCATATATTGCTTGGTCATCTTTCTCGAGAGATGATCGAACTTTAGATTGGTATAATGGATATATGTGCTGTGGAGTAATTAGGTATATATAAGTTGATATGTACCGTTGGAATATGATTTGGTTGTTTTTTTTTTCTTTTTCGAAATAAAATCGTCATCTAATTAGTGTAAAAACTCATTTACAGTTTCACGCGGTGGTTATTAGTTGGTTGTGTAATTTGCATGCGCTATATATCCAATCATTTTCAATGACGAGGAACTAACGATTTTGGTTTCCTCGTTACGAAGGCGAAGTGCATTATAACTACGCTTTGAGCGATGGAAAATTACTAAAAAAGAAATATACTCGTAACATATTAATTGTTTGATTTGAAATTGCGGCAGGTATAATCTGATCGGAGAGTCGCTCGTTCGAAAGTCTTGCGAGAATATATTTTCAATAAGTGTACGATTTTTGCTGTACTTTATAATGTTCACTGAAAAAACTAAGAAAAATCTTGTTACTATGAGATAATTGACTCTGACTGACTGTTCTCTTATTACGAGAACACCTTTTTTTAAAATTTGAAAGTCTTTTTAATTGGCGTGTACAAATCGTCTTAAGAAAAAAATGAGCCTTTCCAAAATGATTTTCGTTCACTCCGACGCTCAGAAAAGTGTGTCAAACTAAGGTTTTTCAATAAATAAGGTGTTACGGTTAAGTGGATTTTCTCGTGCCCCTAATTGAAATTTCGGTACTTATGACACAGAAAATTAAAGCTTCTACCGAGCACTTTGAGATGAAAAAAGTTTCATGTCGATATCTTTATTAAGATGACTTCTACATGCCAATAAAAAAGACTTTCAATTTTCCCGGTTGAAGACCAGCTGGCCCCAATTTAAATTGTGCAGATTTATCATACATGAAACTTGATTTAAAAAAAAGAATATTGATAATTATTAAAATTTTGATGCCGTTCACGGGCATGAAGCAACGTTGTAGAAAAATTGCTGCATAGCTATATTTTTCTTCTTCTGTTTGTCGTAAACATTGTGCCATTGAGCCATTATGGTTTGAGTATTGGATGTAAATGGCGACAATTAACTGAAGCTCAACTTATAAAAAAACTTTACATTTCATTTCAATAATTTTGCCGAATGGGTATATCTTCTAAGTCTGCGTGATTCTCAAGTCCTAAAAAACATAAATTAAAAAAAAATTCATGATACTTTTTTTTATGATACTTTTAAGGAAATTGACCCTTCAACCAAATAACAAACTACATGATCTCAATGCTCATCAAACCAATCGGCCACACAGCAATTCACTGATACGCACTTCTTCCCAAACTAAAAGAGAGGAAAAAAAGCATCGAGCTCCATTAAACAATTAAAGTCGCATCCTCATCCACCTAATATAAAGTCGTCCCACACGTTTGAACCACTCGAGGCCGAAAGTCTTCACTGAATACGTACATGCAGTCGCTTTTCGGTTTCTTTATCCCATCACTACCAAAACAGTCAATCTTCTCGCAACTCTTTTACGAGCTGCGCACACACAAACTTTATCTTACCGCGGGTGGCTTTTATATTTACACCACACGCCATGCCACTTCCTTACGATAAGATACAGAAACTTTTCGGAGCACGATATATTTCGTTAAATTTGCCTGCAATTATTTAACAATCTCTCTCCGAGTCAACGATCGGCACTTTATTAAAATTAAATTTTTTTTTTTCGTTCTTTCGCCAGTTTATATTTGGGTAAAGGTATAAGCAGCTGCCAACGACATACTGTCTACCGTCCAACATATACTTATAGGTATACACTCTCTCTCGCTCGATTAGATTATCGGCATCGCTCAGCTTGTCTATTCTCGGCTCGGTTTATTATTATACTTGTGTGGTGTGCGTGCAGTGCTCATGTTCAAGCGAGCGAACTTGTTTGCACTTTCAGGGCTTGCGACCCTTTCCTCCTCACTCTCTCTACATGTGTGTATGTATATGTGTGTCTTATTGTCTTTTGCCGAGAAGAGATTGTTGTCGACGTTATCTTGGCAGTCGGCCGAGCATATACGTTTTATAGGCTGCTGCTGCTCTTGTTTGCAGCATGATTTATTTCATTATTTTTTTGAAGATTTGTTTTTCAAACATGACATTTTTTATTCATTTTTTTTTCTTTGCAATGAAAATAATGGTTCTCTTATAAGAAGAGGATAGTAATCTTGTAAAAAATCCTCTTGTAATAAAAAGTGCTCATGTATAGCAAAAAGATGTCCTCTTGTATAACAAGAGAATTTTTTTTTTTTTTCGCAGAGTCGCTGCAAACATCACAAATAATACGCAAAAAAAATATTTTTACTCCCACGCTCGTCGAGAGAATTTTCGAGTATCAGTCGCGGCATTCTCACTCTCAAAGCAGAGCAGCAAAATATCAGTCACCCGAAAGTATTTGGAGGTCGTAAAGGCGAAAATTTAATGGCGAAACCGCGTCTCTCGAAATACGCGCGCGAGTCGACGGACTTGTTACACTCGTGAATGTATATAGCAAATAAAACTAACTCGACGGATATATTCGTTATATAACGCCTTTTTTTTTACTTCAACCCCTCTGTACTTTCCTATATTCATTCTCTCTCTGAACAATAAACGCCATATGCTTGCACGCGCACTTTTTTTTTATGACGACGATGACGACGAGGAGGAGAGTTCTCGTGAGTTACTCGCTCGGGAACACATGCATGTATTCATGACACATGTGTGCCGCCGCAAGTTGGCAGGGGGCAAAAAACCGACTCTCTCTCTCTCGCTCGTTCAGTATATAGTTGATCTGCAGCGAGACGACGAAATTATTACGCGCGTACGTATATGAGACGCGTTGGGAATTATTTATTTCGAGGTGATTGAAGATTTTTCAGGCGGTAGAAAACTTGATTTTTTTGTAGGGGAAAGCTGCATTCTTGTACGAATACTCGAGATATTTAGCTTGCAGTTTCATCGTAAACTTTTTTTTATGTTATCTAGTAAAGTGAAAATTTTTTTTATGATTGTACATATATCTTTTGTTAAAGTGTTTTTCGAACGTTTTAATGACAGAATAAATTAGAAGTCTCATTCGATATTTATTCCTCCTAATATCGTGTATGACATTAATGAGCTCTAAACAAGTCATCAATTATATACGTCTATGGAAAGATATTAAAGAACCTTGATACAAAAATAATCCACGCGGCAAAAAAGAAAATAAAAAACTCGAAAGCATTTCGCGTACGTTGCGCGAATATTTTAAATTAAAAAAAAATCACGAATCTAAATTTGCAATTGAAAGTAAGTTTAACGAACTTCGCCGCGTGTATAAATATAACATGTATAAAAATTAACTTGACGTTAATGACATTGATAAAAAAAAAAGAAAGAAAATAATTGAAGAGTGTTATTGGAGTGAACGACTTAATTGGAAGTAATTACGTTCTCCTTACAAGAGAGTTAGTTGCCTTAACTGCGTTTGCCAACTGGCAAGCTGTATAATATATCCCTCGAGTTTTGGTGGAGCATCTTGAACGTTTTATTTTTTCAAATAAATCCATTGCTCTACATATTGTTTAAATTATTAATTAATATTTTATTTTTATTTTTCTGTTACAGGTTGGTTCATTTCTCATGTCACTGATTCAAAGCTGCAGCTTAAAATTGTCGATGATTCACGCAACTCGTAATCTCTAAATTCAAATTTTCATCTACATAATACTATAACCAGTTTTTTTTTTTTTGACGCAAACCGGCACTCATCTTCTTCAACTCGTTGACTCAATTTATAGAGATAAAAAAAATCAAGTTTCGTCGAAAACTTTCCACTAGAATTATGTACACCTGACGAAATTAGAACGAGAGCTTCACACCTTGACAACTTCTGATCGCAAAATACGTGCGCGACCTTGACCCACATATACTCCTCGTGTCTATCAATCGCGTTACGTCAGCCTCGTTTCATTTGAATTTTTCATTCCTCGTACATGTCATTTTTTTTTTCCCAAGATGCACCCGAACGAAATTCCTTATTTCACGCCAAGTTTGACACGTTTATAAATTGACGAGAATTATTTTCAGTAAATATCGTGATATTTCCGAAAGTAAAGTTCAAAACCCACGCTACTCGAATTGTCCATTGCCCGCAGTACGTAACATTTACATAACGATATTCTAGGATGTGTGTATATATTTTTACAATGTTTCGCATCGCTGCGCGCGGAATCGATATCTCGCGCGTTTTCTCTTGTCAAATCAACTGAGAGAGAAAAGCAGCTCGGACACCTATATGTTGTATTATACGTTTTAAAATAAATAAAAGCGAAGCGAACCTTCATATAATGTAAGCCAGTTGCGTTAACGCTAGATTGAATAACTGAAATCCAGGCCAAAACCTGTAGCGACGCCAGTTACATTTTTTTTTAATTATTCACTTTGAAATACCTTTGAATTATCAGTTGGAATGGATTAGTGATTACGATTTCAGTAAAGTAATTAAAAAATCTATTAGTCGCGAAAATTATTAATCCCCAAACAATTATTGCAATTTTTCCCTAAATACAACAATCATTTCTCGCTACATTAACTCGACTGAAATAATCCACTGCCTCGGCAAACTATACGTATATGACGTGTTATAAGCATACGAGTACCCAAGAAAATTACGCATCTGTAATTTCATTCACGCACACGCGCCGAGCGAGCAAACAAACAAACATATATAACATCGTCGGATCAATGACATCCATCGCTGCCTGCCACATATAGTGAATACCCGATGTACTTTTCAGTGATTCCCTACGCGACGCATCCTTCCGTATAGTATATAAATGCTCGATGGGCGAGGCTCTTTATTAAACTTTTTTTTTTCTGATTGAAAAGGATGCAGTAGCCTCTCTGGGTGTGGACCTTTTGTGTAATTAAGTCGTTCGATTTCCAACAGCGCGTTCAATAGAATTCAGGTTTTTGCAGGAAGTCGTTGTTTGTTATTTACATCGCTGTTTCTTTTTTTTTTCCGCGCGTTGCGTGCGCTAAGGTCGTTTTAAGCGTTCGTTCGTGTATCGTTAAAACTCATATATAGTTATTAAAAATATATACACAGTAGACTTTCGATGTTTAATTAAGCGACTATTTTTAGATTAAAAAAAGAGAAAGTTTCGCTTACGAGTGTTTGGAAGTTCGATTGGAAATGAAGTTTACACTATCGAGTTAATAAATTCGCAGGTGTTTGAAAGAGAAACAGTTATACTCGTTTATATACCGTGGATATAAATTAACGAATTAGACGTGCATGTAAGTTTTAACGAATCAAAATTATATCTTCAACGTCGTTTCCTTTCGAACGTTTGCACCTCGCGTTATCTCAGTCAACCGCAACATCCTTGAAAAAAAAAAATTCCTACCCTTAATTAAAAGCGCTCGCGTTTTGCATTTCCACACGCGGCAAACTCTTGTAAATCAAAGCTTGATCGAAGTAGGTCGTCGGCATCAGAGAGCCGCCCTCGCGTTTAAACCAAACCCGGAAACGTATACGATGCACATATAACATCACAGGCCCGCAAAACCTCATCTGTACGCGAGATTTTATCGCTGTTGGACGCGACTCAAAACGATTAGATGTATATTACGGAGGAAGTTTTAGATTCGTTTGAAGTGTGAAAAAAAACTCTTTGTGTTTATTATGGCATTTCAGTCTCATTTATTCAAATGCTTCTTTTGACTAGATTTATACATGTTCACTATATATATGTACAAATATCTACATTCTCCATATATCCCCTTTTTGACAATTACAAACAAGTAATTACGTATTCTATACTATGTGTTTCTTACGAACACCTGTATATATAATGATCATCGATGAGTAATGAAACAACCCGGAAAGAAAAAAAAAAGAAGAAGTATTAGTGACATCACGGTACAATCGTAATTATTTTCAAGCGTTCATTATATCGATGACTCTTTTTCTCACTTAGCTAACTAATCAATAATTCACTAATATCTTACAATGTGCTTTTTCCAATATCAAATCGTCAATAAAACAAACACGCGGATTATCTTGTCTACGACGACGGGGAAGAACAACTTGTGATTCCCCGCGTAACACGCGCGTGTGATCGAATCCGCATGTTATGTGCTTTACGTATTTTAAAAACACTTTCCTCTCGCAATAGATATCGCCTCATATGTTTTGTTTTTGTCTGTCATGGACGAAAAAATCACCAAACACTTCGTACATATTTCACAGTCTTATTTTGATCACTTTTCACACTCGAACTTCACTATACTGTTCATTACGAACTCTTGTCGTGAACGCGCAAATTGAAGTGAATCTGCACGTTATTCGAGCCAACGATCTTCGTCCTCATATCACCACGACTCGTCAAACTTCTACTACCATGCGCAGTAGTTGTCGTCGTCTCCTTAGTTTGACTGTTCTTCACGACGTATTTCTTCTTCCCAGCGAAATCGATGAGTCCACCGTCGCCTTTGTAGACGATTCGATCGCTGCACTCTTGTGTTGACTCTGGGCCGAGTATGATGTGACCACCGTCGCCGTTGTACTCCACGCTGCCGAGATTGCAGCCAATATGCACGTGACAACCGTCACCGCTCACGCGAAGTCTGCCGCTGTTAGTAGCGAAGGTTATGCGACAACCGTCACCTTTGATCCAGAGACTGTCCTTGTTGATGCTTTTCTTGATTCGTAAACCGTCGCCGGATAGGTGATCGAACTCCTCTGGTTTGTCGGGGGTTTGTTCGGGTGGTTTTGGGACTCTCGTTGGTCCGATCATTCTTGCGCTCTGGAATGCAGAAATTAGATGTTGTAATATATAATGATCCGTCATTTTTGTTATACGTGCGCGAGTCGGCCGTGCGTTAAAATTACCGAAGCTACCCTCAGCTTTTATGTAAATAGCGGAGCAAACATAGCGTTGGGTACGAGATTGTATACTTGAAGTTCAATGGATAATCTCGAGACGATGAAGATTGAGAAGAGAAAAAAAAACGCGTAGTAACGGTATTGAAAATGGAAATTTCCTTTTCGTAATTACACTGTTTTGAACACAAATCCACACACCTGACTTCTCTCCGCGAATCTTCTCTCCTTTTTGCCACAAATCCACGTCATTCAGCTTCGATTAATTCAACTCTATAACTTCACTCTTTATATGCAAAAGAACATGTTGCTCGTTTGGCGAACAGTGGAGAACAGAGTGGAGTTTTCGTCGAGCGACGTGAGTTTAAAAGGCAACTCGAGCGAGCTATCGCTGCCAACCAATCGACGCTGAGGCTACTCGCGGTACTTCCCCTTGTAAACTGGCACACAAACGATATAATTTTTCGAGTATTTTTTTTTCTCTCTCTTCTCCCACTCTTTTCGTCGAGTCTTACAGCGGTGGGAATAACAATTTTCCACGTGATGTTTTTTTTTCGATAGAAGTATACTCTAATTAGATTCGGTCATTCGGACGCTCAGTTGGCGATTGGTCGGTTTTTGATGAAGTAATCTTGATGTATGTTATCTTGAATCGCCACTCCTACTTATTTCGGCGAAAGAAATTGAAATTGAAATATGATTTATTATTGTACATTGTGTTGTACATAAAGAAGAAGAAGAAAGTGAAGTTTAGTTTTTGTTATTGCGATTTGCGAAAGCTCTCTCGTGGATAAGTCATCTTTCAAGGGAAACTTTCGATGATCGATACAGTCTATTCAAACAGAACCGAATGTTCTTTTTTTTCTTGTTGATTTGGAATCGGTGTCATATACACTTTCGAATTGGAATCCCGAAATTAGCGTGTGTATCAATGAAACTCGCGGCGAGGTCAATAATCCAGAGAGTCGTATATTATCGCGGGAAGTCCCCGCGTAAGATGAAAAAATTCTTCTTTCTCTCTCACCCTCTTGTTTTTTTTTAATCGAGCGATATAGGTATCATGCTAATGACGTTTTATACGTGGATTTTTTCATCTTTAATGCACGTTGTTAGACACTTATCGCTTATATAGCCATTAGATTGATATAGATAAGCTGGCTGTCGAGTGCCCATCTCGAAATTGATGTAGTATCGTTCGATCGATTAAAATTAAAATCTATAGAAGCACGTAATTTTTTCACTTTACTACATAGCGTGGAGGAAAAAACATAAATATCCGTATAGTGTACAATGAGATTTCGGCATTATTGTTTGCTTCGTTACGTATTTAAGAACGTAATGACGTTTACAATCGCACGCCGCGTCGATTGTGTGACATAACGGTATATCAATTATAAGTTCGTTCGGCGATAACAATATTGGCATTTACATACCTCTTTTTTTTCGTTTTATCTGTCAACGAGGTGTTCACGTGCGCTTCGGGGATTTTTTATTTCTAATCGGACGCCACGGAAGATAACTTAATTGTCCTTTTTTTTTTATAATCGATGAGAGGTGATTCTGAAAAAAAAAACGAAAGTTCATTCAAAGGGATAACGAACGATATTTGATTTACGAGCGATAAACGTGAGTCACGTAGCCGCGATGTGTTTTACAGGTTTGTGTGACGATAATTGCGGATTTTAATACTGCGAGGATTAGATGTTTTCTTTGTTTGACTGATTGAGGATAGATTTATGATTACGTGTTCATAGGATCTAAGAAAAGGGAGTATTCGAAAAATGTTACTTTCTCTCTGTCGATTGGTTTTCATGGCGAAATTCGTAAGAAAATGCAGCTTTTTAGGGTCTACAATCGCAAAAAAAAATTTCTCCGTTATAGG
This sequence comes from Galeopsomyia nigrocyanea, assembly GCA_035047105.1. NCBI lineage: Eukaryota > Metazoa > Arthropoda > Insecta > Hymenoptera > Eulophidae > Galeopsomyia > Galeopsomyia nigrocyanea. The sequence goes on from JAWWMK010000008.1 coordinate 5,089,629, forward strand.
GCTTCCGAACCTATTTCCTCTTCTTGTTTAAGATATATATAGTGACAGAAAATACTCGTGAGCATTCGGAAAGTTCGCAGGAAATACATTTGTCGACATTTTCACATTAAAATAAAATGGGCTTTATTCAATGAAAATAGGCGAAAAACGTTATTTTATCAAACACGGATTTTTCGGCTTCTAACAGTTATCAACAAATTACGAATTAATTAATTTTGAGTTTGTTAACAATATTGAAAAAAATACCAAAAAAAGTAGTTCGTCTAAAAAACAGGTCCGGAAGCCTTAGCGAAGAAAAAATTTTTCGCGACTCTAGACTTTAGAAAACTGCATTTTTTAAATAGATTTCGCCATACAGGTTCATTTGTACGCAGGAGAATTTAATTTTAAGGAGGTCCTCTTGTTGCAAAGAATAATTCCATTTGGTTCAAGAATATTTTCCCTTGTAACAAGTAAAAATCCCTTCAAGGCAAGAATATTTTGTCTTGGACCTTGGAGCAAGAGGATCTTCTTGTTAAAAGGAGACAATCCACTTCCAATTACATTGAGTGGAAAATTCTTTCAGGCCCAACCGAATTTTTGCAATAAAAATGAAACCGTCGAATAAATTTTTACGAGAAAACTAAAATTGTCATTTTTTTTCTGAAACGATATCAGTTAAAAAATGTCGATACTGTGGCGCATAAATTACGTAGGCCTTGTATTTTTGCATTCGACGCGTATACTTCAAAATTCAACATTCGTTTTTTTTAACAAATATCTCTTTTTGATCGATGTTACAGAACGAAGAATAGTAGTGAGCGCCGCTGTTAACGACAGAATGCCTACAGCAGCCACAACGCATCAGACACATCGTCATCGTCGAGGTTGAGATCTGATAGAACATGACCAGCGAAATGTCGGCCATGGAGTTGTCTGCCAAAGAACACAATGAAAAGGTAAATTACCTTCATATATCTTCGACTGTGATTTACCCATTTTTTTTGACAGTGGAAATAATGGTTTGCTTGGATTTTCTATTACGAAACCGAACTTGTATATTCGTCTTCCGCAAGCTCCGTCATGTTTCGAATTTTTCATTTCATGTAAATTCATTTTTATCTATACTCCGTTGGGTAAAAAGACTCGATTTCGATAAAACTTTTTCCATAAAATACCATTGACTAAAAATATATATTTCCAGTAGGCTTGACAATACAACTATTATACATTGCGTGCGTCACTCGGAAACTGAGAAATTTTCGAGAACAAATATTTACAATTATGACTGTGCTACTTCCCATCTAAAAAAATGTGAATACCCTCGTTGCTGCGAATTACGCGTAATTTACAATGTTTGCATGTGAATTATTTGGGTTTTCTACGCCAGATAACAATAATTGACGAACAAACAATGACATCAAAAAAATCCAGCATCGGAATGTTTTCTTTCGCAAAGCTCAACGAAAGAGAGAAAAAAAAAAGAAAATTGAAAATTCATTGCAGGCAGCGATGCAGAACAGCGTGTCACGTCAAGACTCAGGAATGCCAGGCGACGAGGAGCTGTGTTCGCCAATAATCGACTGTCCCACCGACAAATCTTCATTGGAGGATGCGAACATCAACGAGACCGTCAATTGCACTATCAACGATTCCAACACGACTCTCGAAAGCGAGTGCAACATCACGGTAATTCACGTGCCAACGGCAAGCGACAAATCCATCGACGATACTGTAGTCATCAAGGAGAATGAGGACGAAGGAGTAACAGCCGTCGCCGAGAACGACAAGAAAGACGAGAGCAAAGACAGCAAGGATGGCAGCGACAGCGGTGTTGAAGGTTGCGCAGTAGAAATTCCGAGGGTACGCTATTATCCAATTTTTTTTTTCTTTTCAAACTCGAAGCTTATATATACGAACGAATGTTTTACGTAAGCTTATATCGCGGAAGTGAACGCGATGTCGGGTTAAATCCATCGAAAAATTAACCATTACGTATATAAAAAAATTGTTTTCTTTACTTTTTTTTTTGCATTCTCAACAGGAACAACGACGAAACAGCGCGGACTACGAGAGCAGCTGCAACGGCGAGGCGTCGTGCGATTCGAGTCTGGCGAGCTGTTGCTCGGTGTACGAGGACCCTTGTGCCACGTTACCCGACGATATCCGCTTGAGCATCGAGCCCGCGAGCGGCGATAGTTGCGTGGTCGTCGTTGTCCCCGTTGTTAATGGAAGTGCCGGTAGCAACGGCGGCGAGGGGACCAGCGAAGCCGGCAGCGAAAGCTCATCTCTCGCCGGCAGCGTTTCCGCCAGGGTGCAGACCAGACGCGATAATGCCAACGGGGGACAGACCAAGAAGAGGATTACAGTGCAGTATGCTGATTTTACCTTGTTATTCGCGTGGGACGTGATACTTTTTTTTTTACAAGATGACTGTGTATTTTGAGAATGAAAGGCGTTTTCTTTTAGAACTTCAATTACGATGGAAAGAATGAATGTTTTTTTACAGATCAATAATTAAATGATAGGGGATTTTTTAATAAACGTTTATTTAGGTTGATACGTTTGACTCCAGGTACCGATGCGAATAAACTAAACAAACAAATCTACAATTTTCAGTGGCTCGCTCGATTCTCAGAAAAGCCAACGACCGAGTAGACCATCGATGAGTAGTATGGTGAACGGGACAACGGCAACGGGAGCACGTGCCAAACCAAAAACGACGACGCAGCGAAACACCCTCACCAAATCGCAGAGTCTCAGCGGCAAAGATCGAGGACGTTCACGTGAGAAATCCGTGATCACGCCGAGCAAAGAAATGATGGAATGCAAAACGAGAGACAGCTCGTTGACGGGTGCGCGTGGATCGTCGATGACCAGAAGTACGAACTCGTGTATGGCGAGTACCGCGGCATCGAGATCCAGAGCTCGTCCAGATTCATTACCGTCGGCTCTCACGACTGAGATCAACAAAGATCTCGCTCAACGTGGACGAGGAGCGGGTAATGATTTTTTTCTTATTCGTTATACTGTCTTTTCTTTTAAATTGCCTGGAGGTTTCAATATCTTTATGTTTTTGTGATATAAGCAGCGACACGGCCTAAAGGAGGATCAACGACACGAACGAGTACAACGAGTACGCGAACCCCAAGCTCCACGCCATCGGAAGACGGTCGCAAGTCCTTGTCGGTCCAACGTGGCGCGAGTTTGTTCACCGGTCGAGTGGATCTGAAATCAACGCGATTATTCGACAAAATGTCATCGAGCGTGGACGGAGTGAAAGCTCTCGATACGTACGGTACATTGCCACGCACAGCCAGGCAGAGCAAATTTTCGGTACCGAAAGCCAGCGACAAGCCACCGGTGGGCAATCGCAGCCGATCGGGTAGCCGTGACGCCAGTCTCAACAGGCTTCTCGGTCGAAAAGCCGTGAGCAGCTCGAAAGAAAAAGGACTGCCACCTTATCCGAAACAGAAACTGGCTGAAAAAACGAAGATCTATCACGAAACGTGCTCGCAGACTGGACTCACGGGAAAGGATATCGATAGCTGTTTGGCTGGCGTGGCGACGATTATCCCAAATCCCGAGAGTGTCGAGACGTTGGTGGGAGAAAGTCAGACTGAAGGTAGCTGGGAGGACATAAACCGACTCAAGGAGGAGCTCAAGACGACCACCGAGGATAGAGACACGATGAAATTGGAAAATGAGAAAATGAAAGCGGAATTGGAGGGCTTGAGAAAAAAGTTGGAGGAAGAGAAGGCTGATCACGCGTTTGCCAGACAGGAGCTTGACAAAAATGCGCAACGAGTGCTTGCTATGCTGGGAACACCGCAGTCGGAACACGCTGGTGGAAGCGACAGCTTTTTAGAGTTAGAGTCTCATATACAATCATCAGGTCAAGTCGTCGCTAATCAACAAGTCGAGATAGCCGATCTGCAATCACTTTGCAGAATGTTGAGTAGAGTAAGTTTTCAGAAATAATACCTATTTTATTTACTTTTTGCGTAATTCGATATTCGATCAATAAACTTTTATTACTAATTTTTTTTAGGATTTAGAGAAAAGTTTGGCAGCACAAAAAGTATTGCTTCAGCAGCAGCAAGAGCTCGAGGCTGAGTCGATCGAGATGCAAGACTTTTTGCAAGAGGAAAAGGCAACACTGGAGACAGCACTGAAGGAGGCTGAAATAGAATCGAGCAAGAAAGACGAGAAAATCAAGCAACTGACGTCGGAGCTCGAGCGACAAACAGAGGAGTGTAAGCATCTTGTGAGGATCAGCGAGCAAAGAAGACAAGAAAATCTGTCGCTCAGTATGAAATTAAATGCCGTTGAGAGACGAAGCAAAGAACTCCTACTCGCTCAGGGAGCAGCCGCCTCCGGTGCTTCGGTGGCTCTTTCGGGCTTGGGTAGCCGATTAGAGGCTCTCGTTGATCAGCTTATTATGTCCTACAATATTTCTCAAAAGGATCTTGAAGTAATTAATTCAATTAGTCCATTTTTTAACGCTTAATTAGTATCAATTAGGGTCAATGGTTGTGTTATGTGACAACCTCACCTTCCCAACCATTATTATCTTTTCACCTCATTCTCAACGTAGAAAATTTTGAAACAATGTTATCTTAAGAAATGAATTATTGAAGGGAATTTTAATGTTTTTTCTCTTTATGCTTGACAGGATGTTATTTTCCATAACGAAGCATTTAGCCGAAGCAACAGCAGTGTTGAGTCGAGCCCCGTTAGTTCCAAACATAGCTTAAAAGACTGTACGCCGAGCCCAAAAAGAAATTCTTTCGTTTCTGCCGTTATTGGCGCGATAAAAAATGCAGCTACGCATCCGTTTGCGGCAAAACAAGCGAACGACAAGAAATCTTTAGACTCTTCCAAAGCAATACAAAAAGGTTCGTTTCCGTTCAGACTACATATATCCTTATGGAGAAATAATATTCGCAAGCTAATTAAAAATAATATCTGTTTTAGACTTGAGTTTAGAATCTTCGTCCGACATATTAGACTTTGAGACAGAGCCTTGTCTCATGATGGAAAGCGTTTTAGAAGATGTTCCTTTGCCAGACACCTATTCGCATAATATGGTATCTAGTTGTGATTCACTTAGACGAGTACTGAGTGTTCCTGAGGCTGTAGACGAGAGTAATCTTAGAAAGACTAAAGCAAATGGTGAATCTAGTAGCTTAACTAATTTGTCGCAAGCTATATTGAATCGACGCAAGGTACGTGGAAAAAAATTAGTCGCTTTTTAATATTAATCGTAAATTTGGCATAAAATAAAATCTTTGTATAACTATTCCAGGCTGAAGACGAAGAGGAAGATATTTGCGAGTCAGTAAGTGAATCAGAAATCGGTCCGTCCGAAGGTCCACTACCACTGACTGAATACTGTCCCACCACTAGTCTAGTTGATCAAGTCATCGACGTTGACAATCTCGTAACTAAGCTTTTAAAAGTATTACGTATTATACAGCTTGAAAATGATACGTGCATTCAAGAATTGAAGGATGAAAAGTAAGAGTTAATTTTTCTTCCTCGTTCAAATTTTACGTGAATATGAAATTTGGCAATGTTTCAATTTGATATTTCTTTCACTTTCAGAGCCGAATTGGAAATGAGGCTAGAAATTTATCTAGCTGAGAGAAAGACTGTAGAAAATGGACAAGATTACGACAAGGAGAATTTGAGTTATGGCATTAATGATCAAACAATCTGTAAACATGTGATAAGTGAGGTGAGTTTTTGACAGACAATGTTCGCAAGTAGTGAGAACAGTTTTTTTTTAAGATTCCGTTATTCATTGATGAAATTATTTGTTTAGCTGACTAACACAAAGGAATTGATTGACGACGGCCAAATCGAGAAAAGTATGTATATTTCAGAAGAGTCGAGAAATGAAAGTCAAAATACAAACGCGACAGTTCTTCTCTCGTCAAGTGTGTGCTCTTAAAACCATAGAAACCTAAGAAAGCTCTATTTTTATCTATTGATGAGTCAATTTCCTCCTTCTGATTAACAATTTATCAATCACACTCTGCAATTAAAATAGTCTATTACCAGTAAAAGAAAAAAACAAAACAGAAAAATATTAAAAGTATAACGATATATTTAATTGATTGTAAATAGTATATATCAGAGATCGTATTGATTTTAATAATTTCTGTCAACGATTTTTCTGAAATAATAGGAGTACAAAAGCAAAGTACTAATGAACTTGAAATGGAAAAAAAAATGAGAGAGATTGTAATGTGATTGTTTCCGCTATAAGTATAAACAAATGCCAGTGATCAAATGAGGTAATTGTATATAACGAAACGTTAGTGATTTTAGTATGTAAGCTGACTAAAAAAAAGTATAGAGAGACGTTGAAGCATATCGACATGTTGTTTGTAATGGCTTACGAAAAATTGTCATTGAAAAGCAATTCTTTCATTCATTTCTTTTTTCGTAAATTAAAAAAAAAAAGTAAAACGAGCTTCCGCGCTGAATCTTCTTTGAAACTATATGCTATATCGCTTCATCTATACATACGTAGCAAACATTTTTATCGAACTAACTTTCGACTTTTGACATGTTTTCGCTTGTTTCGTACGCTTTAGCTGTACAGAGAACTGAATATTTGATTTATAGCAGCGTTATGACGACACGCCTGCGTTGTTCGCACAGGCTAAAAGTCACTATGTATCGTCCGACGAGCTTTCATTGTTGTACAGCTGAATTATATCATATAGATTATATATATATATCATTTTTATACGAGTTGCGTATAGCATGTCAACGTACCAAAATAAAACGAGAAAAAAAAAGAGAAAAGAGATTGTAACGAATCGACAGAGCCGGCTGGTGATCGATTGATGTGTAACTATTAATTTTTAAAAAAGAAATACACTTTTTTTCCATATAAAAAAAAGCAATGTCGTTTATTGTTATTCTTTTGTTATCAGCGCCTTAGATATGTTTATTATACCTAGTATCACTTACATAAATTCTTAAACTATTTTATCACGTTTAAATGAAAAACCTGGTACATTGAATAAGACGTTTATCCTATGACGAATGATTAAATAAAAAAAAAATGCTGCATTATGTTGTGAAACTATTGTTGTTGATGCTGTACGGCATGCTGCTGCACGTGACGAAATCTGTTCAAGAATGGCGCCAACAGGTGTGAAATTCGGAGGCTAGGTCTGAAATTAAAAATACATATTTGTCATTAGTCGCAACAACAAAAAAATGCGAGCGAACAACTTACACAACAGTCGGTTCGACTTACTTGTGGATCTCGTGCGCTGGTTCCTGATTATTTTTGAATGAAAATATTTTCTCGAAGTCCTGTTTGGGCTTGTCCTCGTCTTTTTCCGGTTTCGGCATGGGTTTTTCGCTGTCGGTGAGCAGTGTCGTGAAGTTTGGTTCAAGCGCGGCGCCGGCCAACAGAAGTGTCTCCGCCGGTGCCATAATGAATACTAGTCCGTCGACTGAAACAATTTTTCGTTAAAATGAATCAAACATAAATTCCATATCTCATAATTATTTACCAGAAACCAATCACGAAAGTATAAAATTTGGAGCAAATTACCTTTGACTCTGAAGTTCTCGGTACCATTCTGTCGTTGGTCGTAATGAGTGGCGAACACCGGTTTATCCTTGGAGTCGTTAACCGATTGCAAGTCATTGCGCTCGGGCTTAGAGTCGCGCATATGGACCAGCAAAGGATTCGCCTCGGCGCCGATGAACATTACGACGAATGCGAGTGGAATAATCGTCTTCATTGTATTACCGTCTGCGGTTTTTTTATCTGATGAAGAAATAATTATGCTTAAAAATGTAATGCATTCGGGTGAATTGAAAAAATAACTTATGAATCTTGTTTTATCAACGTCGAGCTGGTTTACTTAACTATAGGGATACGTCGTAAAACTCTAATCTTAGAGAATATCTAGTGAAGCAGTTTATGGCGTTTCAGACCGGTTGAGCTGTGCAGCCGTTTGTGTATGTATATTTCAAGACCCGTGAGACGATGCGTGAGAGAATGGTGGATATAATTACAGGTATGCAAGGTATTTTAAAACACCTTTTTTTTTTAAAATCAAATTTATCAAATTCACTGGCTAAGAATAAATAAATTCTTGGAAATATTTATTTATTTTTAGTATTAATTGTTCAATTTAATTAATATTTTTCTCTTATAAAACAACTGATGAAGAACTATCCTTAACAGTTTTCTTTTCACAAATAAAAAAAAATACGCATAATTCCCATACGTAAAAAGAGAAAACAAAGTATGAAAAAATAAAAATTGCAAGATACCTGAGTCCCTTTTCAAAAAGGTAAAATCCCTCGGGTCGAAAAGGACGATGTTGGCAGCTCGGTTCCCTTTGGCGCTTTGCGCTCGAGCTCATAGTCGGAACGCACGGTCGCTTCGTCTTTACCCTCTCCACTATGTAAACCCCTTACGTATGCGTGTGTGTGTGTGAATATTATACCCACGAGAAGATCTTGTTCTCACTCCTTGGTCAAGTTCAAGGACCCCAATAATCTTCTTCTGCATCGTTCTGAAAGCTGGAAACGTATTTGAATCTCCAAAGTGTGCGATGATCGATCGATCGTTAAGAGAGAGATCTCGTGTGACTGGCTTGTCCGAAAATCCCGTTATACATGCTGATTTTGTTGACGATTAATGCGCGAATGGTTTTTTTCTTTCCACTTGATTAATTTTTGGTTGCAGGACTTTCAACTCGTTACGGTACACGTTACGGAGTATTGGCGTCAACCAATGAGATTCACGCGATTAAGCGAAGATGTAATTAGTAAATGTATACCGATCACACCATCGAGAATCTTTTTTTTTAGGCATTATCTTCTTGTAGATAATTGCAATCGATCCACTCGTTACATAATTTTTTTTCATAAACTTAAGTATTTGCCATTTTTCTTCAATTTATAAATCGACCGCGATAACTCAAACAAGATACGATCGAATCTCGAACTCTGATTCTCGAAAAATCGCAAGCTCAATTAAAGTCCAAATATAAACGCCCTATAAGCTCGCGAGAATGCATCAAAGCATATAAGCCGCCACACTACTTAGGGTTAAAAAAGACGAGAAATGCAGCCGCAGCAGCAGGCAGTGATTTTTCCCCGCGAGCACGTATATATATGTATCTGTAATGTAACATACCTATATATATCTGCACACACACGGAAGCGAAGGGGCCAACGTCGGACGTTGGCCTCGTCCTCGAACCGTATACTATCCTCTCCCCCCCTTAACGTTGATTATCGCAAGTATCTTTTTTTTTTGTTTTATCGTAGTTGATCTTCTTCGACAAAATTTCTCTCGCTAAATGTTTATTACTCAGTTGTAAATTCAACGTTTTGAAGCAAAATACGAAGTTGAAAAGTGTTTAGCCGTGACCTTTAATCCTCTTCTCTAACTCAACGATACGACTGTCGTTAATTGAATCGTTATGTACTCCAAACCATTTTGTAGCTATTATACAATTCATCCACGCTTCTAATTCGACTAATCAAACTTTACATTACACATGCATTTATGTCTGTGTCTCGCTCGTGCATGTAGGTTTATGTTGCTCTTTTTATTTTCGTGTGCGAATTACAATCAAAATATTAAAAATATAATTAATTAGGAATAAGGGTAAGGAGATAAAGAATGAAAGATGATATATTCAGTTAAAAACCATTTATTATTCGACCAAATTACAAATACATAATGCAAACGTAGTCTTAAATTATACATATACAAAAAAAATTCATTTGGTGGTATCTGCATAATAAGTCAAGTGAAAAGAAGAAAAAAACTTTGCTATCTATATCACCATACCACTTGTATGAAAAAAAAAAAGCGACGAAGACTCGCGTTAATGCGAATCATATATGTATATATATAGGATATATCAACTTATAAAGCATACTTATATGTACCATAGACAAAAATTTTGCAATTCGCTCTCTTTCAATATCCGATTTGCAGTCGCTTTAATACAAAAAAACACAGACAAGGTATACATACAGCGTATATATTGTTAATTATCGCGACATCAATGGATCGATTCATCCTTCTTAGAGTACAACGATCTACTTTGTGTCTATATATATATTCCACTTTTTACCCGACCCATCTCGCGGCTTTCTTAATTGCCTCGAGTTTATATTCAGTCACTGTATATATGTAGATAATATCTGACGTTAAATGTTGTTACATATTTTTTTTTCATATAAAAATGTTTATTTATATTTTTGTGATTTTTTAATATGTATATTGTTACATTTGATACCCCAGTTACATATTATATTAATAAATATTATGTCATGTGTTATACAGTAATATCACTTATTTCTTTTAAAAAATGTATTCGTCGTATAATATAATAATTAAAAAAAAATGCAAATGCACAAATGACAAAATTTATACGAAATAATCTCATATCACCGGGTAACCGATTTCTTTTTTCTTTCTCACTCGAACGAAATAAATAGCAATAATATCTAAAAGATAAAAAAAAATACTCAAGATAAGAACGAACGAACGAAAAAATAAAAAAGTTAATTTGCCTCATCATCAACTTACAAAACTACAACGAACGTATATAAAACGCTTCAATCCTGTTTGCAGATACCAAACCGATCGCGACTCCGTCCAGGTCCGCATCCCTCGATCGCATCGCCAACGAGCTTGAGACTCTGCGGTTCGTCGACCATGTCGACGAACTTGTATTTGCTCGACAGCCAAGATTTGCTCTTCTCGCCTGCATGCGAAGTTTCTTTAATCTTGAGATTCCTCAGTGTCCTCGCGACTTCGCCGATGTTCTTCGCGATCGTCTCGTCGCTCTTGCTCTCGACTCCTTCGCCAGTCTGTACCAACAAGATCACAGCTTCCTCGGTTTTCTTCGCTGGTTCTTTGTCGAGCGAAACGTCGTCGAGATTCTTACTCTTATCGCCATCGTCCACATCCTCCTCGTCGTTCGATGGTTTAGATTCAATTTCCGCGTGTATGGGTGTTCGATTGCTCTTGTTGTCGGCGAGCAACGATGCCATCGAGCCGAGAAGATCGAAACCCGAGGACGATGGTCTCGCGACGACTATCACGAAATTATCCAAGTCGACTTTGACATTGAGTTCGCCCTCTTGACGTTGATCGTAACTCGCGATCGGCGGTGATGGTGGTGCTGCTGCGCTCAAACACAGCAATGACAAACCAATCAGTAGGATCTTCATCGTTGAGTTTTGATTTTTTTATACGATGCGAACGACGATGCGTCGGGCTCGATGGCTCTGCCGCGACTGCAGATCTCCATGCGGTAATATTGTAATACACTGCACGACGAGCGAGCGAGCAGGGGAACCCTCTCTCTCTCTCTCTTTTTCTGCGGAGAGAAGAAAGAGCGATGCCCGAAGCGCGCGCACTGTGATGATGTTGGCTTCGGCTTGAATTGTTTCAGCTCGAAACGTCATTTATATATACCGTCATGAGAGGTTTTTGAACCTTTCAAAACGAGTTCGGAGAATGTTGCCTGTTTTTTTTTTTTAATTGGTGGGGTATTGAACTTGTTCTTTACTTTTTTTTTTTGTTCGACGAGGAAAAGACTTTAAAGGTGACAGATGATGCTATATAATAACTCGCGTAACAGACTGGTTGACAGCTCGTTTTTTATACTCCTGATGAAACTGTACGGGATTGAGGTTCGATATACTCGATTAAGAGGATGTAGACGTGAAGAAAATTAATTCTACTATGTCTATAAAACAGTCGCTAATTTAATCCTTCATATAAAAATTGGAAAATAAAACAGGGGTGCGAATAAAAAAATAATTTCCACTCAACTTTTCACAATTTATTTTCAATAATTTCACATCAAACTTACAACTAAAATAGACATCATCACAAAGTTAGTTCGCAGCTAACACACAAAGGTAAATAAAAAAAACAACACGGGTAGAATATTACCAGCGTGTAGTAGTGCAAAAAAAAAATCGAAGAAAACCGACAAGTAATCTTGCGCATGATAGGAACATGGATTACTGGACGCCGAACATCATCATCATCATAGTCTCTCGACATAATTCAATTACGAGCTATTGCCATTCGCCGTCGAGTGTCTTGCGAACAGCTGCGATTTTCCCAGCAGAGCCGGGGCCAATTTCATCAGTGCTGCTCTTGGCCTGCAATGATTCATCGTGTGAAAAAAAAATTTTATTTACGAAGCGAACAATCGAAAAGAGACCAAAAAAATAGAGATTCGATGTATAATAACCTACGAAATCAAGGAATGCCGGCGTTTGAAGCACCTGCCCGACCTCATTTGAAAACCCATGGGACATCGTTTTCTCGGCTCTGCTGTGCCAAGTGGCCTCCTCGTTGTGCTTTCGGCGTTGGTTGTGCTTGCGATACTCGTCGTTGATTCCGTCGAGCTTGCTTGCTCGTTCGCAGTCGTGCTCTCGGAGATTTTTTTCGTGTTATTGTTTATCGCTACAGTGGTGTCTTTGATAATAGATTCATCCGTCGCATTCACGGTCGTGAATTCGAAGTGAGTCGAGCTTGACGATTCGACCGAAGAATCACTGGAATTGTTACTCAAAGTAGGCTCGTTCGTCGTACTCGAAGGTTTGGGGGTCGTACGTTTGGTACTCGGCTTCACCGTGAAATCCGCGTCGTCGTACAAGGGATAATCGTAGCTCTGTAAAAAAAAGGAAATTTCAACTTTGATTTTCTACAAATGATAAGAGAGTATGTACACAGTAAAAAATTTTACTCATTTTCGGGACATCACTTCTTTTGCTCGATACTTTTTTTGAGTACTTTTTCATAATTGAGTATAATCTTACTTGAATTGAGTAATAATTACTCAAATTCAGCAACTGATTGCTTATTTTGAGTGAAAATTTACTTATTTTGAATAAAAATTTACTCATTTTGAGCAATAGTTATTACTCAATTTAAGTAATTTTTGGGTCCAAATTTGGGTGAGTATGCGAGTACTTTTTTTAAGAGACAACATTTTTTGAGTATCTCATATCACTCAATTTAAGTAAAATTTTTTACTGTATATGCAACGACGCCAAACTTACATAGTCACCGAGGAAATCCGAATCGACGAGAGCGACGATTTGCAAATCCTTGACATCGACTTGCACGTTAATTTTACCCTCTTGCCTCTGATCGTAGGTGACAGGTTGAGCTAAGAAACCAGCGATCGAAACCAGCCAAACGAAGCACAATAACCCAATGCGAGTCATGCCGAGTATGTTTATTCGTGAGCTGTAGATTCGTCGAGAGCCAAGTTAAAAATGAGAAGAGGAACGTGCCACGGGGAAGCGCGAGGCGCCGCAGCCAAACGCGTGCACGCAGCCCAAGAAAAAGAGAGAGAGAGAACCGGTATGGTGGGTATAAAATGCGCGTGTATATGTATATGTGTGTATGGTGGTGGAGCGATATATCAAGGGACGTTGGCCTTTCAAGGTGCAAGTTCAAGGACGCGTGATCGATTTTTTTTGTTGTTGTTGCAATAAGGGAGGTTTTCGATGATCGATGCGACGTCATGTGCGTGACTTTGTATATATTTCTTAGAAGTCGCCAGCTGCTGCTGCTGCTGCTGCTGACGGTTTATCTCGCGATGAGGAGGGTAATTTTAACGATGGATGCTGCAGCTTAAAAGGATGCGTGCTTTATATATTTATAGAACTGCAGTTTATTCTGGTGATTATATGGCTTTCGGAGAATAATGATGATGATGATGATTTTAAATGATGATGGTTATTTGGGATAATTGAGGGGATGCGTGAAAGTCAATATTGGAAATTTTTTTAATACACATCTGTGTTGTTGGGCATTTGATCTTGATAGAGAATTATTCGAGACAATGAAATATTGTTTTTTTTTTAAATATCCTGTAAACGTCAATTTTAATTGAAGGTTGAAATATATCTTCTCTGGAAATATTCTTCATGTATGCAACACCCATTGATAATTTTTCATGGATAAATGTAAAAAGCGTGAAAAAAAAAATTTTATAATGGAATAGGATATGAGTTCAACGGCTGACTGTCGCGTCAAGTTTGATACCTTTCCACTCTTTTTTTTTTTCACTTGAAATTTTTTGAGTTTGATACGAAAAACCGGTTTAGGAATCCGGCAAAAATTTCCAGACTTCTTTGAAGATATATCTTTGAGTGCGCCGACGAAATTACCAACTCGCGTGTATGTTCGCGAGTGTTTTTTTTTTAACGAGTATACTTTTATTGGCATGCTACTCCGTAATTTTAACGGCCGTGCGGCAATAAACGATAAGTGTCTAGAATTTATGGGCATTATTCAGTGGAATATCACACCTGCCATACGACTTAAATTGTTGGTATGCATATACGAACAAAGTAGTTTGTTTATTTGTATTGCGGGGTAAACTGGTTTTTTCTTTTTATTTAGAATTAAGAACCGCTATTTTTCATTTTGGTTTTAGTAGTGAGTAAAATTTTAGTTACTTTCAAGTAACCATAATGAAATTTACGGTATTCAGAGGAATAATATATGAGCAAATCCACACAAAAAAATGCCTTAATTCGAGAAAATATTTTCAAATATTAAAACTGAGTGTACTCTCTCAATTTTAGAGGTACGTTCTTCTACGAGGCATGAAAGGATTCGTAATGCTCTTGCCCATCCTCTCCTCTAATGCGACACCCCTTTTGATCGAGACATCGATAAAAACGAAAATCTGTTCTTTTTTCTGGTTTCTTATGGTTTTTTGGAATTTCATAAGAAACGAAAAATGATACTGTTAATCTGACTTCAGAATCTTGGAAATACTTGGAATTTCGACCCCTGTAGAGCTCTAAAGTTTTGAGTTTCGAGTTTTTATGCGTTGTTATGCGTTGTTATACTTTAAAAAGCTCTGCAAGGACCGGAATTGCGAGTAGAAAAAAATCATGGAATTTTATCCAGATATACGTTTATATACATTTGTTGGAAAATTGCAACAGACCTCAACCATAAAATACATTTTTGAAATTTTTACCCCATAATTAAATGTGTATACTACCCTACTCAAGCAGAATAGAGCAAATGAATAGAAGAATCGTATCATGAAGCTTCGTTATAAAGCGTCTATATTCGTTGACTATACTGTTACTTGTTTCATGAAACTGTGAGTCATTGTAGTTAAAATATACAATTACACACGAATATTTATTGTTAATATTATTCTTGAACATTATAAGTGAGTATTCATTATATTTTTGTTTGCGTGACACTGAATCAAGTAATCGTAATTTCGATTTTTACATATTTTATATACCTACATTTTATATAATTTACAATCGGATTTCTGTAAAGCTTGCAGCGTTTATAATTAATTATTTTAAACGTTACAAGCTTATTTTGCAGTCTGACTACATCCGGTTGTTACATAACGCAATAAAGTATTTAAAGATCTTTCTTTTACATCAAGTACACAAATTATTCAATCTTCTTGTAGTAATTTTCTTCTTTTGCAATGCAATTGTTCAAGCAATAAAAAATAATTGTACTGTTGTTTTTAGGTTTTATATTTGAAATGTCTGTTATTCACGTTAAATAAATAAAGGTATAAACAAATTGTCCTTCTTCCTGTCGATATTGTCACTAAATCACGTGTTTACAATAGAATTTCCATTCCACATTTATTATCATTTTTCCACGATTTGCATCCTACGAATACGTCTAAGCACATATCAAATTTATCGAAGTATGTACAACATTATACAATAATTCACATAAGGCTTCAGCGCAACAATTCAAACGGTTTCGCGCTCAGTCGAACACACATCGGCGCGCTCTCCTCACCTATACTAACGCACGATTCATAACACACCCACGACTTTCTCGCGCATCCTCTTTCTCTCTCGCGTACTATAGTATAATATTGTGAATGCATGACACTTTGACATCGCAAAAGGCTGCCGCGCACATCCTCTGTCTTTCACTCGCGCAAAAATATTTATCTCTCTCTTCTCTATAGGCTTCGGAATTTAATGTGTTTGTGTGTGTCGGTGTCGAATTGTGAGGAGAGTGTTACCGAACAAACTCTGCGTAAACTCTGCATGCGAGGGGCGCGCGCAAGCGAAAAGGCTTCCACTTCGTCGTTGTTGTTGTCATGCTTGACGCATTGTTTTATTAAGTTTTGAGATTATATATTTATCTATATATACCTGTGTGTGAGAGCGGTGAAGATGTCATTCAGGACGAAGAGTCATCATTGTTGAAGACAGTCGCGTCTTATCGTCAATAGCAGTGTGTGACATCCTCCCCGCAGAGTCTACGATGATTCGCGTCTTGCCACCACACGATGCTACAGTTCTTTAAAAAAGCTGGTAATTATCATAACAATCCTCTTGACAAATTATTATTTTTTGATCGGCCTGTCGATTTGCGGTATTCAATCATTGACGACACTTCCTCTCTCTCTCTCTCTCTCTCTCTCTCTCGACGCAGTAAGCTCGTGAGCGGAGAGTTATTCATCGCTTATTTAGTCATTATTTCCGTGCGGATTTGAATTGTTTGATCTCGATCGATAGTTGAACTACTTTTCTCGTGCGAGATCTAAATGAATTTTCATGGGTTTGCAATTTATATTTGTTATTGCCACGAGCAACACCCAACATAACCTCATTATCAAAACAATGCGTGAATTCGTCCGATAGAGTTATGGAAATACCTAGAGATAAAGTTATCTCTTTCGAATTCAATGCAAAAGTGATATGCAGTGAAAATTTTACATAAAGTTCCAACAGTTTCTAGATGTTGACACGTCGCGTGAATTACGTGCTTTTGTTTCGTGTTCCAACTATTACTTATTTATTGACTTGAAGGCATACGTTTTTATAATAAAAACCTCATTTAATTTGAGTAAGACTAGTAGTGTGTTACAATGAAATTTTTGATAAAATGGTCGTATTATTCAGGACATAAGGATAAAAGCAAGTCTTCACACAGTTCCCCCACAAAGTCTCCCACAAGTCCAGGAGAACTAATTGGACATGGTTTTGCGGCTGCTTCCTGTGTGTCAGTATCACCAAGCACATTATGCAGCTTCGAGGAGGAAGAGGAAGACGACGTGTTTGAAAATGCCAAGAATCAATTCAACAACTTTCGTTCACAGCTCTCAAAGACGTTACCTGAAATCCTCGCAGATAAAGGTGCACTCGGATACTTCATTCAGTTTATGGAGTGGAGGAAAGAGACGGCGTTGATCAAGTTTTGGTTGGAATTGGAGTGTCTTTGCGGTGCTTATACTACTCAAGAGTCTTTAAATAGTAAGGAGGACAGTTTTAGAGATACCAGGGAGCTTACTAATTCTAAAGTTAATACAGAGAGTATTGATGATTGTGCCTGTAGCATAATATCCAATAGCGTTAGTGATCCTGAGCTCGATGCTTTGTCATTAGATTGTAGTGTAAATAGTGCTGAAAACAGTTTGGTAAGCATAATATTAAATCAGTCTTTCCTTTTTTGTTACCATTTTAACTTGGCAAGCCTAATAAAAATCATTATTTTTCATTCAGCCATCTTTAAGTACTGTCAACGAAATCAAATCAAATTCTAACCCACCAAAGAATAGCTCAATAGTAAATAACGAACAGAAAAGAAGTTGCAAATTCAGAGAATACAAAGGTTCATCATTATTGCAGCAAGATGCAATTCGTATATATAAAAAATATCTGGCAAAAGATATTCTTGGACCCAATCGCATTCCAGAAGAATTGAAACAAAATATTGAAAAGGCTGCAATGACTGAAAATACTGAAGTAACGTTAAAATATCTGACAGATGCCCAGAACATAGTTTATAACATTTTAGAAGAAGAGTATGTATTCAGCAATAGAAATTATAATAGTAAATTTTACCGATTTTAATGTAATTTATTTTTTTCAAACAGATATATCAATGATTTTTTGAGAAGTGATTTTCACTGTAAACATCAAATTGATGTTTTGACCAGTGGTAATGTACAGATGGCAGATATATTGTACAATGAAACTGCCTTCTTTTACTTTATGGAGGTAATTAAAATTTACTTGTTCACTTTATTATCTATTCCAAAATGTTGATTCAATATTTATATTCCAGTTCATGGAAATAGAAAATAAACGGGAACTTTTGGACTTTTGGATGACTGCACTGAATTACAAACAAATTTTACTAGAAAAAGGAGCTATGGCTGATCAAACAGATGCTCAAACGGATGCTCTCATAATCTATGACAAGTTAGTATTCAAGACAAATATATCAATGTTCTGTGTGACAACAGCTCATGAAATTTTCTCTCTTCAGATATTTCAGTCTGCAGGCGACGATGCCGTTAGGTTTTTCGGATAAAATTCGATTCCAAGTTGAACAAAATATTTGTAGAGAGGATGGAAAGGCTCCTCAACCAGACTGCTTTGATCGACCATGTCATATTGTTTATAATTTTCTAGATAAGCATTACCTCCCGGCATTTTTACAATCCCAATTGTTTTATAAGTATCTATCCGAGTTGATAAATACTGTTCAAAATAGTAATTATCCCGTTTACCACCCTCCACTTAGAAGAACAGGTACTTTTTTGCAGAGTTTACTTAATTGAACAACTTAAGTGATTAAAGTAAGTTATCATTTTTCTGTCTTTTAAGGGTCTGACTGCAGTAGTGAAATGAGTTCTATTAGTAATGTTACAAGCCCCATACTAACAAAAAGTGAAGAAAAAAAGCAATCAAGGTATGGCTCTTTGAATGGCGGTATGAATATTGACACCAAGCAGCTTTATGATCCTGACTCTTTGTGGAAACGAAACAAATCAAGGTAAAGTTATCCATACAGACAAAAAAATTTTTTTTAATCTAATACATATCTTAAATTTTAATTTTACTTTTTCTTTTAGTCTGAGTGTCGGTTATGTCGATAGTATGGGAAGATTCGTGACTGAAATTGAACCTGATCCATATCGTAAAAATGATAGAGAATCACGATTGTCACGAGCAGTTAAAAGACTGGTACACATCGAACAAGATAAGGTAACACCTTATTAAATCTATTTTAACTATTCATAAAAAATTCTAAATTTTATTTTCATTTTATTTATTAAATACTTTCATTTGTTAATTTTAGGCGAAAGAAGAATCTGCGTGGAAAATAGCCGAAATGATAGTTCGCGATGTTACGTCGTTGACTCTTGGAGCTACGGATCTTCCATCTTGATAGGACTGATTTTGAGCTGCCTGACAAGTAACAATTACGGACATGTTTACAATTAATTATTAATTCCCAAGAAAAAAAAAACCCTAAGACTTACGTTCGAATTCAATCAATGCTTAACGAAAACTAGCAGTGCTTCTGATATTTTTTTATATAAAATTTTGATGAGTGGAAAATTTTTTAATCATTGCTACAATGTACAGGAGATTTTTTAGTTATTTACGTTTAATAGCACAAAATGATTTCTTGTATCAAGAAGCGCGTATTTCCGTCTTGATATTTTTCTGTGATCTTGAAATTTTATACTTTTTAAAACTCTTTGAGATCGTCACGTTTCATGAACTTGTTAATATTTTGGAAATGACAATGACACCTTCCATGATGATGAGATTATTATAAAGTATTTTATTAACTTTTGAAATATATTGATAGGTTATTAATTAGAAGTAGACCTTTTTTTTTTGTCGCAAAGTCGAAGTTCAAGAAGAGCATAGCATGACTTTTTAATCACTATGTGTATTTTGTGATATGCGCTTGTAATGCATCAAAACAGTATGTTACATGTCACCAAATTAATACTGAAGTTTCATCGCCTGATTAATATTACTGTTCTCTCAACGAGTATATGTTAATTATTAGATCGATAAAACTATTTTAAACGTTCCGTAAGCCTTAATAACTATTAGTGATTGCTCGGAAGTTTCCGCGAGAAACTATAAACTAAATTATTAATGACCTACAAGAATAGAGAAAGAAAAATTGAACAAAAAATATATCATAACATTAGAGCATAATTTATTTGCATAAAAAGTGGAAAACAAAGAAACGAGAAAAAAAATCAAAAGATGATCTATATTTTCTTAAAATACATTTTTTACACGGTGCTAAACTATTAGACGGACGGCGATCGCGAGTTGTATAATCATTTGTAAAACGAAAAAAGAAAAAAAGTTGATATGTACATAAATACGCTCGTTTTCGACACTTTCACACCGAACGAATAACATCGTATATATAAATAATTAATTTTTAATGTAAATCATATAGATATAGAGTGATAGTCACGAAAACATGATTTGCATGTGCTGTACAAAAAGAAACTCCATAACTACGTCGTTCTGTATGTAAATGTATATATATATTAACTTGTAAAAAAATAGCGATCCTAATTTGGTTCCGGGTGAATAAACAAAAAAAAAAAATACATTCAATATAAATCAAACATCCTTTTTTTTAAAACCCCACACACTTTTTTCAAGTCTTTCGATGAATGTTATTGTAAGCTATTAGTTCACGTACCCGTCGATTTCGTTCGGCAGTTAGATCCCATTTAAAGCTACGAAGAGAGTTAAAAAAGAAATGTATATCACAGTCATTTATTATAAAGACGACGAGCCATTAATGCTGGTGTGCGGTGTGCATCTGTACTGGGGATTGAGTAATGGAGATGACTCAGTGGCGTCGGAACTGGCTTCGTTGTCACCGAAGTAATTTGCCTTTAGCCTCTTCAATTTGTAACACCACTCCAGACGAAACTTCTCTTTTCGGCCCCATCTTTTGTAGACGAGCGCATTGAAAAACGCTTGCAGCGGATTCGTAACTGCCTGTCGTTAACGTTTGTTAATTGATATTCGTTGAGAAAGATACTTTATATAAACGAGGTAAAAAAAATAAAAATAAAACTCGATTCTTTACGTAAGAAAGTAGAGTCACCGCTCAGTTATTTATCGTACGCATAGATTGTCCGTAAAGTATTTCAAAGTCTCGCAAAAAAAAACTCACCATAATGTACCACAAAGTGATGATAACACGTACGGGTAGTTTGAACCAAAGTGTCCACAAGAGAATACCATTGAGCAAATTTGGTATCCAGCAAACGTAATAAGCGAGATTTGTCATGGCGAATTTCAGTCTGATCGTTTGCACCAATTTCCGCTCTCTTCCCGTCATTTGCGCCATACTGCACGACACCACGTTCTTCAGATCTTTCGACGATGAGATGTACAACACGGGATTGACGATCATCACGATCGCGAGGAGAACGTAGGTGGCGAGGTAATTCGGAAGAACTCGGAGAATCGCCGATGGCAATGTCGTGACGCTGTGACAACTGCCGCAAATAAAAAAAATAATCGAATTAATTTTCGATTTTTTCATCGGAGATCAAAGTGGAAGAATTGTTACTTTGCATCGGGAACGTATAAAATTGATAAACCGATCAGAGTGAGTACAGCTGGGCATATCCAGGCACATAAATGATACAAAAGTGGTCGTCCAACTCGTTCGCCCAACAGTAACTTCATGTCGATGGCGTAACAAAGTGTCCAAATCCACGTTGCCATGTAAAAATACTGCGTCCATGCCTATAAATCAATTTTCATGAATCTGAAGCTTCAAATCGTTTTGATCAAGTATACATACCGAAGAAATGGCACAGAAAATAACACTGGAAGTGTCGTCTTCCATCGGCATGATAGATTTAAAATTCATCCACAATGCTGACCTAATGAAGACGCCTATATAACAGAAATAAAAAGATCGTCATTACTATAAATCAAAAGAAGAAAGAAACTTGACAAAGTGGGTATAATTAATACCTGACGATGCGAAAAGATCCGCCACAGCAAGCCATCCAATGATGTCTCTGCTTCTTGCTGCTGAGAAACCTTGCCACCTTAGTTGCATATTCGTCTCTTGCCGAGGCAATACCTGCAAAGCCATTGATTAAATTGCGAAAGTTTGTCTTGAGAAAATATACAATTTGAAATTATGAAAAGAAAAATCAGAACGTGAGATTCATGTTATGTAGTTTGAATATATAACGAAAAGAAAAAAACAAGCTTGTTAATTTAAAAAATTGTTAAAGAATACACAGTGAAATACAGCGATTGACAATATATACACGCGTTTTCAGATAAATATTGACAATACTGATAATGTACATACAGCTTATTTTTACTTTAACGTCTTATCAAACGATTTTTTTTTTCTGTCTGTCATTCGATAATTTCTTTCAACTTGAAAAATAATTAATTTTACTTTGAAAAATAGCAAGCATTAATCAGCAATAATTTTATCAGACATAAAGAAAGCACAGAATTTTTCCAACCGACCTGATAAATAGCTCCCATAATTCCAAGCGACGACGACACCATACAGACAGTATTGTAAGCATCAGTGTTGAATTCATCCATAATAGTTATCGCCATGTCGGTGCGGTTATTATGGTGGCAGCAAAAAGTTTGTA
This sequence comes from Galeopsomyia nigrocyanea, assembly GCA_035047105.1. Classification (NCBI taxonomy): domain Eukaryota; kingdom Metazoa; phylum Arthropoda; class Insecta; order Hymenoptera; family Eulophidae; genus Galeopsomyia; species Galeopsomyia nigrocyanea. Next base: position 5,112,086 of record JAWWMK010000008.1, read on the forward strand.
TGGTCGGGTCAGCCATAGTTAAAACTTCTTGCTTATATAATACGGGAGATGGACGTTACGATCTGATAAGCCTCAGCAAAGACGTATATGTGTAGATAAATAGCCACAATTCGATTTTCTTATCTCTGAAGTTCACGATTCACACGTACGTTCTTTCACTACGAATATATAATAAAGGATATTTAAAAAAATAATAATGAAATGTCGCGCCAGCGAATATTTTCGAACGTATAGTGCAAAACACTCGATAATGTCTCTCGAGCGATAATATAAGAATTTTTTTTCGGGCGGTGATACGGAGGAATCGAGCGTGTCGAAAGAGGAAATGCGTATATTCGATTTTAAATTGAATTATGGACTCGCGATGATAGCGAGTGACACGGATCTCAATTCAATAATAAAAAAAACAACGAGATATACCACGAGTGTCACAGTTTACGCTGATGACAGACATTGATCTAGGCTAAAGTCGCTCTTTTTCCGGTGATAAAATTGAATGTTGAACTACTCGTCAATATATAGTTTTGAAAATAAAAAAGAATATCTCTCAATTACGCAAAACTTCGACAATGGCAAAAGAGTTGATTAGCAATTCCGCGTATGCTAATATTGACATGATCGCGCTGGATGCCCTTCGGAAAAATTCTCTTGCATTTGCAATTAGCGCGTTTCGCAGCAGCAGAAATATCGTCGAAGAAGCGCTATTTTTCTCTGTACTTATATAATTGATTGATGACATAAACGCGCGAGTGTGTGTGTATACTTATTTATTTTATCGAGAGCGCAGAATTGAAAAATTGGGTATTCAAGTTATTTTTCATATTTAAACATAGCTTTGCAATAATGATCTATTCTGCTGGTTAGTGATGTTACGAAAGCTTCGGATACTACTGTGGGATCAATAGACGATTGAATTACTTTAATGTATATCGAATTCGCTTGTATACTCCGTATAGGCGAGTCAATGCACTCTTGTGGCGGGGATATAGATTCGTCGGTTGTAGAAATTATAGATTGATATTTCGCGCGTGATTCGTATTCGTCTTGAAAAATAATTACTCCGAGAGGAAAAGGGGGATGGTTGATTATGAATAGCAGTTCAAAGACATACCAATCTTTTTATAAAATTAAAATAACATTCACGAGATTATTAACAGTGTCTATAACTAAATATAATTTCTTGAAATAACAGGAATAACTTCGTCACTTCTATAGCGATCACTTGTTATCGCTATCGCTCGCACCACGAAATAAATCTAAAACTCGCCACACCGTTCGTGAAAAAGACACGCGAAAGAACGAAAAGAAAAAAAAAATATATACACACCCTTTGCGTAAGAACGAAACACATAAAAATTCAACCAACGCCCGCACTTCTCCTTCTCGCTGTAACACTCGAACTACATCTTCTCGCGTCTTCTTTCTCGTCGAACACCACTGCACTGAATTCTTTGTTTCCTCTCATTCACAGTTAAGAAACGACATAATCTCGAGAAAAAAAAAGAAAAACTGTAACAATCACAAAAAACCGGCGAGACAGAACGAAGAAACGTGTCGAGCTGGGCGACTCGCCACCGGACTAATGAAATCCGATAAGAGCTCCCTCTCCGACTTGTTCGCTGCTGGCAAGGCGCGATACCCTCCTCTTCTTGGGTTCTCTTCTATATCTCGTGTCTCTTGCCCGCTTGTATTATACATACGCTCCCCGCGCGACATACAAGGAGGACGAAGCCGTATGCAACTCTACAGTTGTTCTAGGCGCCGTTTCCTTTACGTAACTGCACCGCGCACGTTTGACCAAACGGGTTGTGTGCTTTGACTGCTCGAGCTCTGTCGATGAGTTCGATGATTGATGTATTTTTAATTTAATTTTTTATTTTCACTTGTTCGTCGTGTTTACTAAATAATTGATACATTTTCATCATCCGGAAGTCGACATGATATTGAAGTGAATTGTAAAAAGAAATTGTGTGCAAGATGATTTTCAAAAATTAGATTAGCTTTTTTGACGACATTCTGTCGTTCACTTATAAGGTTGTAAGATGAAGAATATATACTGAATAATCTTTGATATCGAAATGAATTGCAGTTTTTGAATTCACTTGATGGTTTTTTGAGATACGCTCGTATGATTTATCTGGCAACTTTTTTTACGAAAGGAAAAATTTGTCGGATTTTTCATGTGACACGTGTATTATTGCACATTGTATACGATGCGACAGTTACGCCGAAAAAATTTCATTTGCAAAAACTTTTTTATTTAGTGTATCGTCGTAATAAAATGACACCCTCATTATCCAAAACAACCATGGCACAATTTCTATGGCTACTTTTTTCACATAAAGATATCATAAAGCTGCGCGCTGGAATCATAAGAATTATAGCGGCTACTTGGTTTACATAACTGTTTATCACCACGATCGATTATGTTTTTCGCATAACAACGTAAACGGTATTAAAGTTAAAGAGTATGATTTTATATGCATCAATTATCATACGTGGTTTCAAAATTATGTAATTAATTTTTATCTATAACCTAGATCTATTCCGAATTTTATGTTGTTAAACGTTATTTGTAATAAATTTAGTTTTTTTTTCACTTACACGACAGCAAATGGAAAAAATGAAAAATTAGTTAGTAGTTTACAGTTTATCAAAAGCTTTAACTGAAAGATGGTAAACTATTTCTATAATATGTTTTCATTGCTATTTTAATACACCTACCTGACGCATATGAAAAAATTTTGGTTATATAAGAAAGATGAGATTGCCTGAGCTTACCTTGTGGAAAATGTGATGCATGCTGCCCACGTGGAAAGTAGCTGAAGACGAGAAAAAAAAATGTGAGAAATTACAGACTTGCTTTATAGTGCGTGAAAGGCAGGATTAAAGCAAGCACTGGAGTGCGAATCATGAAAATAATTTCGTTTAGGATATTTTATTTGAATACAAATTTCAAGAAATATTTCGAGAAGGTAAATGGGATATTAATTTTAGGACGTAAAGTACAGTTTTATGGATTTTTTTATTGAATTTTTTGTTATTAAATATAGTAATATACAATAAAAAAGATGTTAATACAATTTTAAAGATAACATAATTGAATTGTTCTTAAGCAAATCTTAATCTTTGTAGTCTTTAGAAGTTGAGCGTCTACATGAAATTCTTAATTTTTGGTATACTGAAGTTGGTAAGGTGTTGCTCTGGTATCGTATGAAGATAGGTGTAATAGCATCGAACAATTGATGGTAACGGTTAGATGAGTTAATTCAGGCTTCTGAAAAAAAAAAAGAAAATTTAAGCCCTTTTTTAAAATTTAAGGAATTCAGTCATTTTAATTAAACTACCCAAAATTATAAATGCATGTAAGAGGATTAAAAAAATTGCACACCTGCTCGTTCTCCGGCAATAAGCGAAAAATCGTACAGTTAATTGATAACAAAAATGCTGTTATATTATTAAAAAGGAAAACAATCTCACCAGAGAATAATGAAAAATAACTATAATTTTGGCCGACACTTGCCACTTGACAGCAAAACGTAGTCCTTAGGGCAAGGAGTTTTTGTGAGCACTTTGACACGTACTTCAACATCGCAACATGCGTAATCAGTCATTCAAACGATCATAGCGCAAATTAACATAAATGCCGTTAGGAAATTCATGATAACGATTTTATTTGAAAGATTTAGAAAAATAAAACTAATGACTGATAATCCTTAATACTCGATCACTTGGCTTCACCGTCAGGAGTTTCACAAGCTGATTTCAGACGAGGGCGAAATCTAACTACGTAATCTAATGGTGCACAAGTGCCATGAGTTTGGGAAGTTTTCATGCATTAATTTGCGATTTAGATATGACTGCTAATACGCCCACAAGCTTGTACTTGCAGACTTATAATTTGACAAAATGTACGATTGTCCACGTTTAATAAATTTCGTAATTCATTTTGTTTGTTACTCGACAATTTCCACTTTAACATTTTTTGACACGGTAATTTTTTAATTCTAATTAACAAAATGGCCTTAGAACTAATGATGAATGATTGAAGTTTCTAGATACTTAACTATATGCCGAAATTCATTTTTTTAATTATATTAATTAATGTATGATGAATTATTTATAAAGTAGCCATTCAATTTTTATTGGAGATGGGAACAATAGAGATAATGGCTCATAGGCATTGTTAAATCATTTGGATGATGCATGTGACATGCGATTTATTTTCTTTTACTCAACTCAATGTTTACTGTAATTGATGGGAGAATCATCTGCGCGAGCACATGCGCGAATTTTCCTTGATTTTAATTACATTTCTTATCAGCTGCTTTTAATTATAAACGCGATCGAAGTGTAATCGATGCAAAATGGTTCGTTACCGTTTATTGAAATTTTTTTTTACAACCTCAGACACTTGCGAATACCTGAGCACGTAACGCAGTTAGTCATCCGATAGCAAAAATTATATTACCTTTATGGCTGGCAATCGATTATTCTTCGACATTTTCCACGCGAATCTCTTTTATAACAGGGCCTGCAACCAGGGTCTATAATATTGTTAGTACTTGGGTCGGATTGCAGATTAAATTTTCTCAGAGCAATTAATAACTTAGGATCTTCAAACTGGAATCATTAATAATAAATTATATTATTTATATGATAGGTTATATATCTACACAATGATTCGACGAACCTTCTCGTAATTTTCGTCATTACTTTCTACGAAAATGAAGCACAAAAAAACGTAGATACAAACGTTCATCACTATGATTTTCTTCATTTTTAAACTTTTTATTTCTGCCGAGTTTTTAATTCAATACGAAACGACAAAACGATTCACAGTATAATACTGCGCCGTTGACAATTGAAGGCTTATAGGCTTCCGATTATTTTCCATTATCTATTTGATAAGGACTCACAATCGATTGTCCAGAGATTTGTAGCAACTCGAAAAAAAATACTTTCCATGTGACTCAACAGTGTTTTTGACATCAGTTTTCATTTTTAGGCATTGCAATATATTTCGTAAGAATTATTTTGGCATTGTGTTGCAATGGAAAATATGCTACTTTTTTTTTAACAGAAAACATGATTTTAATTTTTACATCATAAGCTTTTTTAAGAAGACAAAAGATATCACGTTCGAAAAAATTACGTTAATTTGGAAAATAAAGAATAACCATCTTTTTAGTATTATTGCATTGTTTGATAAGCTTGTTGACTGTTCAAGTTGAACGTATCGCGATTACACTTATAATATCTTTGAAACATTGTTCTGATTTAAGGCTATTAATGTTTTATTTACTTTAGCTACATCTTTCATCTCGCTGCCAGCTGATCAAATAGACAATTATGGTCTTATTTAAAAAGATTTCAGTGCGGGTGAAATGAAGAGCTGTAAATAATTGGGACAAATGCTGCAGTCAATTTATTGAATTCATTTATTTATAATCTTAATATTCAGATAATGTTCGAAATACCGTAGGTAACTGAATTAAAAAAAATTTGTACACATTTTTTAAATTGCATCAGTATTTTCTAGATACTGCAAACAAAGTTTCTATTTGTTGAACATCAAAATTAAAACTTATATGTATATGTGTTACAAAAAGCACGAATTGATAAAAACATGATTGACATTTATTACAAATTCTCATTCATTCCTTCTGACAGCATATTAAATGAAATTTTCCTCAATTTCTTAAACACTTTACAATCGTTATAGTATCATAGAAAAAGTAATGCGTCCATTCGATAATTATTCGTCAATTAGCTGTATAATTTCACCTAAAACAAACAAAATTAGTTTACAACAGATCGAATTCGAAATTTCACGTGATATTTTTCAGTAAAATATTTCCAGTTACTTCTAGATTTCGCATCCTAAAATCCTGCGACATCTTCCACGAGCATCTGCTTTGTGACACGGCCTACAAGTGGGTCGTGGTGGTGGATCTATTATATGCCTATTATCGAGCGACACGATGCTGCGTGGCTCGCCTTCATTGTCTTCATATCTATTCACGTCAGGTGGATAATTTTCGCCTTCAAACTGAGAAAAAACAAAAGCTCTTAGAATTAGGGTACAATAGATATTATATAGAAATTACTCGGATTTTATACGCTTCAGTGACTTTTTATTTTCTCTTATCAAACAAATGTGAACAAATGTGAACATCTCCGTATATACATTCATCATCGAAATTGTCTGATTAACCTTGATCTGGCGCCGCTTTGTCACGTTTATTTGACGAAAGAATTTTCGTGAGTGAAAGTCACGTGTACGTATACAAGCGTATAATAAAATTACCTTTATCGCGTCGTCGTCTTGGCTGAATCGGTTCTCCTGCGAAATTGTGCACTCATATGCTGAGATTATCCCAAAAACGAGAACGACTTGAATAATTAACCTCATCTTGCACTTTTTTTTATCGAGGTGAATAAACTGTATGTTAAAATTGTTAGTCGCACGCGAACGTCGAGCAGAATATTACTCTGAATATTTTTTGTGGCTTATGTACGAAGCTTCGCTTCTCCAAATTATACGTCCAGTTGCGACGAATTAATCCTCGTTACTGTGTTTACGAGACCCAACGTGTCCAGTATTATTCCTTATCTGTTTCGATTACAATCGATTGTTACGAATTTAATATCGCTTTTACTTTTAATCAATCATTGTTTTCTTATGTCCACCATATTTTAATAAGCGATAAATGTATGACACACTTGAGACATTAATGTTTTTTTATCTTGATTGGTTTGTAATATATTCTCGAAAATATAATGCGCATACTATTAAAGCAAAACTAAAGATGGACATCAATGAAACTTTTTTAAAGTTATTATTTGATGTCACTCACTCATTTTTTTTTATAAAAGTATAGAGCTGAATATGTTTGAGAAACTTTATATCGATTAAACACGTGTCGTTTAATATTGATTATTGACGAGGAAAAAGTTTACCAAAAATATGTGAAATATCATAAATTCTTAATTCGTCAAACATTATAATCTGCTTTTGACTTCAAAAAAAAAAATAAATAAATAAATAAATAATTGGCAAAAAGAAATATGGGTTATTTTTGAGAAAATTTAAATATTGTGTGCTCAATGACTCGATATGGAGTATTGATTACGCTTATCATTTCATTTTGTAGCCGATTTACGTATTTTTTTATCATCAATGGCATATCATAAATCTTCCTTCTAAAATTCCGCTACACGCAGTAAAACATTTTACTTTTTTTCAGGACATTACTTTTTTTGCCCGGTACTTTTTTTGAGTACGTAAAATTTGGAAATTGACTTAATTTGAATATGAAGTATCTCATTTTGAGTAATTATTGACTCATTTGGAAAAGAATTATAAATTATTACTCAAAATGAGTAAGAAATTACTTAATTTGAGTATTCAACGGTATTCGATCAAAAAAATTTTAACTCAATTTAAAAATGTGTATAGAATAAAATATTAGATAAAATGAAATTTTCTTAAGTTTATCAAATAAACATTGTATTCAAAGGATTCATAAATAGTTAAAATTGAAATCACAAGTTCATTATTATAAATAGTAGTTTCGCAAATTTTTCTTCGATGAGATTTTATAAAATCTTAATTTTTATTTCTATATTGCCTAAAAAATCAGAAAATAAATAAAGCAGTGTAATAAAAATATTTTTTTGGTAAAAAAATTATTTTTTTTGTCACACATGCACGATTTCGGCGATTTCACGTCCGCAAAAAAAGGACGTAAAATGTCGTTTCTTCTGACTGGCGGGCAAAAAAGAATTTTCTGCCGGTACCATCCTGATTCATCAAATTCAAACTCTACATGATTCAAATTCTCTACATGGCCAATATGACCGCGAAGAAAATAGTCGTGTAGAAATACTGCTCACGTCCAAATTGAAAACGTAAATCGTAAAAATTATAATCCAAAAACAATGTTATTACTGCAAATTTTCTTCACTAGTATTATGAGAACTTGCAAAACTTTCCATGGAAATATTGACCTTGAAAGTATTCTAAACGATTAAAATTGCTTTTCTGCATTAAGATGAACATTTTGCACGTCTAAATTTCAAAAATAAGTCATTAGAAATATTTGAGGGTATTGACGAATATTGATTTTCGTGGAAAGTTTTGCAGTTTTTCAAAAAACTAAAGTGGAAAATATTTCCAATAATAAAATTATTTTCAAATTATAGTTTTTACGATTCGTGTTTTAAATTTAGACGTGGGCAGTCTTTGTACACCACGAATTTGTCCGCAGTTAATTTGGCTATGTAGAAAATTTCAATCATGTACCGTTTGAATGATGAATCATGATGTTGCTTAAATATTTGTTATAATTTCCTTTTTTTAAATCTGGATCTTAGTTATTTTTGCTATATTATAAAATGGATGGTGACTTCTTTTATTATATTTCATCGTGATGAATCATAGTTTCATGACTGCATGACGTAAGAGGAAAAAAGAAGCGATATTTCGCGAACCACAAGTTCGATAAAAGCAAATGAATATTTACTTTGCGAGCAATATTTTTTAAATTTCCAGAAACTTTGTATGCCACAATATTTTACATTTTTAGTAAAAGAAATATCATGTGTTCGTCATCCGTGGCGTCACCCGTGACACATGATTCATCATTCAAACTGTATATGATTGAAATTCTCTACGTGTCCAAATTGACTGCGGAGAAAATCGTGGTGTACAAAAACGGCGACTGCCCACGTCTAAATTTAAAACACGAATCGTAAAAATTATAATTTGAAAACAATTTTATTAATGGGAATATTCTCCACTTCAGTTTTTTGGAAAACTGCAAAACTCCACGGAAATCAATATTCGTCAATACCTTAAAATAGTTTTTTCGACTTATTTTTGAAATTTAGACGCGCGAAATGTTCATCTTAAGGCAGAAAAGCAATTTTAATCGTACAAAATAGTTTCAAAATACTATAGTGAAGAATATTTTCAGTAATAAAGATTGTTTTCGAATGATAGTTTTTATGATTTACGTTTTTAATTTGGACGTGAGCAATATTTCTACACGATCATTTTTTCCGCGGTCAATTTGGCCATGTCGAGAATTTTAATCTTGTACAGTTTGAATATGATGAATCATGTCGGTGTCAATATTTTATTCTGTACAAATTTTTAAATTGAGTTAAAATTTTTTTGATCGAATACCGTTGAATATTCAAATTAAGTAATTTCTTACTCATTTTGAGTAATAATTTATACTTCTTTTCCAAATGAGTAAATAATTACTAAAAATGAGAAACTTCGTATTCAAATTAAGTGAATTTCCGAATTTTATGTACTCAAAAAAAGTAATGTCCCGAAAAATAGCAAACTGTTTTACTGTGTAAGATAGATCTACCACTCTGACCACAAACAGTAAACGCAAATCCAATCATGAAGTAATTACAATAAAAATCAATTACAACCAAGAAATTTGTGAGAGAAAGTAAGCTGCCAATGGATTGACAGCGTTTTTTAACTTACTTTGGATGATGTTTGAGAATTTCAGCACCAATATCTGACAAATTGAGTTCTTACAAGTGATGCCAAAAGTTCTTGATGAGCTTGCATTTATACCTGCAAAAAACGGCTCAAGTTAAATTTAATATTGAACCGAGCAATGAGAATCTGCCACATGTTCATGTATACGTACATTGATCACGCTGAAAAACAATAATTTTTATAACTAAGAAAATTTCCAGCGTACAAAACAAAACTATAAAAATCACTTCACGTTTCTTATTTTTAAACTAGCTTACGCTAAAATTAATCTTAATTAAAAAATATTATATTTTCAAACTTGATGGTTTTAGCTTATGTTTGCATAAAATAGTTAGCGATCCTAGCATCCATTTCACATATGTGTGAATTTAAATGGTTCAAAAGATGCCCTGTAGCAATTTACTTTACATGGACAGTATTTTTTATCAGATTTCGAATTTAATCATTCGCTTTCTAAAAAATTATCAAGGTCGAAAAAAGACTTAACTTTCTTTTTGAATGACTAATGATATTGAAAAATATTCGTGCGGACATGTTGTTTTAAGCTATAAAAAGACTTTGAACTATACAAATTTTTGGAAAGTGCAAAGTTGTACGTTAACTTCTATGCGAAGCAATAATTTTCTCAAATCAAATTAAATGTATATAGGATCAACGTCACATTTTCCCTTGCTAAGCCTATTTTCTTCTTTGACAGCTGATCAAACAGAAAATAAATTTCTTTCTGCTGAAACTGAGAAAATGATTCAACTTTCTACGAAACTTCTTATAATAATTGAAAAATATAGATTTGCGTTTTACGAAAATCTATTGCAATATTTTACAATGAGAAAACTCGCTGATTAATACTAAAATGTATTTAGTTGAAAAGTACGAGGATAGTATAATTGAACTTTTCAATGAAAATTTCCAGAATCTAGCTTTGCAGATTTTAATGAATTATTTATCATTGTCATTATAATGACATCATAATTCTTATCTTCTAAATTGATTTGGTAACATTAAAAAAAGATTTCCATCATCCAAATTAACATGAATTCGAAGAAATGTCGATTGGCTTTATGTGATGAATTTTTTATGAGTAATTTGAAAATATGCATAATAATTTCTAAAAAAAACTATCCAGTATTTGCGTACTGTGAGAAAATCAACTAAAAATCAAATCGTTAAAGCGCCAACGCGTGTTATCAATCCAGCAATAACAATTGTCTATATTATCGACAGTAGAAAATGAATTTCTCATAAGGGATTTATCAATAACGTTTTTGAAATAATATAATAATTAATAAACCATCAATCTACAAAGATCGTGCACGTTAGAACAAATTAACTTTTTCCCATTGTGAAATTAAGATACAGTTAAAATATTTCATGCCTAGGGTTATTATGCGCGATGTACATATACCGTATAAAAAAAATTAAAACATTCAAATAGTTATTATATTATAGTGTTTATAAATTTTTAATAGTGTTCACGCATTTTTATTAGCCACTGTAATGAATTTGTACATGACCTTCGCGTCATATACGGAAATTATAACGCAATTTTCAATACTTATTATTTCATCAAATATTATCGAGATTCAAGCAAAATTTTTTCCAAGATAAGGCAAATAAAAGTATTTATCATCCAATTTTATGTTGATTTTGTTTTTTTTTCTTTAACTCGTTCCTTGGAATCAGCTTAAGACATCTATTTCCGAGCGAAAGAATCTCACTCGTAGCATATATCCCCCACACGAACCAACAAAGAAAGTAATAAATATGCATTTTGCGTCGTACATCGAATTTAAAAAAAAAATAAGGCAGATGTAATATGTGGGAAAACGTGAGAAACCGCAGTGAAGCTGTTATCGGGGCAATGGGTCAGATAACCCTCGAGATGAAAAAAAAAACGATGTCTGCGAGATTCGGTGCCCAATGTTTCTTGCTGTATCTGGTCGTCCGCTAGGTTTATCGTAAAAACAACTAAATATAGCAATGCGCGCGTGGCTGAAAAAAAAAATACAAAAAAAGAACCTACGGATCAAACATTGTTTGCGTTCACAGCGGGGGGAATGCCGCGCAACATTGTTTGCAAAAATACTCCCCTCGGTCACTTTGTCGATCGAGCATAAGGAAATAATATAGCATATAATTACTTATTAGTTGGCTATCGTGTTAAAGTGTTTATCGGATAGAGTATTTCACTCGTTGACGTTACTGAAAAGATGCTGAGAGCGCGCGATTGTTTTCGTTCTTCAAATTATATATAAAAAAATGTATACTTTGTTGGATCGATCTCTTTAAGAAATCGCAGTATTATTGTTTTGTAGATCGCCAGAGATCTTTTACACTTTTCAAGGAAAATCATATTGATTTGCAAGAATTTCCTAGAAAGCTCGTAAACGGAAAGTTTAAATTTTAATTGAAAATCGTTTGTATTGATTTCCAATTTTCGAATTTATAACGTTGCAATTTTAAGCAATAAAGTCAAAGCCTACGTTTGATAATGACAAAAAAACAACGATGAAAGTAAATACAAATTAACGCGAGAACTTGGGGGTTTCCCTAGATCATTGAGACAGCATACAAATGAGAAAAACATAATAATATTTTCGAAGTAATAAATAAATCATTAATTGGGTTTTTTGAAAAACACGTGTCATAAATCAATCAAAATAAGAAAGCAGATTGATTATTACAAAATAAAAACGAACTGAACAGTCGTTTGGCATCTGGCTCATACTTTTTTATATTGAGATGCGTACGTGCGGATGAGCATGTATTTCTTAGTGTTCTACGTTTACTGTATGTGTCACAGAAATCTTTCGTTTGATAATTCTCAAATATTCAACTTTAAAATTTTTTATTTATTGCGGGTACAACTTGTGGCATTTGTCAAATTTAGTATTCAATTGTACGTCTAAATTGAATAATTTGCTGTCTTGCAGAAGTGTAAATGTTAAAAAAAAAATTAAAATCGTAAGAAATCCCTATTTTGAAAAGTATTTACATTTTCACCACCGAATTATAATCATTATTTTGAAAATAATAAAGTTAAAATGAGAATTCAACAATCATACATCGTATTATGTGCAGCCTTATCGTCTCCATAGTCTTTAAAAACTTGTACGTACATCACAAAATGTGGAACATAGTAGCAGTTAGTTCAATATTTCTGCCGATAATACGGAGAGATTCGGTCATCGGAGCAAAAACACATGACATGCTTTTATTCGATGGATTAGTCATTCCCATTACATGTCTATAATGCAAAATCCCAATGAAAAATCCAAGCCACCCGACGATAATTTGCAGATTTCACAGACGAAAATCCACGAGGTCTCTCTAAATAAAAGAAAAACAGAGTTATCGGAGTGTACATTGATTAATTTCGTGGAATCGGTGTCATGGCGTCGCTTATTTTTATACACACGCTTGCAAAAACAAAAAAAAACATAACATTCACTATCGTACTCAACATTCTTCATTCGTTAAATTATCGAAATTTCCAGACGACCATTACATAATAATTTCCCATGCACAGTAGTCGTCGCACGCGCCACACGCAGGTCAGTCAAGTTTCGCGTGTGAATAATAAAAAGCACAGCTTCAGAAGCTGAGATAAAGACACCCCGCGGAGCCCCTGCTTGACATTACATATATATACATATGTATGCAGGGGCAAAAGGCGGCCTTCTTATCTGTTGTACACTATATAGCACTCCCGGGGCAATGCATGCGATCAGCTCGCGTACGGACAAAAAGATACCAAGAGAGCGAGAGGAAAACGGAGATGATAAGAGAACTTATAAATCGACGGATTCTCGTCGACTTCGCTCAGTGCTACATACAGCATCTTATTGTTCCGTACTCTTATTATTCATCCGCCGTAGTTTTTCTCTTGAAAGTTCTTCTTCTCGCTCTTATTTTTCTGCGTTCAGCACTGTGCGCTCTTCGGCCTAGTGTTAAACCTTGTGCTTCGTGTCTTTGTGTTGATACGGAAAAGAAAGAAAAAGCAGCTCAGTTCGCGCTAGTTCGAGTGTGATAAAAATAGTCGCTAGGCGACGAAAATAAAAAAGAAGAAAAGCAGCGCATTTTGCATTTTCAAGCCTCGATATTCCCGACGATATCTGTATGAGGTTTGTAGCTGTCGAGCGAGAGGAGATTATTGCAGGCAAGCTGATCGAACAAACAGATCTGCCGGTCGATAGAACGCTGGGTGGAGTACCAGCCAAGTTGAGGAAACAAATCGACGAACTGATCTTCGAAGACTACTGCTGTGGTAGGTTTCCACTTGTTCGTTTATCTGTTACGCGTGTTTATAATGTACATCGACTGTTATACAGACAATTATCAACGAAAATGCGTTATTTTTAGACTGCATGATTTTTATTATCTCGAGATAAAGTGAAATCAATGCACACACTCTCTCCAATTCAATATTTACAATTTTAGAACAAAGTACAATGATAAATAAAAAAAAACTTTTACTTGACTCGCAGAATACAATAGAATGGCTGCAATCCCACCGGGAGCTTTCGCAGTGCTGCAGGTCCGCAAGAATTTAGAACGCCCGTATCCCGCCAAATTCTACCAGGAGGAGGAGAAGGAGACCAAAGACAACAAGAGTACCGGATTCAACGCTAAAGTTCTTCAAGAAGGTAAAAATATCACGAGATAATGTCAGTCTCTGACGCGTTTGTCTGACGTGTTTGCTCGCGAGAATCTTATCTGATCGTCTTCTGTATGTCCAAATAAAAATACCGTCCGAGAGATAAATTTCGTAGCCTCGGAGTCCTGAAAAAAAAAAAGAAACTTGTGTCTAGAGATTTGAATTCACGAATGTAGACCATGAGAAAAAAAAAACTTTTTATTTTTTTCGTTTCATTTCTACGTTTCAAGTAAACAACAGTCGCGTCACTCGCCGATGATTGTTTATTCTTGCATAAAAAAACTCGACGAGTAAGATATTCCAAAGATAATATGAAAAAACGTAAAATTTTTTGCAGGCAGAGAGCTGACACCACTGAAGTACAACAGCAAGTTGATGAACAGCATTTGGGGCCTGTACAATCGTTACTCGGTGCACAATTTCAAAAAGATCGACGCCAACGACGCGGGCTTTTTGGCCTGGGGTCTCAACCCCACCGAGGCCACCAGCAAAGGACCGGTTATCACCGCCGGCCATTGATCTGCGGAGGATCTTGGATATAGTGTGTCGTAACATCATATTATCAATATCAATATTTTATTACTCCCCAAATATCTTTGTCCTCCGATCTTTTTCTCTCTCTCTCCCTAATAGATTTAGAGAAAAGACAGGAACTCTTTTATCTATTATACATTGTCGTAAGAATAAAAGGCCTACTTGACTTTGGACGCGCGGGATGAGAGAGATGAGACGCAGTCGAGGTCGCCGATTAGCGACTTCTTGTTATCGCTGCTGCTGTCCCGCTCCGCGTTCCAAGTTTGTCGCGACACGACGATGGAGCGCTTTCGAAAAATATATATGTTGAGTCTTTGAGAGCACGCATAATATATATACATATATGCCATCGATAATATAATACATAATGTATATGTTTGTTATGATTCTTGTTGTAGATTCATCTTGAGGATTATTAAATGAGATTTATGTAACGAGTTAAACAAGCTGCTGTTTATTTTCATTTAAAACGACCCTTGCTCTTTGCATTCGATATTCGAAGATTTGATTTTTGTTTTTTTTTTTTGGTAGCAATACTATAATGTTATTGAATAGTTACGTGAAATAATAACGGGTAAATGAATTAATCATTAAAAATAGCGTAAAATTTTATCATATACCATGGCCAATTCCACAAACAAACTGCATTAATTTGGTTCGGGTTTTGACAAATTAAATACTTGTGGGTACGCTCGAAATTACTATATTTTCTCAATCTCCAACACTAATAAAACGTAAAAATAGTAGTGCACCACGCCGTGTATTTTTTTGTCTTTAGAAGTCCTAAAATCGGTTAAAAAAGGGTAGAGAAATCGTCATGGTTTTTTGGAACTTAACAAAACACGAAAAATGATAGCATCAATCTGACTTTAGAATTGAATTCTACGGCTCAAAATACGTCGGAAACCATTTTTTTTTCTACTCCAAATTTCGACCTTTGTAGAGTTCTGAAAACACACAAAATTTGTTTTTTCGTTGTTATGCATTAGTTACACTTTAAAAAGCTCTACAAGGCCGGAATTTCGAGTAGAAAAAACAATATATGGTTTCCGACGTATTTTGAGCCGTAGAATTTGATTCCGAAGTCATATTAACGCTATCACTTTTGATTTTCATTAAATTCTAAAAAAAACATAAGAAACCAGAAAAAATCAGATTTTTGTTTTTATCGATGTCAGAGTTTTTCACGTTATTTGAACACCCTCACAAGCCAAAAAGGAGAGGATGAACCAGAACATCACGAATCTTTTGATGCCCCGTAGAACCACGTCACCTAAAAATTGAGAGCGTACCCGCAGTTTGAATATTTGAAAAAACGGTGCCGAATTAATGCACTTTTTTTCGTGGAATTGGTCATATATTATATGCAATCACAGATCCACTAAAAGATTCAAAGGGGTTATCCCCATAAATGAATTTGAATAATAAAATCTAGAAAAAGCTTGGTAAAATCTGAATAGAGTGAATGATTTTAACAACTCGATCAAAGCATAATAAACCCTTATGAATAAGGTCATCCCCTATCCAATTTGGTAATTAATCCATTCCAAAAACAAGTGAAAATAAATACGTAAAAAAATATTAATTCAATAAAATTCTTTCCCCTTTTTCGAATTGACTTACAAGATATTATTCTCGCGCGAAAGCCACTTTAGAATTTTTTTTTAAGTAGTAAAAGCCGGGTACAGTCAAACCCCATTCTCAACACGCGCGCGCGTGCGCATGTGTCGATCGCGCATCGGCAGCAGCAGTATAGCAGACGCCGCGTCCGAGTGAGTTTGTACTCGCGTGAATCGTTGCTCCGTGTGTTCTCTGTATGTATATACCTACTGGCCTTGATAAATAAAAACAACCAAATCGTTGAATTTCCGCACGTGGGTGTCGATGGCTCCGTGGGTCATCTCCTCAGCCCAATCGAGTGCTGTTGTTGTTGTTGTTGTTGATGACGATGATGAGCGGCGGCGGCACCGGTGCGGGCAAAATGGACGGTGGCATAAGCAGCTTCCCCGATCACATCCTCGAGATGATATTCTCGCATTTGGATCTCTACACCCTCGGCAATTGTCTGCTAGTCTGCAAGAGGTGGCACAGCTTTCTCAATAACGACGAGAACAACGATATCTGGCGGGAGCACTGCAAAAAGAAGCTCACCGAGGAGACACTCAGCTCGGATCTATTGTCCTCGGTGCCGAGCTACAAAGGCAAACTCAGGGCTTATTACTATGCCTGGAATCCAAACGATTGCTCCAGGAATATCTATACCAAATTCAATGACTTCACGTTGCACAGGTTAGCTTTTGTTCGTTCTGCTGTTGCACTGTGTTTCATTCCAAAGCTTCAACACACTTGAGTACTTTCATTTGAAACTCCAGTTGCCTTATAAAATTTAATCTTTGCGTAGGAATCCAGTTGCTCAAAGTACTGATGCATGTCGAGGGAAGATTGGGTTTCGACATGGTAGACATGCTTGGGAAGTAATATGGGAAGGACCACTGGGTACCGTTGCTGTTATAGGCATTGCAACTAAGGAAGCTTCTCTGGTTTGTCAGGGTTATGTTGCTTTGCTTGGCTCGGATGAACATTCCTGGGGATGGAATCTCGTAGATAATAATCTCTTGCATAATGGAGATGCGCAGGGCAATTATCCTCTTCCAAATAATGCGCCAAAGTATCAAGTGAGCGCTCAGTCAATTTGATTACAGAGTTTTTCACAAATTTTCACTTACAAACTTTATATGCTTGAAATATTGTTACTGGTTTTAGGTTGGAGAAAGAATAAGAGTTATATTGGATTGTGATGATAATACGTTATCATTTGAGAAGAATTATGAATTTTTAGGTGTAGCTTTCAGAGGTAAGAAGTTGTTATGTGAGCATTATTTTTGAAATATCCTCAAATTAAATCAAACAACTAATTGGTAAATACATTTTTTAGGTTTACCAGACAAAAGATTATATCCAGCTGTTTCTGCAGTTTATGGAAACACTGAAGTTTCTATGGTATATTTAGGTCCCCCATTAGACGGGTAACCATTTGAATTTTATTAACACAACTCAAAATACCTCATGATGATTGTTTTGTATATTCTGTGAATTTATAACTACTATCTTAAGAAAATCTTCAGCAGAACATTCCATTTGTTTTGTAAAGTGTGAATTAATGAGATGTTTATAGTTGATTAGAAAATTGAATGGAGGAAAGCCATGAAATAATTATCATGCATGTCTGTGAATTGTAAGATTTCACATTGACCATGAAAATTTATATATTTAAAATTAGAATTTCTAAGTCAGCTATTACATTACTGTAATTTTCTTTTTAAAATTAGAATCAATGAAGTTCCAAGTAATTTGGCGAAATTGAATAGCGGTCGTTTAGAACGTTTGAAAAAGTAACGTTGTACTTAGTATTTTTTTCTTGAAAAAATAGCTCCTAGGATGTTTAAAACAAAAGTCAATATAATTTATGCAATACGCTACAATAATCTTTTTTGTACTTGTTATTCAATGAATAATGTTTTCTAGTCGAGTATGTTTTAAGCATCAATGTATTTATTATAAATTAATTACATTTTTTTTATAATTCTTTTGCAAGTACTATACAAATGCTTCGAAATCAGTCACAGCAGGTATTATTACTTTGAATTGTACATTAAAAATTGTAAAATAAGTGTAACAGTACTTAAAAAAAAAGTTACAAAGTTTTCACAAAACCAAAGTACATCTTATGTACATACGTTTTACAATTACGATAATCAATGTATCTAGCAATTTGTTCGTTATTTTTTCTAAACTTTTGTACAAAATTGTGTACATAACTTATACAAATATCCAAGAAATAAATTTTATTTCTTATGTACTGTAAAAAAAAGAGTTGCAATTCATTTATCCTCTTTCAGTCTTTTCCGTTCACAGTTAAAAAAATGCATTCTATAATCTCTAAAAGCTATAAAATCGTTTGGTCTCATCTAATCGTTAATACATTTTAAAATTAGAGAAGGAACTATTTCCATGCAACGCTTTTTAGTTCCCAATTTTGTTCGCCGTTATTTGTACAAGCAGCAACAACTGGACTTCCGTCATCGTTTGGAAATTCAAGGCACATACCTGACGCAACGTGTCGAATGACTTTGTCCTACAAAAAGTATACTCTATTATTTAATGAATTATTCAATTGACGTTGAAATCTATTGTACTAACGTTCTCGTCGTATTCCCATTTTTGGCTAGCATATCCACTGCAAGCCATCAGTTTTACTTTTGGCTTCTCGTGCCTGGTATCCTTCTCGGGAGCGTCTAGGCACACACTTTCATCCGTCATTATAACACCATCCTTTCTTATTACGAACATTTGACCGAGATTCGGAGGAGCAATGCAGTCTTGAATGGCTACCAATCCCGAAGGCTGAGAATAAACACCTTTCGACAATGGCCTCATCAAGCACTTATTGGAAGATCTATGGACAATCTATAAAATATTTCTTTCATTTAATTTCATCCTTATCAACGACCATACGTTATTACCGATTTACCTGCCCAAAAAAGCGATCGTTTTTAGGGAAAAAGTGGTCCGGCCACACATTGTCCAAGTACCATTCGAAGCTCTTGCACTGAAGCCTCTTCCTCAATGCCAATCTCGACCTGATTTGCTGTTTATCTCGAAATCTCTCGGCATCTTTAAAACAAAACAAAAAACAGTCGAAGCTCAATGTCAACCTTCCAACACACAGATAATTCATTGCCGTTCGACTTACGTTGATTGAACTTGAAATAAAACTTTCCCCAATCGTCCATCCAAACGAGAGCAACCCTCGCCAAATTCCCGTATAAAATCTCATCGACGCCACCGGGAAAGGTATAAGGCGATGATTTTCGAAATATATGCCCAACGTGAGAACAAGGCGCTATCTCGACACTTCCACCGCACTGCCAAACTCGAAACGACATCTCCAGATTTTCCCCACCCCAGATGCGCATTTGCTCGTCGTAACTGCCCAATTCGTAAAAATACTCGCGATCCATGGAGAATAAACCACCTGCCATCGCTGGTGTTTTGAATGGATCGACGCTGTTCTCACGACGCTCGCGAAGTAACGCACCGTTCAACATCAGCCAACGGAAATGAAGGTCCCAGTTGAAAGCACCCCAGTGCAGTTCGAATGACCTAGTAAAAGAAAATACAAAAATTAAAAGCTTCATCGTAATTTTTATATTTTGCATTAAAAACTTTTCCGAACAATAAGAAAATTAACAAATCGCACTGCAATATTATAAAGACAATCATCGCAATTTTTCTCACACGTGGCGCTCTATCAGTAGGAGACGCACGACAATGTAATCGCTTGACCCCGATATTATAGTGTCGACCCTATCGCACACGTTTTCTCCGTCTCGAACTTTAAACTCTTCGTGTCGTTGTAAACAAAACAACGATTAATGCGTATACTATACCTCGTGTAGCTGAATGTGTCGTCATTGATAATGTCTATCACAGGCGAGACGACTCTCGTGCGATTTTTCGAAATGGCTTCGAGTAGCGGTTCCAACCATCCTGCGAACAATGACAGAGTCGTGAGTCATCAAGTAAAAAAAAAAATCATCGATCGTATGTGAAAAAAAAAGTTTTTACCAGCAGTACACTCGCAGTGAGCATCGAGAAAAGTCAAAACTTCGCCTTTAGCTTCGTTCGCTCCCATCAGTCTTGCGTTCACCAAACCGACGCGCTTTCTCGTCCTCAGAACTCGCGTTGGCACCGACAAACCCAACGCGTACCTGTCCAATGGCTTTTTCAAGAAATCTTAAAAAAAAACGCTCGTTACGTACTTGCAAACTTACAAAAATTTCCAACAACTTCCACTTGTTTTTCTCACCTCTATCACTATCGTCATCGACGAGGATGATTTCTTTCAATAAATGTTTAGGAGATCGGTTTATGACACTGTGAACTGTGCGCAACAGCGTGCTCCACGCCTCGTTGTGAAACACCACGATGACCGAGGTGCTCGGTAAATCGCCTAAATCGGCGTACCTCGAGATGCATCTACAAAAAAAAACGTATTGTACTAAATTGATCGTGATGCGTTTTCGACAAAGACAAGTTTTACTAACTTTTTTTTACGAACATCGGGTAAGGTTCTATTCAGAGGAATACGATCGCTCGCGAGCAAGTTGTATCTGTTGATTTGAAAGAGCTGCTGCATCAATTGAAAATCTTTGGCCGGTATATGCACTGGCTCGCCATTCCTTCCCTCGTACGGACGTGGATCGAACAGGTTTTGGTTTATTATGTCTAGATAGAGAATTTTCGTTATTATTATATGCATTGATCGAAGAAGCGCGAGTATGTATATGTATATACGTTACCTTTCGTTATGTTAGGAATTTGCGCGGTATCTATCGAATTGCCCACGTAATGACCCACGACCACGTGAACTCCACGCTTGTCGATGTACTCTTTTTGACCCTCCGACAATCTATAAATTCAAAGCGAACTTTTAAAAATTGAAAATTTTTCGGAGATAAAATAATGTTAAAACTCACTGCAGATGCACCAACTCCTCCGACGGTGCGAAGCGTAATTCCTCGGTCTGCACGTCTCGCCTGCTGTAGAGAAGCACAAGTCCAACGAGCAACAAGCCGAGAAGAAGCGAAGGCCATATTCGGCGTATCCTCGTGGGTCTCGGCCACATCGTCTTCTCGCTCTCTCTCTCTCTCTCTCTTGAGAGAGAGTCCGATCAGCGTCGTTGCAAGATCATCATTCGCGGATCACAATGTGGAGCGCGTGCCAAGTGTGTTAGTATAATGTGATGCTTGCTGCGTCTTGCGATTAAGAAATTATAGTACATTTCGTCAACTTGTAATATGGCGAGAGAAGCGGCTTATCTAGCTTTTCACACGAGCGCGCGCGGAAAGCTCTTGCGAGATGATGATTTATAACGTCAACGAAAATATAATAGCCAAATACCGTGTATTTTAAAAGAGAAATGAAGTTTTTATTTTACGCATGATTCCAATCTAACCAGTGAAGCAAATTTGACGATTGACGCCTCATTTTCTCCGCTGTCCCTGTCTTAAAATTTTGATTTTTCTTTTCAACTAAATTACACAAGCAGTTTTAAGGAAAAATTTAGAAATAATCTTAAAAATTTCACACAAATCGGCCTATAAAAAGACAATACATAACAAATTGAAAAATCTAAGACAGAGACAGCATAGAGAATTCAACAACGAAGAAAACGATGCCTCAAAGTTTAAAATCGCTTCAGTGGTCTGTTTGAAATCGTGCGCAGAATGAAAAAAAATATTGAAAAATATATATATAATATTGGAAAAAGATTGGCGTTAAAATAACGATTGATTTCGATAATACTACTGTAGATTACTTTCAAACATGAAAAATTAGATAAAAAATATCATTTCTCGATATTTAAACTCTACTTGGGAAAGATTAATACATTTTCTTCTTTCGTTTTGAGATTGACTTTTTATTATATCGAAAAAAAAAACCCGAAAATTTATTAGATAAATCTTCCGCTTAAATTAACGAACTTGCAAATGCGCAATTATAAACTCACAATCATAAACGCTACAGCTTAATACTTCAAACTCATTAACCGAAACTAATAGAGAAGAAAAAAATGAGTTCGCCGCAATCGCGATCTATACTACATTGACCACAAAACGCGGAAATGTAAAAAAAAAAAAGAAAGAAAATTGCATTATCCGTGAATCGCAGGTACGATACATACTAATACGATATGCAAGATTCTCATCGAAGCATAAAAAGTCTCGCTTTATAGTTTTCCCGCTCGCTCGGCATATATACATATACATATGAAAATGCAAATTACCACGTGCTCTCTCTCTCGTAGTATAACTGCTTCGGTCGTCAATTTGCCAGTGACGACGACGACGATGTTGTAGGAGGCATATCGTATAAAATACTCGCTCGAGCGCGAGCATATATTATATATATCCAGAAGCGTATAAGATACTATATACCGTGGTAATAACAAGCATCAATAGCAGTAGCCAGGACAATGCCAACAACGACGCGATGTTGCTTCCTCAAGTTCATTGTTGTGTGTCGGCGGCGCATTCGGCAAACCCCTATATACCTATATGTACATGAGTAACAAAGAATGACCTTCGTTTAAATACTTTAAGTCTTGTTAAGCGGCAGGAATGTTTGATGGGGGCGACGAAAAGAACTCGATGCGATGATTCAGTTTTAACGATTTCGAACGCTGCCAGTACATATCTTTTACATGTATTTAGTTCTCGCCAAAGCTTTAAGGACTTGCATGTATTGCAATATATGTGAGAGTTTGCGGAATGTTTGTGGGATAGGTTGAGATTTAAATCGAGTGTATATTTATGAGAAAATCGGCGAGTAAAGATAAATCCGAGACACTCGTATACGTGCGAAAATTATTTCTACTGGTATATGAGTGCACTGTTATGTAATCCATACATCCTATAATGACTTTAACTAACAAAGACTTGATTAACCGCGATCGAAAGGCTTGATAATAAACGTAGCATCCATTATTTTGCTTTTTTAATGACGATGACTGAGAATTTTTTTCCCCGGCATCTACTCACTCTTTTTTTCTTCTCTCTCTTCCCACGATAGAAGAACTTTCTCACACTCCAAAAATCAATTGTTACGGAAGATGAAAACTACACGAACACGTCGATGTATCTACGTTTTTTTGAATATTCATCGATGGTTGCAAAATCACTCAACAAGTTTGCGACTAACCTTGCACGAGAACAACAGAGCCGGAGGTCGAAAAGGTCACACACGCACAAAAAGAAAAAAAAATCAAGAGAGACCAAGAGAATCTTCCATAGACACCCACATCGCGTTGACAATAATCACTGCACACAAACCTTACATGGCTCGAAGTATAGCGTCTGTGCACTTTCACTCTTCGCGTCGTCGTATAAAAATGTGTCAAACCATATCTCGCGACACTACATGTAGAAATCCGTGTGTATATAACATGGAGAAACAGAAAGAAATAAAAAATGTATATAGAGGAGGCGCGACAGGTGTGCGCGTCCTAAGCGGAATGCCGCGTTCTCCGATATACACTGTATGGTATAGGCGCGGTGTTGTCAGCATAGGTAGGAAGGAGAAGGGAGAAGGAGAGAAAGGGATTCGCGAAAGGCGCTCGCGACTCTGGGAATGCTTAATAATCGTCGAGAGAGCTTCTTTTTTTTCCTCTCTCTCTCTCTCGCTTTTTGCCTATTCCTTATATACTCTTGAATCGCTTTCTCGGTAAACTTCGCCGCGCGAGTAGTGTGTGTGTGCATGGCTTATATATTGTGCACGAGCGAGTATAGCGAGAGAAGAAAAACATGTAGAATGCGATGGGATTCTAATGAATTGCGCCGCGCGGACCCTTTTCGTATAAATTCTCGGATTTTCTGAGGGATGATGAGATGTTGTATGCGCCTGGAATGCGGTGCGACGATTATTCGATTTACGTGATTTTATAGTTATAATAATACTGCTATTTTTTAAATTTATTTAACGGATAATAAGAGATTTTAATGGTAACAGAAGTAAAGTATTATTTTATCTTGAAAGTAGTTGCACAGGTTCGAAAGATCTTAATAAAAAAATCTAAGCGTTTATATGAAAAATTTTGGAGTCATATTTTGAATTTCCCTCTTGTCGCGTGTGTTTACAATAATATAACCTAACTTTTCAGCGTGTATATAATGTTTTGTTGACGAACGTCTGTATCCTTAAATATTAAATTATTATGATTGATGAGATTGTTAAAAACAATAAATCTTTTGGTGTCGAATTAATGAAGCTTTGCTAACAAGAGAAAAGAACCATCAACTATGTTTTATTTAGTTTACAACAATAGTTCGTCTTTTTCAATAAACTTTATGAAGTGCTTGAAACAGTATGTAATCAAGTTCTATTTAATAAATATTAAATTACTTAATTTTTTATAATAATAACGTATTTTTAGGGCATTTCTGTCAAAGAAGTCTATAGTTCCAATGAGTAGGATATTAGATAATGGATTTAGTAAACCTAGCAAATTAAATATAGTACACAATATTAAAAATTATTATCTATCCATCATCCCACTACCAGTGAATTTGAAAAGAGTAATACAATGATTTATTCATCAAATTATTATAATTTAGAGCTACATAATAAATATATTTTTCAATAACACTTGATCAGTTTTGATTGTAGATTAATTCTGCTAGGATGGATAATATTACAGAACTAGCAGATCTTGTAGAGGAACAAGATTCTTCCAAGCAATCTATAGAATCAATTGTAGATTTGAACATGGAATTTTCTGAATCAGAAAGTATTTGTTCCATTGAAGAGACATATGACAGTGTATCTTTAGAAAAGGTACCATACAAAGAAGACCACTACCAGCACAGCTTTAACATAAGCAAGTATGTGTGAAATTTTCTTTGCAAGATTTTTAATTGCTTTAAAATACACGTTTTTGTTTTTCTGAAAATTAGAAACCATTACAAGCACATTGTTGGCTCAAAAGGAACAATTTTGCAAAGGTTGTGCAGTGAAACAAAAACTATTATTCGAGTATCAAAGAAAAAGAAACATGTTGGTAAGATTACTTGTTGTCTTTTACTAATATGGAATATTATAAATGTTATTTATTTCAATTTTTATTTTTAGTTATAATAGGATCAGTGCAAAAACGAATATTTCATGCTAAACGAAAAATTGACAAGTTAATTGAAAACTCTAAAAATAAATTACAATTTACACATTTCATTTCTGTACCAACCAATAGTGATGAGATAAAAAATAATTTTATCAAATTTAAAGAAGATGTGATGCAAAACTGTAGCACAGAATCTACTGAATTTGATGAAAGAATATTTCAGAGGCCTGAAAAATTACATCTCACTATTTCAATGCTTCATTTGCTGGATGAAAAAGATGAAGAGAAGGCTATTACTGCACTTAACACTTGTAAAGAAAATATAATTGAGTATGTCAATACATTTTGCTATAATATTTGTTGTGAGTTTTAATAATTTGAATAAATATTCAACTTTGTATTTCTAGTCCATTTATAAAACAAAATGGACCAATTGATTTAGAACTAAAAGGTTTAAAATGTATGGAAAAGGATCCTTCCAAAGCTAGAGTTTTATACATTAATATTCACGAAGAAACAGGATTGCTCCAAAAGATGTCCAACTCAATCAATGATCATTTTATTGAACAAGGTAAAAAACTTTGTTTTTAGTTGATATTAACTTAATATCAAATACTATTTTACTATTACATTTTCATTGATATGAAATATCTAATAGGAATATCTAGAAGACAATATGATTACGTGACTTTGCATATGACTGTGATGAATACATTATATCTTCAAAGAAAAAACAAAGACGCCAAAAAACATTTTGATGCAACTAAGTTTTTAAAAGTAAGAATCATGGATATGACTACAATAAAAGTTTTGGTGATTTTATTGTAAAACCTTTTTTTCTTGTTTCAGAATTATAAAAACATATCTTTAGGTAAAATAAATTTATCTACATTTCACATTTCAATGTTGACTGCTAAATCGGCTGATGGTTATTTCAAAGCTATGGCTAAAATTTATGTATAAATTTTTGGAGACATTTTCAACGCCCAGAGGTGACATTGTACTAGAAAACTCTGTTTTATAGATGTATTTTATCTGAGAAATAAGAGTGAGCAATCGATTATTCAATAAAATATGTAAATATCTAAATGATAAGCACAAAGAAAATTGAAAAAAAAATTCAGTTTACTATTTCTTTTTTTTAAAATTAGTTAATTGTAGAAAACCAGAGATGACATGTATCTTAAAATTGTAGCCATCTATGTCAAAAATTCACAACAAAAAAAATTGTGTAAATGAAACCAAAAATAAAGCTAAACAAAGTCAAACGAATAAAAGTTAGTTCAAACCAAAACATTTTTCATACTCTCAATGTTATAAAAAATGGAAAAATTAAAAAAAATTTTTTAAAAATATGGACAAATTTACGTATATCGATTTTGCGCATTACAAAAATTATTCAAATTTAATACAGTTTGCCAACTGCCTAAAATTTCTTTTGAAAAAAATGTTGGCTACATTTGATGAAAAGAGCCATAGCTTTTTCATTGAAGTAGCCAACTTAACCACTTCAATTTTTAAGAGAATAGCTAATGACTATTCGGAACGCAGCCTTGGTTCTCAGGATTGGCATTACTTGTTCGTGAAATTCCAACTCCTATCTAGCAGACTTTGTTTGGAGAATATAGAGTTCAGAAAACCACAACAGTTCAACGCTTCTCAGCGTTCTTAGTTGAAGTTATTCTTTATTTTTAGTTTATAATGTCGAAAGCTATAGAAATAACTCCTTATCGAAACGATCTGCATCAGCATAAATTTTACGTGCACAGGTACTTTTATCAATTGTGTTTGTAAACGAAAAAAAAAAATCTTTTAACATTATTGTTATCATACAGCGCTTATCATAAATTTATTATTGGATCTCTCGGGCAAACAATAAAACAGCTTTCTAAAGACAACAAGGTTTTCATAAGAGTTCTAGGTGATGAATCTAATATTTGTAAGTATATAAGCTTAAAATAAACAAATTTTAAATTAAATGGCATATCAAACTAAAGTTACATGTTTCTTACAGTGATTCATGGTAATGAAAAAGAGAATATCATTTCTGCTAGACAAGAAATAGACCAATTGATTTTAGGTTTCAAACAAAAGGTGCCATTCACTCATTTTATTTCTATTCCTACAAACTCAGATGAAATAAGACTGAATTTCAAAAACTTTAGAGAAAGTGTATTGAGGGAAAATAGTGCCACAGGGTTGAAAGAAGCCATGTTTGTAGAAGATGGTACATTACATCTCACTGTAACTATGCTTTTGTTGTTAGAAAGTGAAGATCAAGAGCAAGCAGTAAAAGCAATTCATGAATGTAAAAAAGATATTATTTCGTGAGTACACTTTCAAATAAACGATTATAATAAACTCAAACATAAGTTCATCCATTAAATATGTATGAAAATTATTTGTTGGTACAGTTCTATAATAGCTTCACGTGAACCATTAACTTTAACACTCAAAGGAGTAAACTGTATGGAATCCAATCCAGCAAAAGCCAAAGTTTTATATATTCAAGTTTATGAAGATACTGGATGTCTTCAAGAAATATGTGACAAAATATTCGACTATTATTTGAAACAAGGTTTTATTAATATACAATTATACATCTGCTAGTTGTCTCTTGCCAATATTTATTCTCAATAATTTTTGCAGGACTGACAAGAGTCGAAAGAAAGAGAAAAAATGTCAGACTGCATATGACTGCAATCAAAAGTAGCAATTTATTGAAATCTGAAACTCCGAAATTCGTCACATTTGATGCAACTAATATATTGAATGTGAGTATGCAAATTTTTTCATATGCAAAAAAACTTCCATTTGAAAACTTTTTTTATTTTTTAGGAGCATAAAGATACTTATTTTGGAAAGATGACTTTATCCACTCTTCATTTATCCCAAATCGGTACAAGAGATGAAAATGGTTATTATGAATCTAAAACAATTATTGATGTGACAAACTTTTAACACTATTATATAGATAGATATTATAGTATTTAATTTTGAAATGTAATACAAAAAAAAAGCAAATAATTAATTATAACAATAATATTTTCGTAGATTAATAATAAACTTTTTATGATATAATTAACAAACTGAACCTTATTAAATCAATCGTTCCTTTTCATTGACTTTGCTTTGACTAATATTTGAATTTGACAAACCAAAATTGCTGCGTAGAGTGCTACCAACTGTTTGTCCAAAAGCCAAGAGTGGCAACTTGAGGAACAAATATCAATGTTATTATGATTCTAACCTAAATATCTAGATTGCAATAAGACAATTTCTTATAACAAATTATTAATAATTTTGTTCAGTGGAACTTTTAGAAGTGTTATTGTCAATTTTGGCTGATGTATATGTAAGTTTGATAGTATGTTTACGTTTACATTGTAATATAATAAATGAACAATATATAATAATGAATAACTTTCACTTGTTTACTTATTAAAAAATATGAAAATAACTTACATACTTAGGGTTTTTAATATTTTTAAAAGAATTTTTCCTTACTTTTAGGCAGTAGGGCACTTGGAAATATGGATATTTTGGAGCCAGAATTAGTTTGGGTAGAAGGAAGGTGTTACAGATTTTGTGATAAGAACTCATGGTCTCATGGAAAAGAGCTTGGATCATACGTAGAGGAAACTTATGAGCCAGATTATGGATCAAATGATGAAGAATCTTGTGATGCATCTATTGAGATAGTACCTATGAAGGGAAACCGACAGAAACATAGTTTCTATGTGAATAGGTAACCCAATAAATTCATTTGAAAAAATATGATGTTTATACGGTGTTAACTTGATCTTGAACACATATTGTTATAGTAATTTTTATCGATTCATTATTGGAGCTAAAGGAGCCACTTTGAAACGATTAGCATCAGATACAAGGACACAAATTCAAGTTCCTAAACTTGGCCAAGATGGAGATATTGGTAAAAATCAATTTCATCAATTTTATAATTGTACATTTTTACAATATAACCAAAAGTACGTATAAAATTGATGACTTACAGTGATAACTGGATATAATCGTAGAGATATTATGGCAGCTAGAAACAGAATAGACATGTTGATTGAAACTTCAAGGAGTAAATTAGAATTCACTCATTTCATATCTATACCTGGCAATTCAGAAGAGATAAAAGAGAATTTCAAGAAGTTTAGAGAAGATGTTCTAAAAACAAGTGGTTTTGGAGTGAGAGGAATCAGTGAAGATGTTTTTCAAAAACCAGAAAAATTACATCTCACAATAATTATGCTAGTTTTATTAGATGAAGAAGATCGTAAAAAAGCTGTAGAAGCTTTGGAAACTTGCAAATATGAGATTATTGAGTTAGCATATTTTGAGCTTAATAAAATTGTTATATCATGATACTTAGTTTATATTATAAAATCGTATTTTTAGGCCAATTATAAACGAAAATGGACCAATAACAGTAGAGTTTAGAGGGGTTGAAATTATGAATGATGACCCTAGTGAAGTAGATGTACTGTACATTAAAGCACATGATTCTAGTGGATGTCTACAGAAAATATCTAATCAAATAGCTGATTATTTTGTTGATCATGGTAATCCAATGAATATATTTTACTAAAAGTTGTATTAAAAAATGTTGTATCAACTACATTTAAATTGCAGGTTTAACCAGAAGACAGTATGATAATGTCAAGTTACACATGACAGCAATGAATACCAAGTTTCTAAAAAAAGAAGTTCAAGAGTACAACAGAAAGAAAGAAACATTTGATGCTACTAATATTCTCAAAGTAAGATATAACGTATATTATCTACCAGCAATATCAACAATTTAAAAAATTTGCACTATATGCAATGTCATTTATTTGCAGGCTCATGAAAATACCTTCTTTGGCAAGATGAGCTTATCTGCCATCCACCTTTCTCAGAGACATAAGAGATCAAAAGATGGTTTTTATCAAGCAACTGCAAAGATCGAGTTTTCCAATACCTAAGTATACTCATTCCGGTTATTCTGTAAATAGTGTTATTCGATAAAGCAATTTTTTTTACATTCAAAAAAAAAAGATGCTTTACTATTTTGATTACATCTTTCACGTATAAAAAAAAATTAAGCCTCGAGAGCAAGGTATGATTTTTGGTGCGCTCGGTACGTGTCGCTATCGCGAATATATAAAGATGACAAGCGATAAGCAAATCTTCGTGCAAGTACCTTTCGCTGTTGCCAGCGAACAGCTTGTTTATCTTACACCTGATAATATGACGAGCCATTTGACGCAACATCATTTCGCTTATCTATCGAATGAAGTTGCAGTTGTACAAGACTCGAGCGAGCGTTAAGAAGTGTATTCAAAAAAAAAAAGAAACAAATCTAATCTTCGCTATCTCCAGACTGAATGTTGTTAAATTAATTAAGTGCAATGTAGCATAAAAAAAATCGTTACTTGTGTAAATCCAAATGCGCGAGAGTCTGAAAATAACGTATCGCTGTAGAAATAAACAAAATTTCACGCATGCACGATTCGATATAATTGTTTCGATTTTCGTGCGTGCCTCGTAGGAATAATCGTGCGTGTGGAAAATCATATAGAAAATGAGCCCAACCGACAATACACAAACACGCACTAATGGAGCCTGATAAGACGTACGTCAGCCGCGCTGTTCCGAAAATTTCTTGTAATCGTCGAGTGTGCGTTTGAGATGAATGCAGCTTGAGGAGGAGTCGTGATGATATGCTGATTGCGAGGATTTAGTGAGATTTTTTTGTCCACGAATAAGATGAGCAAAATGATGAGCAATAGAAATGAAACGACCGGCAATGTCGGTTACTATCATTCGTACAAGTATCAGTCCTTGGAATTTTTGCATCGTAAGTTTCGATTATTTGATTAGTTTTATGAGATTACGACGCTGTATATGGGTCATACTTGAATGTAAATCTTTTTGCTGTACTATTAATTCAATCAACTTTGTCGACGTTCGCAATATTTGTACTCGTTCAGGTACTATTATATGCGGATTCTTAAGAAACTTTCGAAAAATTTGAAGTTTCTTTTTAGCATGCCTAGAAAGTTACGAAAGCTATACGGCAAAAGTATCGAGACCATCGTATCGAATCTACTATTTTCAGAAAAATTTAAGCGTATTTATGTTGCTGTTACAATTGGCTTTATGATAAGACAATGTTTATCTCGAGATTAAGCGAATTTTCAAGATTAAGCGAAAAAAAAATGCGAGTAAGATACGTGCGACGTTATTGAATCTCGTTCCTCAAAAAAAAAAAAAATTATTAACGTCATTTTCGTGCGATGTATCAAGAATATATAAAAACTCGTTCGGCTCGCGTCATAATCATGTGACTGAATTATCATGTATATATTTTTTGATAAAATTTGAATGAAATTACAAACTTATACGATTCGTCAATTTAAAAAAATGAAAAGATGAGGAAAATACTTATATTTTTAAACATACTTCAACAAGCAATTATATATAATAAGGAAACAACGAAGGAAATAAATATTTTTACGTTTTTATCTGCGGGCAATAATAGAATTAAAAAATACGTCGATATCGTGCAATGTCAAATGGCACACGCAAAATATATTAAAAATTTTCATTAGCAACACCACTGTATTATTGATAAAATTTTATCGAAATCTCTGTATCGATGATATTCTCAAGACCTTTATCAATCGCAAATCTTTTGCAAAATTAGATTATAAATCGGAAAAAGTCGATCAGTCGCAGAAAGAAAACATTATTTCACACTGAATTATGTTAATCAGACCGATAGCACAACTTCGCAAGATAATAAAATAAATACGTTAAGATGCAATCCAAATTTTGTTCACTTGGTACATACATATCACATTGGATGAGATATTTGTAGCTGAGCCGATAGACGAATGTGTTTTTATCAATTCTCGCGAGAGGCGTCTGAAATATGATAAATAGATTTTTGGGCGAATAATTTTGTTGCTGGAAATGTGATAACTAAAAAAATTTATTTATAATAAAAAATTATACCATTTATACTATACTTTCATTTCATTTTTTATCACGTGACTTTATAACTATTAAGCATGTATTACAGAAGCAAGATCACAAAATGAAAAATTGAATAATCAATTTTGCTATCGAAACACTCTTGTTATGCGTCAATAAAAAAAAAAAAAAAATTCGAGACATATACGAACGAACGCGAGATTTCAGAAATCCAAATACTTTGTTGTATTATACAAAAATTAAAAATGGATCGACGCAATTCAGGCTGCAAACTGAATCATCATTGAGTTTGCAATATCGTGACGTCAAGTTAATAACCGGTTTATTAAAAAAAAAAAAAACAAAAAGCTCGCGATGCGCAAGATAATTTTGAATGAAAAACGTACTGCGCAATGAGAGCGAGAAAGACAGAAAGTTGCGCGCATGGACAGCTGTTCTGACAGTTTGCAAGAGCGCGATTGAACATAATATCATCGGCCGCGAGAGCCGCTGTAAGGCTGCCTCCCCAATAGCCGCGAATATCGTACGCGACTTACTGCAGCCAACCTAAGAATTTCAAATGTCCCGAA
>JAWWMK010000008.1:5145972-5158357 GCA_035047105.1 Galeopsomyia nigrocyanea
AGTTGGCAGCAGCAGAAAAATAACCATAAATCGCTTGTCGCGTACGATATTCGCGGCTATTGGAGAGGCAGCCTAAATTAGAGATGATTGAAAATCATTTGCACGCGAGTCAACAAACTATAGACGAACAATAAGCGAATTGTGTACAACTTCTATTCACGTGTGTGCCTTTTAATAAGCAATTTGATCAACAACAAAGCGCCTGCAGCAGCTTCGCACGCAATTGTTTTTCCGAAGCCGCGAGTGAACGACGCGAAAAGTTATTTCGCTTTCCGATTAATCAATTAACCAAGAGCAATAATTAAAACATCTTTCCATATTCTTCTGTGATTCAAACATTTATTTTATCGGTTATTTTGTACGTGAGCGTCATAACCTTGTTCTTGTGCACGATAATACACACGCGATAATAAAGAAGAAAAAGCATAATGAGCTTTCACCTCATTGTAACGCGAGAATTGCAATAAATAAGTAAAGCCGTACCTGATTCAATTTCAATTGATGCCTTGGATATAGTGATGTAGGAAGTTGAAAAAAATATATTGACTGTGTGCGCGTGAATGCTACGGAGCCTCAAGGTTGATTCATTGTAGATCCCTGAAAGAAAATAAGGTATATTTGATGCATGTGTTTCATTGGTTTTTTTTTCTTTTCATCAACTTGTTTGTTTTTCGTGCGATTTATATTTAGACTCGACTATCATTTATTGTAGAAATAGATCATACACTTCAAGTACATTTGAGTTCAAGTGTTGTAGAAATTAAGAAACTATATTTGTTTAGTCCATTTAAAAGAATTGTTTATAAAAATTAATGAATGGAGTGGTGTTTTACATACCAAATGTTATAGAACTGTAAGATAGGACAGTGCGCAACTAATACAATTTGCTTTGCTTACAGGAATTGAAAAAATGCATGGAATTAGGAGAGTGGTGACGTTTTGCTTGTTGACTATGGTGCTTCCAATAATGTTACTCATTGTCCCTCTATATTTAAGACACAGTGTCTTTGCGGACATTCAATTTGCAGTCACAGAATCTGACGTTGTAGAAATCACAGATGGCATTTCACCAGTGTTTTGCTCTGTATGATTTTATTCTCATTCTATTTTATTATGATTTATACATGACATTATGTTTAATTTTAACAGTAATTATTAATTACAGGAACACAGATTAAAAATGAATGAAACTTTTAATGCATTTCAAGTATCAAAAGGACCAGAAAGAACAACCTTCCGAAAACACATAAGACTGAAAAAAAGTATGACGTTACCTGACGATACTCTGGAATACTGGGGTTTTTTTCTGCTAAAAGATGCTAGAGTAGTATTGTCTGTTTGTTCAAGGTAAAATGCATTTTTTCAAATGCACAGTGTCAATTTCAATTATATTCATCATGCAAATGGTTTTATTGTATTAGATTGGAAGGAGCTTCCATTCTCGTTGTAAAAGGGGAAAGGACCTTACGTACTTGTGGAATGTTAGATCACAATCTGAACAAAGCTAGAGCTACCAATGTATATGTACCCAAAGCTGATCAACAGGTAAAGTTAATTTATGCCATAATTTCTAATCTTGAATGGATTTAATTCATTCCTAACGAATAATTAATTTTGTAGGTGAAAGTTACATTTGAATCCAATGCCCAAGAAATTAATTCTCAAGAAATAACTTCAAAAAAATTCCATGAAAAATCTCAACAAACAATTCATTTAACTAACAATAAGCTTGCAGATATAAAGACAGATTTAACTACAGGATCACAACGTGAAAGTAGAAAATTTGTTGAAGATGAATCGAGTGTTACCAAAACATCAGTAAATGCATTAGATGAAGATAAAAATTTGGATGCATTATTTAATAAAGCAGAAAGGTATTTAAATAAACATTTGAATTCCAAACAGAATGAATATAATTCTACGGATAAACCTAGACACTTTAAAAGAAGAGCAGCAAGATTGTATAAAGTGGATAATGAATATGATAAAATAAATCGCGAGAATATTGATGGTGATATTAGCCATATCAAGTCAACGGCTCACAGAAAAAAACACCGAAAAAATTCTGAAACCAAAAGAAATAAACATAAAGAACGTATGAAACAATTAAAGCAAGAATTAGGATTGGATGCTGAGCAAGGCGAACAAGAAAGAGACAATCATGGAAAAGAAGAAGGGATTGATGAAATAAATAAAAGGTATAAAAGAAGTCAACAGCCAATTAAACCTGCATTGTTGGATCAGGGTTATCAACATGGAGGAGGAGTAAATCCAGTGAAGTCAACAGATGATTCTTCCTCCGTTTCAAGTTTTGAAAACGGTTTGTTGACCTGCTATGATGGCAATGTTTTGCTATCCCACAAATTTAATCCAGCGGATGAATGTGATATTAATTATTTACTCAAAGAAAACAAGTATATGCAAACCGAACATAATGTTACAGAAGACGGATATTATTATTATATTTTCTACAGTGACCACGACGACGAGAAAAACGATATTCATGCTATTTTTGACATTTACAAGCCGACTCTGCAATTTGCAAAAGATGCAAACAAATGTATCAATAAAACCGAATGCGTTTTTCCATTATCAATGACATCTATCGATAGGGTTATTGTTGAAGTTCCAACTAGAGATGGAATTGATCACGAGATTGATGATATTTCTGTACTCATCTCAACCTGTGTTCCTCGAATGGGCATTTATGTTATTTTTCCAATTGCAGTATTGTTTCTTGTACTTGGTTGTGCTTTCATGTAAATATTAATGAATAATTCTTATAAGAGGTTGCTAATAATTTTACGACATAAATTTCATTAGCTATAGTAAAAACATTTTAAAGCTATTTTCCTAATAATTTTTTTACAATGTCATACTGTATATAAGTTGATTCAATGCATACTTTGTTTAGCAATAAGTGTAATTATAACTAAGAATATTATATGTGAAAATTCAAAATGTATAGATATATTTTTATGATGTATACACATGTATAAATGTGCAAGGTGGTATTGTATGTACATACAATGTTGAGCTTTGAGAGTTAAACTTAAAATATTTTCAACAATCAGTTGCTAGTTGTAAAATTTTATTTTCAACTGCATATAATATAAGCGTTTTTAATAAAATTTAGTTTACAGTTATTCACACAATCCACGTTAAATCAAATCAATCGTATTTATTTTAAGAGAAATTTTCGTTAATTGCATTCAAATCGTCATTTGTCCGATTCTTTATTCAATTTAAGCTGCTTTCATTCGAAAGCAGCTTGCGATTGTCATAATTTTGAGGTAAACAAACCTCAAAGTGTCAATTTGAACTTGCGAAAGTTAAAGTTAACCGACGAAAAGATATAACTCAAGTCTACGTGAAAACTAAAAGAAAACAAACTTTACAAAATCGAAAGTCTAGCTTGCTGGTCATTCGCCATGCGTATGAAACCACGAGGCTCAGTGTTCGTTTTGCTCTCGATCGGTTCGCGCGTTTGCAAGTCCAGTGCTAATAAACGGAAACTCAAGTTTATGCACTGAAAATTCCGTCGTCAAGAACAGTTCAGAGACTGCAAGTTAAAAAATCAGGTTTCACGAAAGAATAATTCAAAGAGAGACACAAAAACTTGGACAGTAACGAGGTACTATACAGAGATTGAAATTTCGAAATTTTATCATTAAAAAAAATTTTTCTCGACTGGATGGCAGTTTGAATAGGTAATCTTTCGCACAAGGTGAACATACTTATTACGAATAATAAATGACCACATTATAATTTTCATGCAAATATTTAGGATAATAATCTGCAAGTGCCGTTTGCATTCGTTCGCAGAAAGAAGCCTCTTGACGAATTGTTTGTAATTACTGGTATTCATTAGCAAGTAAAAGCAGTTACTTTTCCTACTTTTAAATTTATTCATTATTAAAATTCAACAACAGTTCCAGTATTTCAGTCAACAAAACTCCATTAGCTACTCGTGAAACCTAATTTTTTACTTACCATCGCAGTCGCCATTAAAAAAATAAGTAAAAATAAAAAAAAATAAAAAAATAACGTAAAAAATTGAAAAAAAAAAACTTACCCGAGAGTCAGCTTGAATTTGGCGCCGAAGCATCCCCACCTGCTGTCATCACCCCACGGAATTCTGGGTAAACTCGTGGTAATTTAGCCTCGAAAATTCACCTTGTCCACTTGCAAATCGCAAGAAATTTCAACCAACCTCAGCCAAACGACTTAGCAACAGTATTAAATCAACACCGGCGAGAAAGCGCGTGCAAGAACTGTAAAAAAAAAGTTCATTTGTAAAGCAATAAACGCGCGTCGGAGGGGCAGCAGCACGCGGTGGTTTCAACGCCATCTGCAGTCATTCTACGGAGTCGGCGCAGTGACGCAATAGGAACTCGTCCTTTTCGTCGCGCTACCGTGAGCGGAACATGTCGTATACTGGTGAACGAAGGTGAGTTTTCGTTATTTTCAATGTTTTCCCGCGTGCAGAATCACCGCGGTCGCGCGTGTACCTGGGCGGTGTCTCATTAGGACCTCGTGCAAGTGTTCGCTAAGCTCGGGTTCGTCGGGAAACGCGTTAAAAATCGGTGCGTGCACGCTGGCCTCACACAGCAGCCAGCAGCCCCTGACAACATGGCGCGGGCGCGCGCGCGTGTTCGCACGATATTGTACGTCCGTCTTCTGCGAGACAAGACACGTTGACTTTTGCCTCGTTTTAACCTCATCTACGTGGCTCGCGTATCCAAGACGCGCGCGAGAAGTGGACGTCGAAAAGGAAGAAAAAAATTGAAAAGTGCATCGGAATCTCGAGGCCGCGTGGGTGGAGTGCGCCGCCTTGAGTATAACCTTACTTTCGCCGGAGCGCGAGAGAGAGAGTGGAAGGGGGAGCGTGCGGGCGAGGGAACCGTGGAATTTTTCGGCGAGGACGCCGCGCGACAGCGCTGCCAGCGTTTTTAGCCTCCTATTCGACCGCGACCGACGGCACGTGTCGATTGATACCCGCCGCGCTTCTCTTCTTCGACCATGTGCTCTCTTTTTTTTTTTTCTTCTCGCTCTCACTTCTCCAATCGCACGTGGAAAAGTTAGGTATACGCCTCGCGTTGCATTCTCCGCATATTTGACAATCTTATCGTCGTCGTGAGAGGCCCGCGCGTCATTGAACTTGCTACTGTATACTGCTGCAACTGCGAAAGTGTCGCACCGTGCGTATCCGCTAGCTTTCGGCTGCAGGCTAAAAATAAAAAAAGCGCGCCCCGTTGATACACTTTACCTTACGTAAGCTCGTGCAACAACGTCTGCGTTTCATCGATATATATATATTACTTTATACTTTCTATCAACAATCCCTCCAAGAACGACCTTCGACGTTCTAGATGGCCGACACACTTCTTCACAGAACAGGTGTCCGTTCGTCGTACAAACTATACCTACGAGCGAGGGACTGAGAGAGATAGAGATAGATGCAGAGGAAGTTGACTCACGATTGATTCATCCCACACTTAAAACCCGCGTTTACATACACGGAGGAGCTTTTTCGGGAAAACTTCGATTGCATTCGTTGTTGCAAGCGCGACGATGACGTCGACCATTGGGAAATCCTCGTGTGTGTGTGTGTTGTTTGTGCACATCTAGGGAAATGTCGATACGTCACGCGTACTTTAACGCGATCTGGAAATGCAGTCGTCTGCTAAATTGTTCTCTGTATATAACGGGATCAAAAATGCGGGGATTATTTTTATCGTGCATTTCATTCCAACATTTTACAGGAATGGGTGATGGGTCAAGATTATAATTCTTTTTTTTTACATTGTTCGTTTCACGAAAATAATGTCAATGACGAGTTTTATTCGCATATTATCGTACTATTTTCCTTATCGACGAATCATCTCCCTCCCTATCGCGCGTTTCGTGAAAGGTTTGTCTGCTAGCGACTTCGTAATATTGTTATAATCGAGAAACTAATGCTCTTCGAATTACTCCGAATTCTCTTTTAATGGCGTTAAGCTTCTGATTATCCGAGGGCATGTAAACGCAACGAAAGGAAAAAGAAAAAAAAACTTGACGCATTTTCTAGAGTCTGATTCATTGCACAAATACTCGTTGCAGAGTCCCGAGTTCAATGACAGTATAGAAGCATTTAACTTTGAAATTTGTCCGATTACAGATTTTTTCTTCTCTTTTTTCGGAAAAGTTAATCGACTCTTTATTTCGTATAGTCGTGTCGCAAAAGTTTATTTAAACGTGTTTCTCAACGCGATAAGAACGTGTCTGGGTTTTCCCCTGGCTATACAAAATCATTTGATTCGGAGCACACGCACACACATACATACACACACCTACCGAATCAATAGTGTCATTGGGAAAGGTATATAGAGCTGCATAATTGAATGCATCCCCGTAGCAGCCGACGCAAGCTGACGTTAAAATATACATATAAGTGTCGAAGACCCCTATGGATAGATTTTTCTCTCTGTCTCTCTCTCCCTTTCACGTGTACAGCTGCTGGGACGCGCGTGCCTCGTGCGTTCGTTCCCCTCTGCGATTTTCACGAAGGGTTCGGAAAAGTGCGTGCGTATATAACTTTCATGTACCTTCGACATAGGTATAATATACGCACGGTATACGCCGCCAAAATCGTGTGTCGGGGTGTATAGGTAAGATAGGTAAAGTGGTGGGGAAGAACGACGCCGAAGCAGCAGCGAGGGCGGCGCGCTCTCTTTATTCGGAAGTGAACTCATCGTCCGAGTCTCAGTCGTCGGCTTAACTTTCTGCGGTGCGGTTGTTGCGGGCTTATACATATATTCGTGTGGCAAGCAGTGTGTGGGGTCACGTGATCGACCGCGTGTTCGTGTAGCGCTTACTCAGTGCGAAAATTATTATTACCTTTACGATATTTTCTCTACTAAAAGAACACGCTCGCTATATACTTCCATAGTGTCTCTTCTATCTCGTTTTTCTTTTTTGTTTCTTTGTCGTTTGCACCATTGTAGAGTACTGTGAGAACGAATAAGACAAATTAAGTGAAAGATAGAGAGAGAGAGAGGGAAGGTTTAACCAAGAGTTGAGAAGTGTGGCACAGTGGCCGCCGAGGAAAAACTCAAGGAATACACAAGACGGAAGCCGCCAATTTGAGAGAGACGAGGAGACGCCGCGCAGACAATGTCCACCACAGATAAAGAGTAATGTCGCCTTTGCTGCTGTGATCGTTTTGTGCACTCCATTTTTTTTTTTTTGCAAAATGCGCGTGCTGACGCAGCGAATTTCGACCCATATTGTTTTTCTTTTTTATTTGTTTATTTATTTATTTTTTTGCCTGATGACTTTATTTCGTTTTTTTTTCTCTTTTATACATTCCCGAAACAACAACAAAAATAATAATCATCACCATCATCGTGTGTGAGCGTATGTCTATGTGTGCGTGTGTGTCAGCGTGTGTGTTAACAATGTGCGAAACATCTGCTTGACGCGATATTCTCGGAAATTTGCTCCGAACTAACGTTTTTTTTTTCTCCATTTGCTTGCAGGAATGAAGATCAATGGGCCGGAGATGGCAAAAATGGTCCAAGTGAGGAGCCAACGTACGCTGGGCCACCGGGCATGGACCCGGATGGCGTCATCGAATCCAATTGGGAAGTTGTGAGTATCTCGTTCTTCTGCTATCTTACTATATGCTGCCGTCTTCACTGACGTGCGATCACGCAACATAACCTTAATGGCGCTACTTGTTCTAGGTCGTCGACAACTTCGATGATATGAACCTGAAAGAGGAGTTGCTACGTGGTATTTATGCCTATGGTTTTGAAAAACCATCTGCTATCCAGCAAAGAGCTATCTTACCTTGCGTCAAAGGACATGATGTCATTGCTCAAGCCCAGTCTGGTAAGCAATTCCATTGTCAATTCTATTCTAACAACCAATATTGGCTTGCATACTAACTGTGCAATTTCTTTTTTGTTATAGGTACTGGTAAAACTGCTACCTTTTCTATTTCTATTCTCCAGAAGATTGACACCAGTATCAATGAGTGTCAGGCTTTGATTCTTGCCCCAACCAGAGAGTTGGCTCAGCAGGTAGGCACTAGAAACAAGCCTTTTGAATTTGAAAAAAGATTTCTCATTGACGAGTCAATCGCCTAACGTTTTCTATCATTATTATTGCAGATTCAGAAAGTAGTGATCGCTCTTGGAGATTTCATGCGTGCGCAATGCCACGCTTGCATTGGTGGAACGAATGTCCGCGAGGACATGCGCCGTTTGGACACCGGAGTCCATGTGGTTGTTGGTACTCCAGGGCGAGTATACGACATGATTAGCCGACGTGCTCTGCGAGCAAACCACATCAAGCTATTCGTGCTGGATGAGGCTGATGAGATGCTTTCAAGAGGTTTCAAGGACCAGATTTATGATGTATTCAAGCTCCTGCCTACTGAAGTCCAGGTAATTGTCATTTTTCTTTTATCTGGAGTATTATTATATTTTTCGATCTAAAAATAGACTATTATTCAAATTCATGTAAATATTATTACTCTGAAAATTGCAATTGAAGTCCCTGAAATATTTCACGGACATTTAATGGGAATCAGAAA
The DNA here is from genome assembly GCA_035047105.1 of Galeopsomyia nigrocyanea. Classification (NCBI taxonomy): domain Eukaryota; kingdom Metazoa; phylum Arthropoda; class Insecta; order Hymenoptera; family Eulophidae; genus Galeopsomyia; species Galeopsomyia nigrocyanea. The sequence goes on from JAWWMK010000008.1 coordinate 5,154,557, forward strand.
ATTCCACTTAAAGAATTTTTATTACGTGCTTGCGCGGATAACAGTATAATAATTGGAAATGTTCGCTTTAAGGTTATTTTGCTTTCGGCTACTATGCCTGCTGATGTATTGGAAGTATCGAAATGCTTCATGCGAGAACCAGTCAAGATTCTCGTGAAGAAGGAAGAGCTGACCCTTGAGGGTATCAAGCAATTCTTTATCTACATTGACCGCGAGGACTGGAAACTCGACACTCTTTGCGATCTTTACGATACTTTGAGTATCACTCAGGCCGTCATTTTCTGCAACACCCGTCGCAAGGTCGATTGGCTTACCGAGAATATGCACCAGAAAGACTTTACAGTCTCAGCCATGCACGGTGATATGGACCAACGCGAGCGTGATCTCATTATGAGACAGTTCCGTACTGGATCTTCCCGTGTCCTTATCACTACTGATTTGCTTGCTCGTGGTATTGACGTCCAGCAGGTCTCCCTGGTCATTAACTATGACTTACCTTCAAACCGTGAAAATTATATTCACAGGTAATTGTTATTTCTGAATTTACTTCAAATTTTTATTGATTTTGGGTCATCAAAGAATTAACGCATTGTTTTAATCTTCTACAGAATCGGTCGTGGTGGACGATTCGGTCGTAAAGGTGTTGCGATTAACTTCGTCACTGCTGAAGACAAGAGAACATTGAAAGACATTGAACAATTTTATAACACACACATTGATGAAATGCCAATGAACGTTGCCGATTTGATCTAAGTCCTCGACGCTTGGCTCAATTCGCTCTTATACAAAACGATAAAAAAGTAAGTGAAAGCACGGAGCTCTCAGCCGAATTTTCATGGTGTGTGAGTATAATAATACTGAGTGAATTCGTGGAAAAAAAACCAATAATCGCTTGTGTAAAGCAGCGTGAATTTTTTGCGACGGATCATATAGTCCATCGGTTATTTGGATTGAATTTGTTTTATAACAGTAGACTACGCTATAGGCAAAAAAAAAAAAGAAAATCAATTAGCTCTGACCTATATTGTATGAGAAACAGCGAGAACCGTTACACCTCTTGGGCGGTGCTCGACTATCTATTTCGAATACTATAATTATTACTTATATTAATTAATTAACCAGTTAAACTTAGTGTAAATCAGCATAGAATCATTGATAAGTGACAAAGGCGTTTGTAAAACGCGGCAGGCCCGTTCCGCGCGTGGCCCGAGTTGTACTCGGTGGCCTCCCCGCGTGAGTTGCGGCTGCCGGTTTAGGAAATGAATTTCGTTTATTTGATAATGATAATCAATCTTTTTATGCCCACTGTAATTACGATGACGATGAACATTTCTATTTGGGAGATAGTGGCTCTCCTTTCGCATTTTTTTAATTATTATTATTATTATTATTATTCTTTTACTTCGAAACATCAAGCTACAAGTGATTCGCACATCATTTCTCTATTCACGCGTCGTAATCACTACTCCTTTTCGATGTTTTTATTAGAACCGAGACTGCGACACGTTTGTCTAGGCAGAGGTTTAGTTGGCTATTGGAAAGGCTATTTTAATCACAAACGCTCACGAAGGAGATTGTAATTTTCAACTTTAGACTTATTTATGTGAATTTTTGTATATGATGATACAACCTTTACCTTTTTGATGAACTCCTTTCCCCCTCATTATTTCTCTTGTTAAAAAAACAATGAAAAGTGGACAAAATAAATTTAATATTTAATTCAACTATTAGACTTTCTATTTATTTCGATTCTCCAAAAAAATAAATAAATAAACTGAAAAACGCTTTTCCGATCCAATTGATGCCACTGTATGGACAAACTGCGATGCTGATTATTAATTTTAAATTTTATCAAAGGCAATTAAGAAAAAAAACGGTATTTATATCTCTCTCTTTTGCTCTGCTAAACAGTCTTGTTCTTTTTTTTTCCAATAATGATATCAGTCGAAAATTAAAAAAAATCGACTTTCCGTAAAAACAAAATACCATAGCTTTTACGGTGTCTTTGTATTTCCAGGCATTTCTGGGCGCCACACGAGTGGGGAAGAATATTTTGGGAAATAAAGATCAAATTTTCCAAATGATATGCACTCTCGTGACTTGATCACCCTTCTAAAAAAATCCTTAAAATCTTAAATACTTGTGGCATACACTTCCTCACATCGAAGACATCTGCAGTCAATTTGTTACTTTTTTTTGCTATGGTCATGGAAATGAAAAAAGATCGTTTTATACTTTATTAATAAAAAAGAATAACAATTCATCACGACAAAATTATGTATTTTATTCAATTGACTCCTCGTTACAGCTATATTTTATTCAAAATTGAGAAGGCAATTGTTGAATCTTTTCTCATTTAACCTTGTATAATACATGATTTTTATTTATCGATTAATCGATTTAGTAAAAGAATTTGAAATGTCTTGCATAAAACGATCGCACGCCGCGTAGATAAGAAAATAGAGAGATAAAAATAACGTTACTGACTTGAATAACAATGAATTAATTTATTTTTATTCAAACAAAACGCTTCTCGGATTTTTTTTTGTTATATTTTTTCATTTATCTTGTTCTCTGGTTGCCTTTCTCCATATGGTATTTGTATGAAATTATGTTTGCAAACAAACACAATAACAGTGAAAGGAGATCTTTGAAAATTTAACAAAGGAATATATTAATTGCATTATTTATTTAAAATGTGTGCATAATTGTTCTTTGTTTTATCAAATAATAAAGCAGAGGTAGTTAGATAGGTAAATGTCATCTTTGATGCTGAACTTTGTCATTCTCAAAGAGTCGATCCTTCCGATCTGATAGGAAATCACTTATTTAATTTATGCTGGTCAATAGTAGTTTAAACTTTTGCACATATTGTTGTCTGGTAAAAGGTAGTAATTTTGTTTTTAGTAGAAATTGTACAAAGAGGAATGATTAGTTTATAAAAAAAGAAACTTCACAAGTCCAGGACCTGCGACTTTTCGCGAGGAATTAGTTAATTTTTCAAGACTGTTTATGTCTGCCACAAACGAAATAAAAGTAAAAAAAGTTTACGAAAGATTTTATAGTTAGACTGAAGTTTATTTAAAATTTTTTGATAAGTACTGAGGTTGTGCAACAAATGTGTTCAAATAAAGACAAAAAAAAAGAAAGCTGAAAATGAAAGACAAGAGTAGTGATTGCAAAACCTTGTCTTCTTCTCTCTTTGTATTCAATGAATAATGCGTTTGTATCAAGTGGAATTGACGTATTCAGCATTGAAAATTCCTTTAAAAAATCATTTTCCAATTGCATTGTAAACATAGGTCCAAGACCATTGTGAAATAATACAAAAGAGCCACATAACTGAATATCTAAGCATTTGCTATGTTTTTACACCTCTAAGAAAACGACTGTTAACGTATACGTTCTGAACATTGTAGACAAGTAATATGTGCGAATAAATATTTATTCATGGATTTTTAAAGTTAAATCATTTACCAAAGCAAGACATTTATGTTAAAACATTTGATTTTTTTTATTACTGGTGAGTGTGTAATTTTTCATTTATATACATTCATTTTAACTCAACAATAAACTTAATAAAACAAGACAATTTAACATATTCAACAATCGATATAATGTGGAATGTTAAGTTACATGATATTGCACCGAGAAAGGTATGTCGTAACGTTTGCGCAACATTGCTCACTCATAATTCTTAAAACTTGTGAGAAAAATAGTTTGAGCGACGATCCATAGACTATATTGCTTTTAACGATTTCATATATAGATATATACATTTTTTCAAAATTTCACGCACAA
>JAWWMK010000008.1:5172933-5210787 GCA_035047105.1 Galeopsomyia nigrocyanea
TGACTTTCGGCAAGTGCCATGCCGACCCTAATAGCGGGCACTTTTTTTATAACGGTTTTTCATGTAAAAAAAGACGACGAATCGATTGGTGACAAAATTTTTGAAATCAAAAAACCCGTTTTTGAGAAAAATTCATTTTTTTTTAAATTGTTTATAATTTTGCGTTAAATAATTATTTGCAAATATTGCGGTTGATATCTTGAAAGTACTAGTCTTTACGCGTATTTTCAAAAAAAGATCGTCTCGATATCTTTAATAGCTACCGCGATATCGCGTTTCAAAAAAAAACTCAAACTTTTTTCAACTGTTGATAACGCAGCTGATAATCAACATTTTGATCTCAAACTGTGCACACATGTTGACCTCTGCATAAGTATCAAGTGTGTCAAGTATGAAAAAAATCGACGATATCAATGTTTCAGAGTGATTGAAATAGCCAAGAATTACCCACTTGCAATTGATTATCGAAATAAACGATTGATCTTTTACACGAATGACATGCTGATGATGATTTTGAAACTAAGCATTTCTGGAGGTGTTGAGCTTTCGGTAAATGAATGCGAATGAATAAATCAATGAGATCAATAACTATATCAATGTATACAGTAAAAAATTTTACTCATTTTCGGGACAAAAATCGGTTTCTCATTTTGAGTAACTTGTTACTTATTTTGAGTACCTTTTTTACTTTTTTGTCCCGAAAATGAGTAAAAATTTTTATATCCCAATTATTAGAGAAAATATTAATTCAGACAATTTCAAAATCTCAAAGAAATCAGTTAATGCAAGAGAGACATCTCGTCACTCGTCCAAACGGAAATGTCCAACGAAGCGTTAAACTCTTCTCAGCTGATAAAATAAGACTTGACGCGCGGGCGCAGGGTGAAAAAAGCCCGGCAATATACTGCCAACGAGAAGATAGTAAAGGTACCCTATACACAGACGAAAGCAGATAAAAGAATAAAACGCGCAAAGTGACGTCGCGCGCGGTCGACATAAGCTGCTGCCGCTGGCTTGGACATTTTTCAGCGGCAAGGTTTATATAAACAAGGAGGACCTTATCTTTCTCTCTCTCTCTTTCTCTCTTGGAGAACGCACTATTTGCATCGTCGCCGCCGCAAGAAGAGAGAGAAGGGAACAGAAGCGGAGGCCCTCAGCATGTTTATTGGCGCATCGCCAAGCCTTAAATCTTTATGTTGTCTCTTCTTGGCGGCAGTGGCGGCGGGGCCCCGTTTCTCTCTGTGTGTCTGTGTATGTTTGTGAAGAAAAGGGCTGCTGGTTGCTGCAATAATGCGCTCGCTCGCTCGCGCGAGATCGGTATAAGAGGCTGCTTCTGCGCTCCCTCCATATACCCAACAGTCACAGACACTTTTATGTGTATACGCGCGAAGAACGGCGCAGATATGCCCAGAGCTTTTTCTTTGCGCCAAATGCACCAGATTTCTTATTATTCTTAGTCTTTTTGTGGCGATGTGTGGGAGAGTTCGAGACAGATATTTTTTTCCGGAGTATTTGATAAAAAAAGTTTGTTGGATTTGTGTGACAAGATCTTTAGCATCATTGACAGGTATAAAAAGAAAATAATTGCGGTTGAGCTTTTTTCAAGTTTGAACACATCTTTGTTTTTTTTTCTAGTTACTAACACTCAAACTCGTCGTAAAATTCATTTACCTCGATCGTACCAATAATTTCAACCGACATCGTCATAGAAAATCGATCGAAAACTCCTCACAATATTTACAATCTCAAATACCAATACCTCAACGTTGTTTCTTCCAATTCTCGAACACCATAAAAAAAAATACTATAGCGTTTATAGCCACCCAGCATTATCTCCGTTTTTCCGCACAATTCCTTCGCGACCATATCGCGCACTATAGACGCACGAGTAAATGGGAAGGGGTATATATAAAAGCCGCGCGCTTTAAAGGCGCGATAGTATGGCAGATATATCTTCAAAGGCCGCTGCTTCTTCGCTTTTATTCTCGTCGAAAAATCGCGGAGAAAGAGAGAGAATAGCCACATGCATGCACCACCGCGTTACGCACGAAAAAGGGGGGAAAAAGGACTTCTTCCACGCACCTTGTGTTAAAGCGCGCGCGCGCGCCAGCCCGCGGCTTCTTCTTCTCTTTCTTTCTCTCTCTTTTTGCAGAAAAGAAACTTTCGACTTGCTTTATTTTTCGTCCTCTCGCAAGGCTACTGCTTCTTCTTCTTCTTCTTTGTTTAGGATCGGCTAATTAAGGACGAGAACGCGTGAGCTTTTTTTTTTTCATTCGTTAGTGCGTAGTTTTAAGCATAAATCATTGAGAGTATAAACTTGCTATATAGTGAAAATTGCGTGGGATGGCAAGATGGCAAGTGTATATAACCCACATATCATCGAACGATCAATCAGTCAGACTGTATAAGCCTTCTTTCTTCATATTGCTGCAGCAACAGCTGTATATATACGATTATTAATGATGTTGCACGCACTCGGGCGTGCGGGTGTGCCGCGCTCATATACTACTGCTCGACTTGCGAAAATTACGCCATAATGGTTTGTATATAATGGATGGACACATCTCTCGTATGAGTCGTTATACTTTTTTTATTTTCGCCACTCTCCGTTCGCCGTCTTATTTCTTTTGATTTGACGAATGAGTTCATTGTTGCGATATATATTTGAACATCCGTGACGATTCAACAAATTGATTAAACGAGAGCGAATATATAATTCTCCGACTGTGAAAGTATTCATTCGTTCATTCATTCGCGTATCATCAATATATACATTGTGCAACTTAGATACAGCGTGTTAAAAGTTCTGCAACCATATGCACCTGCATCGAAGAAGGCATAGCTTCATACCCATTCATCCCAACAACATAATAATAATAATAAGCCAACGAAAATATACAAGAAGAAGGTTGATCCACGTATTACGTAATAGAGCCTACGAGTTAGATTTTCCCTTTAACAGCGATAACAATCGGCTATATATGCATTCGAAAGGAAGGAGAGAGAGAAGAGAGACGGTGATTAACGCGCGAACCTCAGAATGCGATAAGGTATATAGAGAAGCATTCGTCATTCAGGTGAGCGGCGATGCGCTGCTGCTGCTGCTGAAATCTTTGCTTTCGCGCGGCAGCTATATAAGCTCTCTTTGTGAATGGCAATATATAGGAAGAAAGATAGACGCGAGAGAGTCTGCCGGAGAGCTGAATGAACGGATGAGCGCGGCGTCCGTCGTTGGAATTCGCGGATGTATCTTTTTCGATGTACTTATATATGGGTGTCGAATCTATGTAGTTTTAGAGTTGGTATAATGAGTTATGATGTTTTTGGAGTAAAGTTCGCTTGGTATATAATGCGGATATAGAATATAGTGCGATCGGTATTGGCTAGATGGTGTCGTGGTTGCGTTATACCATAGACATTACTATAGTGATTTTGTAGTTTTGAGTAAATATATGTACTAATTGCTAAAAGTGCCAATTATGAATTATATTAAATACATATATGGAAATAATTTACCCCCACAGTTTTTTACGCTAATGCGATGATATATCTCCAACTATAGGTATAATTAAATAAAAGCTTAGGCATTACAATTACGCTAGTTCTATTTGTTCTGTCTATATGGGCAGCTCTACAAGAAAACCGTCGTAATTCGGATCGATTTTTAAAAAATTTGAACGAGGGTGCACGCTCCTAATGATTACACATTTTCATTCAATATGTTTTCCGAAACCTAAAAAAATATGTGCCCATCATCAAAAATCTTCGCGACACCCCTTTCTCGTCCATGGCAGTCCAAAACTTTATCGCAAAATAGAACACATATTTTCATGGTTTTTTTGTAATTTAACAAAAAATGAAAAAATTAGCGTCAATCTGACTTCAGATTCGAATTCTACGGCTCAAAATACATCGAAACCCATATTTCGTTTGTTTTTTCGGCCCCAAATTGCGGCCCCTGTAAAGCTTTATAAAGTGTATCAGTTCATAAACCCTCAAAAATTAAATGAAATCGCAAATTTGATACGTTTTATGACATTTAGTGTTTTCAAAGCTCTACAGGGGTCGGAATTTGGAGTAGGAAAAAAACCAAAATATGGTTTCGACATATTTTGAGCCGTAGAATTCGAATCTGAAGTCAGATTAACGCTATTATTGTTCGTTTTCCATTGAATTCCAAAAAACCGCAAGAAACCAGAAAATGTCAAATTTTCGTTTTTATCGATATCAGAGTTCCCACGTAATTCTAACGCCTAGGCGGGCAAAAAAAGGGGTGTAGCATTAAAGGAAAGGATGGGCCAAAGCAAGACGAATCTTTTGATGCCCTGTAGAACCGCGTGCACCCAAAATTGAGAGCGTGCACCCAGTTTGAATATTCGAAAAAACGGTGCCGAATTACGATGGTTTTCTCGTGGAGCTGCCCATATATCCTCAAAATCCAATTTAGTAAAAATTAAAAAAATCATCGCGAAACGCCAATAATTTGAACAGAAAATTCTTCGCAACTAATACAGCAAGAGAAAAAAAAGAAGAAAATCACAAGTAAAATACTGAAATCTCGGCAAGTCCGTATATACTTCAACGCTGGCGAGTCGTATAATGCGCCACATATATAGTAGCTCGTAATTCGTATAGGCATCTTATCAGCGTTACAAGTGGCAAAAACACGTCTGCCCTGGCAAAGTATATATGTGGTAGCCGGCCGCAGAGTATACAGAACCGCTATCAGTGCTCGTCTTTCACTCTCTCACTCTCGGTATTACCGCCATCGCTCTCCCGCAAATTTAAGAGTATCCGTGCGCACACTTTTCGGACTCCTTTAAAGCAGCAACCAACAGCAGCAAGTCACATATAATTAGGAGCTGTTTGCCAGAGATATTCCTTCCAGTCGTAAAGCTTTTCGGTTCTCGATAAAGTCACCCACGCGAACAGAATAAAAAAAATATTCCCCCCCACTTTGATGCGGTTAATTAAGAGCAAATAAAGCAGCAAAAAAAAAGGTGAAACGATCGGCCATAATTTTGCGCGCGAACTTCTCTCTCCGGCGAGTTATTATTATCGATAGTTTCCGATCTCAAAAGCTCTCCGGAGAGATCTCATCTCTGTTTCGTCTAACGGTCGCCACTATACTGCTGCTGCTGTTGGTAGATTTTTATTTTATTTTATTTTATTTTTTGAGGATATAAGAGTGCTACGAGTGATAAGGGTATATACCGTCCATTCACGCGCAATTGCGCTGAGTACGCGGCGACGGCGGCTTCTTTTTTGATGGCTTTAGAGAGAAGATTGATAGAGCGTCCAGATCCCATATAATGTATTATAGTGAAAGTTTTCGTTCGGGAAATTGTGCCGTTGGAAACGGCGATTGGAAAGGTATTGAATTGATATGACTTTTTAATTGTCATATCGCGCGCGCGCGAGAGAGAGATTCGTTTATATATTTATGATATCATTTTCTGTGCGATGGCGATATAACTTTGTGATTTTACAAACGGCTTGTTGTTTACACAGTTTCGATAGCACTTTTGAGGATTGTAATGAGCTTTATCGATTGAAGATATATGATTTTTTGTAGATAACGAATTATATCGAATTTTCGTTTTATCAGATTCGACACAATTTATAGTTTTTTTTAGCACAAAAATGTATATGACGAAATCCTTAAAAAAACACACTTTTCTGGGGTCTAGAATGGCAAAAAATTTTTTTCATGCTTAGGCTTCCGGACCTTTTTCCTCTTCTTTTTGGAGGTATATAGTGTCGGAAAATGCTAGTGAACATTGGAAAATTCCTCGGGAACTATATTTTTTCAGCATTTTCCCGATATTAATAACAAACTACAAATGTAATTATTTTTCAATTTGTTTTATAACTTTTCACCGGATAATTATTTTTGAATGAAACTTTTTTCTACGTAAAGGTCTTCTTTTTTGCTATCATTTTGATTGGTCAAAAAGGTTTCTAGCGGTCTTGGAAGCCGAGAAATCAATATTTTAAGAAATGCCTTTTTCGTCTATTTTCTGTGAGAAAAGCCCATTTGATTATAATGGGAAAATGCCGAAAAAGTAGTTCCTGCAGACTTTTCCAACGTTCACGAGCATTTTCCGATACTACGTATCTTCAAAAAGAAAAGAAAAAAGGCCCGGAAGCTTAGCATCAAAAATTTTTTTTGCCATTCTAGACCCCACAAAAGTGTGTTTTTGAAGGATTTTGTCATATACAGTATCCATGGCCACGCACTTATAGATCAGTTTCGATGCTATTCAATGAAATCATTTTTATAGTTCTTACTACGTTCACAATCAAAAACTATTCATTACAAGTATATCAATTAGTATAAAATTAAATAATTAGTTTGACACAGCAAATAATGCACATCGTCGCATTGCACAGACAGACCAAGCAAAATCGTAAAGTACGCACACCAAAACTAAAGTATATATCTCGCGAGCGCGTTCTCTCGGTGTCCCTCTCTCTCGCATTTATCGTGCAGACAGAAGAAATAAAAGAAGAAGAAGAAGCAGAAGAAGAACAAACAACGGGGACAAAATTAATGGACAAAGACAAAAGTTCAAAGCCAAAAAGCAAAGGAGCCGGAATTCCACGTCGCGGATCAAGTTGGGGAGTATATACAAAAGTCGGCAGCCAAGCCCGCATGTGTGTATTTTTTTTTTCATCCTCGCTGACTTTCGGGAGGAGGACAACGACGACGAAGCTTTATATATATGTATATACCATCGTCCACCCCTGCGGGGGAGTCGCACGCGCTTGCTGCAAGATTAGCATCTACCGCCGCCGCCACCGCCGCCCTGATCGACGATGATCTTTTGTGTGTTGCCGCGCGACCAGCAGTTCTCTCTCTTTCTCTTTCTCGGATGCCCGAGTTCGTTTAAGTTCTTCTTCTTCCCTTTTTTTTTTTCATTTTGTTGCTTTGCGAACGGTTCGATCTGCTGTGCGGGTATGGGTTAAATTTTAAGTACGATCGTTTAAGATGAATTTTTTTTTCATTCGGATTGCTGATGTATGAGGAGGAATTATAATTCATAGATGAAATTATGATAATAATTAATATTATACGGCGTTATCATGCGAATAATTCATATAATCAAATATCATAATGAAATACAATATTAATTTATACTTATTTTCTTGTGATACCTACGCAGTGTATCGAATACATGTAGTACGTTTATTATCCAATTGGTGGTATCACTAAAGCAATGTTTAGCAGTGAATTTTTTGTTCTAGAGTCAATAAAGTATTGTAAGTTCTTAGAATTAAGTGTCTTCATTGCATTGTGCATCAGTTGAATATTTTTGTGTATATCGTATCTGTGGCCTATAATATTCTCAAAAGATATTTTTTGCTAGAATCTATCAATAAAATAAAAAAAGTAAGCGTCTGAATATCCAAATTATCGTATATAAAATAAAATCTCTTTTTTCCAAGGCATACACATATATAACTTTCCAGTTGAAGTATTTTTTTTTCTTTTCCAGGGCAATAATAAGCATAACATCTCGGCATGACGGTACCTTCGAACTTTCACCACGCACCCACATAGCCGCGTCGTTCCTGCTTTGGCTCACAAAGAAAAATTAGCTTTTTCTCTCTCTCTCTCTCTCTCTCTCTCTCTCTCTCTCTCTCTCTCTCTTTCTGTCTACCTAGTAGTGAAAGAGAGAGAGCGCGCAATACGTTTTTTAATAACGACGCTTTCCCAAGCGCAGCGACGACTTCCTTGGCAGGTTCGCTCGCGAGGAAAGTCTGCAGCATCATCCTCGTCATCATAGTACCTTTTCATTAAGGTGCACGCATGCCGAAAACGAATAATAAAAAAAAATTAGAATCGAGATCGTTATGGTAATAAAGCACACACATGCATGATATACGTGCAACGTTAGGAAATCAGACACTTTCGGGATTTTTTTTTTCGGTGTTCAGCTTGCGAAAAAAAATGGAAGTAAGAAAAACATTGCGTATAACGTATAGACGCGTAATTTCCCATTGTTGCAGCGGGCGTAACATGTAAAACGGTGCAAGGTTGGCCTAGTTGAAAAGATTACTCTTCGCCTAGCCTGGCTGAGCGAGGTGTGGACTTTACTTGTGCTTCGGGGAAGAGAACTATCTACTATTTAGTATGCAGATGGAGGTCGGCCAATTTTCAGCTTGAGTCGAAGTTCGCTTGCGTAAAGATATTAAGATGCAGTCGTGCGCGATGCGTGTAGAACGAAAAAAAAACGGACTGAACAAGTTTTTAAGTAGTGAGATTCTACGTTAGTGTATATATTACTATTTTTTCTACTTTAATTCGTTGATTTTGAGAAAGCTTAGTTATAAGATTCATTTATAAATTGGTAAAAATATATCTCGATAATTATCACACAATAGAGAAGAAAACTTACTTTGATGTCAATATTATTAGTCGCATTGACTTTTATAATCATTCAAAAAATGTTCGCATCTATAAAGATTTCTTTTTCAACAATTTCAAAGTTATCCGCGACATATTAAAATTGCACGTTACAACAACAAACAAAAAAAATTCAACTCTCGCAACTCTTAAAATCCCTCTCTTTCTGTCATACGTCGCGTGTCACCCGCCAAGTCGCGTTGCGTCAAAAGCAAAACACATATACGAAAGAAGAAGAAAAAAAAAAAGAACGAGAAAAGAATTCGCGCGCATAGCGGGCCCAAAAGGAAAAGAAAAGAAAAAAAAAAGATACTTAGCCGAGCTCTTGCCGTGCGTTCCCATTGCGCGGGCGAGAGAAGATAGAAGACGAAGGGGGAGAAAAAAAAAACATCCTGCGCACGCTCTCTGACCTCACCGCCTTAATTGCGTTTGTCATTTCGCGTGCGCCGCGTCCTCGCACTCATTACGCGTGTGGAAGAAAGTTTTAGGTGATGTTCCGTCTGAGTGTGATGGCCTCTTTTGCTAATGGCACCCTACTTAAGACGCAGATTCGTGGGATATGTATCACGTTTTTTTTTTTAGAGAGAGGAGATTTAGATCCGATTGAAGTGCGAGGAAAGTATATATATATGAAATACGAGTGAAATTTTTTTTGAGGTGTTTTGAGATCATTTGTGCCTTGTATTTTAATGGGTTTGGTAGCAAGTACTTTGTTTTTCGAGAAGTTAATGTCTTGGTAGAAGAAAAGAAGCTAATGTTCAAACACTCTTTCAATGGTCACATTTATTGGCCAATAGAAGACAGAATTTTCTACCAGGATGGCGCATTGACCACATAATATAATGGTATGAAATAAATTTTGCTCAAGATTTATTAGATTTCGTATGTCAACTACTCTGTCGTCAAAATTTTGAATTAAATTGAAACAAACGTGAAATTGAAAAAAAAAAGTTTAGAAACCTGCGTATTTGAAAAAGAAACTATATTTCCAGCTCAGGCGAAGAAAATCCCTTTGCTAATAAACTTGAACATCGGTGCATTATAATCGCTCAATCATTAAATTTAAAATTACAAACAAGCGCGCTAATATAGTAATTACATAGAGATTCGATGATGGAAGGGTATAAGACGACAAGGTGTACACGCGGTATATATATATATATATGCAAGTTACCGCAGCAGCATAGGGCAGTGACTTTTGCTTGCACGTCGTGCTTTATCTAGGCAGAGAGAAAGAGAAAGAGAGAAGAAAAAAAAAGTTCTCACAGGATGAGCTTGAGCGCGAGGCAAACAATTATGCGCGGCTTGTTGCGCCATTTCCTTGCAATAATAAATTTCAAACTCGAATTCAGCGCGAGCGCGCGCAATTACGAAACATTTATTCGCGCATTTTTAAAGGAGAACGAGCTCTCGAGGCTTTTAATTCCGTTGATTTCTTTTTAGTATCAAATCGTAAATTAATCACGACGATATAGGTACGCAAAAGATCTTCTTGACACTTTTTGCGGTTGGTTTTGGTCTTACGAGTTTAGCGGATGTCAGTGTACGTATGTGTGTGTGTAAGGAACCGCTAAAATGCTGTTGGCGCTTATCGACTAACGATCTGGAGCGGCGGCGCGGGGCGGCGATGCGAGTAGAGAGGAGCTGCATGCCCGTATTATACGCGGGAGCTCTTTTGGTTTTGACTCCCTTCGCGTTGTAGGTATATATAACATGCAAACAAACCTTTGGAAAAAAAAGTTGAGACTCGGGTAAGTATTTATTTTTTCAGTCATCGCATCGATTAAAGAATGTCTGCTTTATGTTTGTACTTTAATTCTTGACATGCTTTTGCAAGGTAAATGTTATTTTTATTGCAAAATTAAAAGTATAACAGTAATAATTGAATGTGATTTGATCAGTTTGATTTGAATTCAAACTAGCCTTTACCGATATATTCGTCGATTTATAATATAAATATATTTCATTAAAATATTCTTCATTTTCTCAAGAAACAGATTTTTTACGATAAAAAATTTAATAATATGTATACATTAACTTTGGAACCATTTCAGGTTATAGTCGATATTTTGATGAAAATTGATGTGACTATCTATCTGCATATACCATTAAAATTTGTCAGAAACAAGAACCATAGCGGGCAGTCACTCGAGAGTTCGGCAATTTTAGAAGAGCATCAAGACTCATTGTTTCTCATTATTTAATTATTTAGACTAATAAAATCTAAATAAAATAATAGTTTTTTGATCGAGCTGTGCACTCGCTGTCAAGACACGAGTAAATAAATATTTCAAGTAGTGACTTTCGGTGAGCATACGCGTTTGAATGGCAATAATTTTATAATATATTCACCAAACCATATGTCTCATGATCTAACCTTGTTCGGTCTGTCATCTTCAGTCTCACAATTACGAGCTTATCATTGCAAACGTATAGAGGAATTGCAAATTTACCATACAATTTGAAATCCAGAGCCGGTAGTAGCACAGAACCAACAACTAAAATTTCCACGATGCTTTCAAGAAAAATTTCAAACGAAATATCGAGGAGGTTATCAAAACAACATTACATCGAAGATGAATAATTGAGGTACGTGTGTATAGCGTATATTCACTTACAACTTACACGCATGATAAACGCGTAATTTAACAAACCTCTCGCTTGATGTACGGTTTCCAAAAGTCATTTCGAAACAGCCGACAAAAGATCCATCAAAAAAAGAACGGCCCGTAAACTCATGCAAAAATATGCAAACTTACGAAACGTTCAACCACCGAAGAAGAAGATATTCACGCCCGTACCAACGCGCGGTAAGCCAACGAAAAAGTAGAGCATAGATCCTAACGCAATTAAAAGTCCTCTTCCCCCCTTTTTCTGCGCGAGACCCATTTGTAAAACAGCGAAATTAACATCCCGCGAAAAATGCCTATGTAACGTACAGATACTCTAAACGTCGTTAAAAAGTGAAGCAACAGTATAACTAACGATCGAATATATTATAATTCATAAATTCTCATAATCTCCCGCAAAAATCGAAGAGGGTGTATTGCATTATAGCGAAGCAACACAAAAAAATGTCACCGCTAATTACACACACACGACGTTGTGTACTTTATCGACGCGGACTTTTCCGAGAGTAGGCGAGGCGGAAATCCTCTGCGGTGATCGTGATTTTCCCGCGACGCGGTGTGTGCAACTTTTCGCACGACGCGCTTGCACACACACACATACACATACAGCCGCGTGTTAATTTACGCATGTTCGCTTTTACGAAGAGAAAGAGAGAAAGAGAAAGATATAAGGTGTGTTGTTGCGATGTAGACGCTGCTGCTGAGGCTAATAAGATAGCAGATGTGAGAGCTGCCACCCGGGCTCGAGCGCGTGGATAATGAAGGTCAAGGGAGTGTTTTTTTTTATTGAGTAGTTTGTAGACTAAGAGGATGATTGTTAGTACTAATGATGGAGTTTTATACGGGAAATTGTATTTCTTTGCGTGCTGTACTGTTATCGTACTGAAAAAAAATTCTTAAATTGAGAAAAATCGATCATTTTTATTTTGAGAAGATTGTTGTTAGAATTTATACAAAATAAGAATTCATTAGGGGTTTTATAATCTCAAGAACAATTTTCATTTATGAAATTGATTCTTAAAAAAAGAACAGTTGTTACTAACTAGTTTTTAGAAATATTTTCACTTAAAACGAGAAATTAATGTTTGTTCGTATAAATTGAAAATTAATTAAAAATGCAAAGTAAACTTAGAAATTTTGTATGTCGTGCCGTGAAATTTTATTATATATCTGCATGTTAACTGTGTAGCCATCTAGCCTCACCAAATTACAATATTATCACTTGATTTCTAAATCCAACATAAATTTATTCAAGTAATGCTTAAATTTATCTTCATTACAACAATTCAATTGCACTTAAGTATCAGTTCATCTAGCGACAAACTACCAAATCAAATCCGACAGTCCCATCAGCACGAGAATCTCAAATATAAAAACGGAATTCTGAAAATCTCGCCAAAGTATAAGAATACCAATAAAAATATTCAAAACAGCTCATATCGAGTTCACGCATATCTAATTGCGAAAAATTATGCATTGCCATATCGCCTCGAGAGAGAGAGAGAGAGAGAAGAGGTGAGAGAGACGGACGATCGTAAAATGAGGTGCTTGCGCGCGCGTTGCACGGCGTTAGATATATAGTAGCGGGAGAGAGAGAGAGCGTAGCACACAGGGTTATTAGCCCAGAAAGCAGCAAGGCCCTCGCTTCCGGTGCAGAGCTCGCCGCCGACGCCGTTTGCCGTAGTACACAGTTCACTCCCAGAGTTTCTTAACCCCTCTATGTGTCTGTGTGTGTATGTGTGGCATCGCCAACTCTCCTCTTGCACCTTTTTGCGTTGCGTGTATATGTGTATGTTGCTTGCTCCTTGACACGCGTCTTTTCCAAGCGGGTGGAGTCACCGCAGAACCCGCGCGCACAGGCGAGAGTTGAATTCCTTCATAGCCTGCTGCTGCTCCTGGCTTCGCGCGCGTACACTTTGTTGTGTAAGGTTTCAGAGGTGCAGTTACGAGAAAATTGCATGCTGTGCAGCAGCTTCTGACGACTTGTATGTCGTGCTTGTATAGCCTTCTTCTGCTGTACCGTTCTTGTTCTTGTTGTTGTCGTTGTCATTGTTGACTTTCAAATATAAGGGCGAGATTCTGATGCTTTTTTTTTTTCTTCGATATTGTGTGTTCAACTATCGTAAAGATTGACGATTATACATTTGAAAATGTAAAAGTAATCAACTATTTAGTTCCCCATCGCGAGTTGTAAATCAAAATTATAAAGTTTCATTTTACACCTTAGATATGCAATCCGTTGCATTTGTTATACGATCATAAATTGGTGTATAACAGCTCCGACTTCTACTGGCTAGTTAGCTTAATAATAAAGGTAATTGCTACCGGGCTTTTTGCCGCAAAAGTCGATTAATTTCGTGATAATATCCCTCGTGTGTGTATGTGCGTAATAACAGCCGAGTGTTTTCGCTTAAAATATAAATCATTCGTCGACGGTCGAGGTTTTATATAATATTTGCCATGCATTTTTTCTTCATGCTTGCCGGAGTTTATGGAAATTTTCGTTAACGTATATTTTTTTTTTTTTCGTATAATGAAGATTAATCGTAAAATAATCATACTTTACGGCGAGTTTATTAGGTGTGATAATCTTCATAAAAATCTAATGTTGTGTATATTAACGCTTCTCCATGCATGGCTGTGGTACATGATAGTTTTCGAGCCTTTTATGTGAAAAAAAATGCGTAATTTGCACAAGAATGATTTTTGCATGCGCGTGTAAATTTCAATCGCGACTACGAATAATTTTAATGAGTTTTTAAATATTAATTGAAATTTTAGATTTTGCTTTTTCCTCTTCGACGCGGCGGGGAATTATACGTTTTAATGAAAAATAAAAGGTTTTATCGCGATTTTGTTCTTGAGAATTACACCTTGTAATTCATCATTTAATAAATTATTAAAATCTTGAAAATGAGAAGTTTTGATTCAAACGATAAACGCTTACAAATTAGCTATTTTTTCGAATAAGAAAAGAACCCTGCACGAGTTTGAGTAACTTACTTTTCAATGAAGAGAAATGTAGCTGTCGATATCACTCAATTTGAAAACAAAAAATTATATTATAAATTTCGGTTCAAAGTTCAAGCACTATTATATACGAACGTAGAAAAACTAGACTGCTCTTTTAACCCACAAAAAGCTACAAGTCGTAAGTACAAATTACCTGCTATAATGTCATCCGATGCTCGCTCGTAACGGTAATCAAGTCTTTGAGTGATGAAAATCGCACCCACGAGTTCTCATCCCATTTTTGCGCGATCTACTTCTCGAATATATACGTCGACGGATACATATATATCAGAAGCTGGTGATCAAGCAATGTATATCTATATAATTATATTTACCGCCATGCTGCACTTGCTACCGCCATCACGACGATCCCCACACCGGAAAAGAGAAAAATTTCTGCATCGCTAATTACTCTACTCTCGCGCGAGAGAGCTTTAATTATTAATGACGTTAGGGAGATGCACCGTTCCTTTTTATTACCTCCGTCATTAATGCGCGACCTACGCGCTCTCGGGCGAAAGGGTATGTTATAAGCCAGACATACATATATATGTACGTGATAAGCTCACTTGAAGCAGTTCTGTCCTCGCGTGATGCAAAGCTTTGATAAAGGCTCGAGTTTCATGCGATTTTTTTTCTCTTCTTCTTTTTCCTTCGTAATTGCACGTTGTTTTGTATCCGTATATATATGTAAGTATGTATGTGTGTATGTGTATGTATGTGTGTGTGCGTATGTGCTTAATTAAAATTAAGTGCTTATTTATATGTGCAGCGCCGTTTCGTGATAATACTCGAGACGTATAATTTTCATGTTTTTTTTTATGGGTTTTTAAGTGCTGGGTTATTTGCCTGGAATTCATTGCATTAACATCTAAATCTGCCATTGCGAATGAAATTTCAATATATAAGCATTTTTTTTGGAATATGTATATCAATATAATTCAATTGGGAAACGAACACCTTCCAGTGCAAACAAAGCAATTTGATACTAATCAATGTTTATGCATAACATATTTTTCCAGTCAGTCTTATTTATGTTAACTGCGGATATTGTATTAATTTTTTCAACTCCCTCTATAGGAGTGAAAAAGAAACATCAATTATTCATCATAAGTTGAACGTTAGTTCGCAATATTTTCAAAATTTTTTTACAATTTCAGCCTCACAACGCATAAAACTACCGAATGTAAACCTATTGACCCCCCCTTCCCCTTCCAAAGATCAGCGAGGATAGATGACCACACCACAGAATAATAATAATAATAATAAAAAAAAAGGAAAAAGTCAATCTGTCGCGTACAGGAAAACAAAAAGCGACTGGTTAGCGGTGGCGCGTGCTGCTCAATGATTCGCCCGAGGGCTCTCTACGAGCGACGCCGCGGTCACGGATGGATGTCCCCCTCTCGACTTATAACTAACGTGGCTTACAGGTGAAAGATTTAAAGAGGCGCGTCTATCCTTATACGCTTATCCGAACAAAACAATTACGGAGTGTCGATGATCCCTTTCTTTACTTCTTCTTCTTCTTGCGCGAGGTACCGAAGTATATATTATAATATTTATATTGATATGCACGAGAGATTGCACTCTCATGTCTATGCATAGGCAAATATTTAAAACGAATGTGTTTATATATTGAGGATGGAAGGGAAAGAAGAAGCTTTGCAAAAATATAAATTGCAAAATAGGAGAGCAAGAGAGAGGAGAGAGAGTAGGCGGCAATAAGTGAATTGCAAGACGTCGGAAACGCTAATGTCCGGGAAGCGTACGGTTCTCAAAGGGTTAATTGGGCATAGTACAAGCCTTCAGGTGACCATGGCGCCGTGAGACTGGAACGAGGCTGTGGTGTTTGTAGCTTTGCCCTCTTTCTCTCGATAATAGTAGCTCGAAAATTTCAGAGTTCGTTCACGCATAGATTATAATCCTTTGCTTTTTTTTTTGCTGCTTGTTGTTGTCTTAGCGCGTGACTGATTGTTCGCAAGTCTATCTTACTTGTTGATAAGTGTGAAAAGCTACGGTAATCTTCACTGGTTAATCTTCTCGCCACTACTGCTGCTGCTGATGTATTTGCATTCGTAGAGCTACGTGGTGTGTATATGTATGCTAACCATCGATTTTTATCTACTTTGCCTAACGTGTCGGCTTTAATTGCCGGCAGTTCCTATTATTTATTTTGCGCTGGACAGCTTTTATTTTCGTGTGGTTGTGAAGCTTACTTCAGTTTTTCGCGATTCACTGGTATTGTTTTTGATATGAGTTTTTTTATAATTGTTATTTAGAATTTATTTGTTATTATTTCACAGAGATAGCAAAAATATGTGGTTTTTTCAACGTTTTTAAATAATTTGCTAAACTAAGCAAATCTTAAGCATACACCAAAGGAAAAAAAAACAAACTCAGTGTGTGATGTGTTGTAAAACTTGTATAAAACACGGTTATATACATACTGAATAAAACACGGTTTTAGCTATATAAGTAGTTTGGAATCGCAAGCCCTGGTAGTAAGTATAGTTCACTACAATCACTGAATGAAACATCCTCCTGATGAATCTTCTTGTTACAAAGTGATTTCGTCTTATTACAAGAGGATTATTTGTTCAAAATTAATTCCCTTTCGTTACGAGAAGATCATTTTTTTTGCAATGTAATAAATCATCACATCATATTTGAATGGCTTCGTAAACTAAAATCCCTTTGATTCGGTGACTATTCAAAAATCGTATCACAAATTTAACACACGTAATAAATCTCAAAAAGTTAGCTAAACCTACAGCACGAAAGTGTGCACTTGCAAATCCACATTCAAATACATATAGCCACAGTCTTCGCAAGTTTTGCGCAACGTGTCGCCTATATAAAAGATGGAGGAGGCGGTGGCTTACCTATACCTCGCTATAAACACAAGCACTCTCTCCGAAGAAGTATATATAGGAGAGATTCCGTATCACCATGCGGCATCCGCGATCGTTCGCCTCATTAGTTGAAAAGCTTGCAGCAGCAGCAGCAACTCGCTCGCTCGCGTTCTCGTGATCGGCGTGCGCACATAAATCGGGGGCGCCGGCTAAATTTTATTACAAGCCAGCACGAAAACAGTAGCTCGCGAGCTTCACAGTCATCCATTACCGGCGCTCTCTCTCTCTCTCTCTTGCTCCGCGCGCAAAGTGCGAAATCTCGCCAACCAAAGCCACACAGAGAAAAAGATCGTATCGATGCAGGCTGCACCGAACACGCCGCGCGGCTCCCGCATAACGGTCGGCTATATAGCTGCTCTGGATAATGACGCCCCGCGAAGAGAGAGAACGAGAGAAAGAGAGAATGAAGGAAAAAAAATCAAAGCAACACTGTTAACACTTTGGGAGAGAGGATCGAGGTGGGCTTTCGTGTTTGATTAGAGGTTTTGCCTTCGCTCCAATTGTAGGGTTATTACATATATTATAGTTTTTTTTTGGGTGTGGCGCTTTTTCGTTTGAAGATTCGTTCGGGGGAGGGTATAATATATCAAATTGATAGCTTGCGCGAATCAGTTTGTATTGTATATAATATCAAATTTTGTAAGTGCGTGTTTGTGTTAGTGTGTGTATGTGTGTGTGTGTGTAGGTGAGATTGCAAAGGCAAATGGACGCTGGGAAGATTTGGTCACACAGTTCTATTGTGGTGCTCTTGTGTGCTTTTTGATTGCTATTTTTACTCTCGGTCTTGTGTTGTTTCTCTTCGAGTGAATGTCCCCAAGAACTCTTTTTTTTTATCTGATTGCTGAGTAATGTAATCGCGAGATAATTTCTTCCCGAAACGTTTTTTTTTTCTTCTTTTTTTGCAATCGGTGTGGCAAACATTCTCATGGCTCTCTAATTGTCTCGCGTGAAATGTATTAATCATTTTTTTATGTTTTAATTATCGAAATTAATCACTTTATTACTATTAGCAAAGATTTCATTCAAAATAAATATATTTGCGAATTTTCACACGATTATTAAAAAAAAGTTTGAAATATGTGATGAACAATGTTGTTAAATTACACCTATTGTTGCGGTTAATATTGATTCTTTTCTCAGCTAACGTAAACAAACTGGAATCCGATTTAGAAAGCATTAAACGATCGGCTATTATATAGAGGAAGACTCGAGGTAGGCGCGTGCCGGGCAGCAGCAGCAGAAACGCCAATAATTGGTTGGCGCGCTAATGGCGTAAGAGACAATGAGATTAGGAGGAGTGGATTTTCTGCGGAAAATCCTCTCTCTCTCTCTCTCTCTCGAAGGCGAGTTTGTTACGGTCGCAACCATCTACTTTTTTTTTAATAGCTTCGCTCTCTCTCTCTCTCGAGGGGTCGTGGTGCGAGACCAACAACGGGCCACATTACTTCCGGCAACTTTAACTCTCTCGCTCGCCAATTAAGCGGCCAAATGTTTTCAAAAGTTGTGCGGTGCATCGCGCATTTTTTTTATATCGGTATGTAACAGTAAAATTTTTGAATATACACATGTATAGGATAGTTGTTTTTTTTTCTCACAGTAGCGTTGATTGTAATTATAGTTCATTCAATTTTAGTGTATTACATATAAATTTACGACGCTATTAGCGCAATCTTCCCACGCGTTAGATCCGAGATAATAAACCGCTTTTCGCGTGTTTAATTGAACTAGAGCGTATACGCGAGCGAGCGCGCGCGAGTGCGTAAGTATTTTTAATGAGTATGTTTTTTTTTTGGTATTTCGAAATTGTTATACATTTCGTCGATATATGCGTGCGGTGTATCAAAGGTTGTCGATAGAAAAAATTTATTTTATAAATGGTTATAAGAATGCTGCAATAATCGGTTGAATTGTTAAATAATTAAATTTAGTTGTGTTGCGGAATAATTCGTCGGGTCAGTGGAAAAAAATCCACCTCCAATAAGACAACACACATCGATTCCATTCAAAATTACATTTAAAAAGTGGATGTGTGTTTTCTCATTGGAGGTGTGTTTTTTTTCCACTGACCCGACGAATTATTTCTTCGACAAAGTATTGTATTTAAATTTTTACAAAAACGCGAAAATATTTGAAAAATGATCAAAAGTCAGATTGCATATTTTAGGATAAAAAATGGCAACTATGTCATGTGTACCCCATTGATTTGTTTGAAACGAGTTGAAATTGAATGATTGTCAATACGATTTTATCTACTTTCGTGAACATATTTTGTAGAATATTTGCAGTTCAAATCGAAGCCACCTGTCTTCAAACAATCAACCTTCTTTTTTTTTACGCTTTGCAACTTATATACGTTCAAACATTCATGCATGCGCTCGAACTCAATCCACCAAGTCGTAATGAAAAAATCAACGCTCGCATATCCATAACAAACATTTTTCCGCATGCTCGTCGAGTGTGTCGATCGTCGCAAGGTGTATAGCGTACCTCGGCTTTATATCAAAGTATAAGCCTGATATATATATCAGCTTGCATGAGGTCGCGCGTATAAGTACACTAGGTGCTCGCGAGGAAGAAGAAGAAGAAGAAGAAGCCAGTCTCTCGAGCGTAAGTCAGCACTCAGGATATTTCGTCATTTCCTGCTTCTCACGCGATACAATCTAAATTAACTATGTTCGCTTGGCTAGGCGCTCAACTCGCGTTCGTTCGTTCGTTCGCTTGCTCTGTGCTGCTCCCCCTTCGCGCGTCGTCCTCCTTAAAAGCGACGCCGCATCGCGGCGCGAATAGCTTCCTTAACTCCACCGCCGCCTATATATACTCTGTAGAGCAGCTTTGGCAGATTTTTTTTTATTTGTGCGTATGTAGGCTATATCGAGTTAATACGAAGCGACGATGAATTGCTGGTGCAATGTATGCTTGAAATGGGATGACGTTGGGGATTGTTGGTGAATAATATTATATGGCGTACGGGAGACGCTGTACTTGAACTGATTTTTATAGCGGTGAAAGCAATGACTTTTCGGGGGTCTCAAAGTTTCTTTGGATTCCATAATCAATAAAATCAACATTTTTAACAGTGCAAACTCGCTTTATCCCCAAGAGCATATTCGTTTATTAATGTGATACGATATTTACGAGCATCCCTTTGGTGGCCAAGAAAACATCAACCATTATTAAGCAGTGATGAAACCGTCATAAGTATCTCATATAATATACGAGTGCATGATTATGTAGCTCCGGTAAAAAAAAAATTATTAAAGAACAACTTTGGCGAAATAGCATCGTAAAAAATTAACTCAATATTACTGCAGAGATTGAAAATATAATTTTCAAGTAGAACAAAATCCTCGAATAACAGCCATGATGTTTTCGCATAAATTTTCGAAGTAACTTTACACATACAGGACTCTAATTTAAATAAACACCCCGCTGTAAAGAAAAAAGTCTACAGCGAAGCATTATTTCAACACAAAAGCGCGGCAGTTGAATATAATGTCGCCATGGAAAATCCGGTATCGGCGTTAGGTATTGCAACTATATATATACACTGCAACTTATACCACTCCTTGAAGGATTTTTGTTCGTCGTTCATAATGTCGCGCGAGAGCAACTCGCGCGAGCGGAAGTTGCCCGTGGAAAAAGGCTTTCGTGGAAGGTGCAGCCCGAGGACGCGGATGGCTGCGCGTATTTAGAGGAGGAGAGAGAGCGACTTTGGCCGTAACGGAGGTCGCAATTACGAGTAACGGGGTCCCGCCCGTTGCTCTCTCTCTCTCTCTTTCTCTCTCTTGCAAGAGCGCAAGATAAGAAGGATTAAGGATGAGCTTGTGCGTAGAAGCCTGCATGAAAAGTTCTCAAGGATGCGGCCTTTTTTTTTCTTCTGCTTCTTCTTTTCTTTTTGTCGTTAATTAGAAATATTTGATGGCGCGCCGATATGCGAGCTTCAAGGCCGGATGTGATTAGGTGTCGGTATATATGTATGCTTCGCGACGAGTTTTGCAGATGTACGTACCGTTTTTTTTCTTTTTAGATTTGCGTATTTTTTGCAAAAGTTTGGGAATAGAGAGAACATTTTAGATTGAATTTTGGAATAAGTTTATTAAATCAATGAAAGTACACTGTTGAAGCGTTATTATTGAATGTTGAGTCATATAATTTTGACCTGAAACCGTTGCAGAACGAACCATACGCATATAATATTTCAATCGAAAGGACAATTTTTAATGTACTATTATACATCTATTATATCGTATAGGAATTTACTCTGTTACGTGAAAAATGTTTACCATCTAGTAGTAATAGCACGTACTAAAAAAATACCTACTGATTTAATTCACTTTTTCCAACTAAATACAATATAAGCAGATCTTCTCAAAATCAATCACTATAAGTGCATATTGGAGTACTTCACAACGCGTAATAAAAGTGTCGTAAATAATTATAATCCATTTCATTAAAGCTTCGCATACTTTCTTTAAAACATTCAAAAAAAAAAACTCTTAAAAAACTAACGAACCCATTACGACAAAGATCTCACATGCTATCCACCATAAAATCACGATTTAGTGGAATAATTCAGTGGCAGAGCACTATACACGCGACGATACACGCGTCATCGATCGCTTCGTTTTATTTGTTCCTGTCGATCGGCCGCGCATCCTCTCTGTCGGTCGGCTGTATATACAAACTGGCAGGTATCTCTCTCTCTCTCTTTCTCTCTCTCTCTCTCTCTCGTCGAGAGTAAGAGAGTTTCAATTGGAAACAAGTCCTCGTGCGAGTAGACACAATGACAAGCTCGAGTCAATCGAGTCAGGAAGGAAGAGATATCAAGTCGTTCCTCGTCAAAACAATAAAACGAGTATACATACATAGGGTGGCAGGACTTCATTAGCTACATATATACACGGCGATCGTTGTAAAGCGATATAATATACGGCTTGAAGCTAATGATACAAAAAGCCGCATACCAATGATTTCGTCAATTAGTATATATAAATATAAACTAAATGCGCGGAGTTTCGTCTCTCTCTCTCTCTCTCACTCACTCTCTCAAACAATGTAACGGCATCGTTGCTAATTACTTTTGTGTGTATATGTGTATCTTTGCTGTAAGCTCGTTCGCGAGAGAGACAGCCATGGCAATTGTGATGTCATTGTTGTGCAAGTATGATGCATTGGACGCGCGTGCGTATGTGTATATACAGTTGGTAAACGGCTTCGCGAGTATGCTAATTACATGATTTACTATGTTTCAAAGTGACAATGCCGGAGCGCGCATTGATTGATCGATTGAACTATACATGAAAAACCCACATTGCAAATTCATAAATACACGTATATACATATATAAGCGAAAAAAGAAAGAGTGAAAGAAAGGTAGACAGAGAATTCTCAACGATAGTAGCAGCAGTAGCAGCAGCGCGTGTAACATACACATAAATCTAAAAAGGAAGAAGCTCTGTTGGTTTTCTTGCGGCGACGATCTCACGGTCAAAGGCGAGCTTTAGCGGCAGCAGCAATCCTTATTACTCTGTCTTGCATTTGTGGATGCGGCTGTACGATCGGCTGCTGCTTTTGCTGCTGCCGAGTAATGACAGTGATTAAATTATCGTTTCCGCGCGATAGCACTGTCACGCTGTGGCTAAAAGGAGGCTGCCGCCGTTTGCCAGTCGTTGTATTGTATATATATATATGTGTGTGTCCGTGTATGTGTCTCTATGTGTATGTATGTATATATACGCGATGATATCGCGGCAATAAGCTATGAGTTTCTGTGACTTCAAACCACACGCGCGGGGAAAGCTCGCTCGCTCGCTCGTCGGCAGCCGCAACCAGCCGCACGATGATTGGGCGCTATTTCTCCCGACGATACTAGCTGCTGCTGCTTTGATAGCGATAGGCTTTTATAGATTGGTATGCTATGCTGTATATGTGTATAGGATTCTTTTTTTTTTGTTTGCTGTGGTGCGTGCTGTATGGAAAAAAAGTTTTTGCGTATTTTTTTCAGTCTGATCAAAAATTGACACAGGTTATCTATGCATCAACCGCAAATATTATATATATAATCGATAGTTTTAACAGTGTATCTTAGCTTTATGTAGCTTTATCGTCAAGAGCACGTTTGTTTATGAATGTGATACGATATTTACCAGCATCCATCTCGTGGCCGAGAACATAGGTTTACTATGATTTCGTAAACTTTGTGTGTATATTTGTCATTAGTTAGTAATACGCAAATTTGGATATCAAAAATATAGATGGGAAATCTATGTTCATATAGACGTTGTTTTGTCGAGACGCACGCGAACGAAACTCTCATTACATCTTTTCATGGTCTTTTCTGCAAATTTCATGTCGCTTCCTTCAAAATATTGAAGGAAAATGGAAATTTATGCTTTTCTGGAGCACCGAATAAAGACCGATTAAAATTTCGCTTATTAAACTTGCTTTATGACTATTATCGAAAGGTATTTAGACTTGCGTTATGAAAATTATCCAAATCAAATATACCTCAAGCTCTTATACTTCTTGGAAATGGAAAGTTTTATAATTGATCACGAAAGAAATATTAGCTATATCGGTAAATTTTATTTCACATGTGCACATGATCACTCCAGTTTATTTTAGCAATCCATGCATCTGACGAAAACTACCGAATTTAATTTTTTCAACGTTCGATCAGTAACATTTCATAAAATTCCAAAAATTAGTGCCATAAGCAGATTCACCCAAAAAGTAGTACAATTCGCAACTTTATCCGTACAAAAATTCCCTTTTTTTTTTCAAACTTTTTATCAAAGCCCAATCTGTTACCGCAATATTACAGCTCCTCGACTATTATGCACACCGATATTTTTCATGTTGCAAGCACACACACACACACACAGACACACCGCGCATACGCAGAATATTTGAATGGTGCATATATATACGGATATGCATATCTATCGTATATATACGACGTTGCGGATTCGTATAGAGAGACGAGGCAGATAGACGTCGCCTAAAAAGATTTACGAGCTTCCTGGCCAGCATACACGCGTACTGCTCTCCTCTATATATATGCGATCAGTATATACAGCAGCGCGTCTTTTCTGCTTCTCTAGTTTTATGCATCGCGATCACTCTCGTTTCTCTACCTCTGTTAGTATGTGTGTGTGTGTGTTGCTGCACCGCTTTGCTATCGTGCGACTTCTCAATTTTTCGCTCTTACGGCTTTTACACACACTCACGTGATTTTGATCTATTACTTCACGCTGTACGGAACTTCACGCGATCGTGAGTTCTCTTCTGCCGAGATTAGCGTCTTTGCAATTCGAATGAAGATAGATGCTAGATGTATTATCGTTCTATATAAGTTTCAAACAAAAACGCATGGAGATTTTTCTCATCAGTAAAAAAGAAAAAAAAAATAAATCGAATTGAAAAGCTGCATAGCAGCTTCGAATCTGCGTGCGTGCAGCGCGTTTGAAAAAAAAGGAACAGCAGCAGCAACAGTAGCAGCAGCAGCAGCAGTGTGTGTCCCATACGCTTGGCGTCTGATAATACGCTCTCTCTTTCTCTCTCTCATCTCGTGGAGGCTCCACCTCTGTTGGCTTGCGCCCGGTATTTGCAAACTGAATAATAAATACACACACACATATACATATACACAGGCAAGCTCTTCTCTCTCTCTCTCTTTCTCTCGCTCGTTCAGTTTCGCGTTCCGCCTTCACGCAGCTTGGCCTCGGCGCCGATTGGCCGCTTGGCCGCCGAGGGGGCCGTGGCTTCTGCGCGTGCGTTCTCTTCTACCCATAAGGCGCCGCCGCCGCCGCCACTGACGCTGGACCTACTTTATGCGCCGCGCATATATATAATACACTGTAGTTGGCATGAGAGAGGAGGAGGAGGAGGCACACGCGAGCGGCTTCCTCTTCTTCTTCTTACTCTTTTGCCGCTGCGACGGCGACCAACAGATTTCTTCTTTTTATTTGTTTTGCAGAAGGCACGTTTTATCTGGATAATAAATTAATGGGCTTCTTGGGCTTTTTGATATCAACGCGACTTGTGTGTATATAAAGAGAGCGGGATTTTTGGGTGTACTCTGGGATGGTACATGCGAGGAGAGTGAGCTTTTCGTGGAATTGCAATTTTATAATGACGGAGATGGTTATGAGAGGAAGCTTAACAAAAATGTAATATCCGATGGTTTACTTGCATGTTTTTGTGAAAGTTAGAGATAGGAAAAAAAGAATTAATCAGTAGTGTTGATCAAGCGTAACTGTGTAAGAAGTTCATGTCTGACCATATCGTCTTATACTACTTAAAATATTGGATACATAGATTTTTCTTCGGATTTATTAGTTTGCAGAATACTTGAGTTAATTGATCATGATTCAATGTTAATATTAGTTTGTGCAAATTTTAGCTGGACAATAAGATTATTATAGTTTCATGTTTGTTTCCAAGTATATAAAAATAACACGAATTAGTCGTACGAATGTCCGAAAAGCAGCACCTTACATCAATTTGTGCCTCAAAGACGAGTACATAGGTTGACAAAAAATGTATGCATAATTAATATTCGACCGTGAGTTATGAAAATGTAATCTGAAATATCGAAGTGCAACACAAAAAATAGTTATACTTAATATCTTTAGCGATATGGATGTCCAAGGTAACATTGTCAAGTGAGAAGAAGCAAGCTCAAAAACGCATTTTTCCAACTTTTCGAATTCAATTTAAAAGTCTATGACATCTCATTAAATATATAAGACTCGAAAAATTTTCGCAACGTAACAGATATACGAAAATAAAAATCCGACGACGCCACGTACAGGGCATGACCTAAGCAACGAGCAACGGCTGTTTGAGATTTTAAAAGCGATTAACGATGAGCTCTCTCTCTCTCTCTCTCGCTCTCGCTTGGGCACAAACTGCCTCCCACACGCACTATACGGCTTTTACGGGATTTTCACCTACGCAGCGCAGATGGCTCGCCTACGCATAGGTGCGCGCCCGCGAGCTCGCTCACCTCATCCTATATATACAATACGCATCACAAGGACGATATACGATCGCTTATATATATTTATATATTGTTTTTTTTTCGATACGATACTTTGGCAATTATATACCTGCCGATAATCGTGCATCTCTTATTCTTCACGTTTTTTTTCTTCGTTCGGTTATACAAGATCACGATTTGCTTGTATATATATATGTATATGCACGTGCGCGCGCGTGGAGATTTGAGAGAGACAAAAGTGAATCCGAAACAACAAAGGAACGTTAAACTCGGGCGGCGCTTGTATGAAGCTGTAGTTTTCCGCATCAGAGGCATCGATAACGACGAGAAACTTGTATATATATGTATATATAGCCTTTTGCTACCTGTTCAGTGTATAGATGTGTATGTATATAAGATATTTTTAGTTATGCGCGTCTATTCGGTATATAGATTGCGATTATCTATAATATTTTCACGCTACGTCGATTTGCGCTAATCGATATAATATTCATGACGATGCTGTATGTGTGATGGTATTTTTTTTTGCATTTGTTTTGTATGATTTTTTTTAGAATTATCGTGGGATATTTACATTTTTGTGCGTGTATGTGAAAAATATAAATCCTATTGATTGTATGGAATGGTTCACCAATTTTTTATCCAATGAATCATCATGCTAAGTGAAAAAAAAAACAACACTCTTAATTATTGATCTAAAAACATAATTGCTGGATGATAATCAAATTTATTCACTTGTGTAAAGGTGTCTCTATCGATTTCTGTTGAAAAAAACCTTGAAAAATGTTAAAACAACGATTATACTTAAAGAATCTTCGAGTCTGAAAATGAAAAAAAAAGAATCTTGATATTCCCAACCAAGTGCCCGTTATGTCACTTCTCTCTCGTCAGAACTAAAATTAGCGCCTTCGAATATTAGTCACGCTCTTGTTACAACGCCATATTCTGAACTTTTATCGTTTCTTCAATATTTTTCACTTTTTTTCTTGTTGTTTTTTTCGATCTACAGTATATAACTTTCATCAACGAAATATTATTAAATATTTCAAGTTACACACCAAAAAAAAGTTCCCAAGGGGTATATACACAGATCGTCTCTGAATATAAAAGCTTCTGTTCGCGAATTGTCCCAATTCATTTACATACGTGTCGCTATCCCATACGTAAAAGCGATCGACATATAAATAAATTAAAAAAAAAAGAAAAAAAATTGTTCGATCGCGGGGTATACGTTTCGTAAGAGCGCGTAACTCACTGGATCGGGATTTAAATCACTTGTGGCCGCGAGTGACGTTGCCACGACGACGGTGCGGCCGACGAGGACGACGACGACGAGGGACCGACGACGATACGTGCAATGTGCCCACAGAGATCTTCTCTCGTATATACATATATAGTATATATATCCGACAGGTACGGGGCTCTGGCAAAAATCCAAACTGTCCGCGTCCTCGACACTTTACATACGCGAATCCGCGCGCCCGATTGTTCTTTTATTGGCGGCCCCGGGATTTCGCTAACTTACTTCGAGGTTTGTTAATGCTCGTTAATTCGCTATGCAAATTTGTCATTGACATTTTACGTTTAGTATTTGTTGGTATTTTCTCGTGCGAAATATTATAAAGGATTTTTTTTCATGGTTGGATCGATGACATTTATTCAGTTGGAGTATTGGTGATAACTATAATTTCTTTGGTGATATTTATGAGGAGAGATGGTATTAAACGTGATACTTCTATTTTTTTTATTGAAATTTTATATTATTTGTTGCAATATTAGTAGCAATAGGTAGTTCTAGAAGTATAGATCTGAAAACTTAATTATATGCAGCGAATTCGACGAAAGCGCAACATCAATACACTCAAAATTTCTTGGACTAAAACCCACAGTCCGTGAAATTCTATATACAAAGGTTGTAAAGCGTATTATTTTTGATATGGAATTTAAAAATCTATTCATACATCACTTATAAGGTCCTAGAAGGTATACATGAAAATTCAAGCCTCCGCTCAGGTCTTCGAGTGTATCATATTGATAATCTCAAACATATATTTGTTTGTTAAATTTTAATTTTGAGTAATGTGGTTATTTCAATAGCGGCACTTTCTCGAAACGATAAAAGAGCATTTAACGAAATTGAAATTATTATAATAATAAGTGGACTGGAAAATTTTGTTAAAGGTAAAACTTCAATAAAAATTCAATAATTTATCAGTACGCCTGTTAATCATTATTCAATTTAGCGTATTACCAATCAAAAAGATAGTACAAGTTTGAAATTCACAGTGACACCTGTTAACCATCAGCATCAACTATATCTTACACAGAACAGAATTTGAATTCACTTTGCGCTTAATGCAGAATGAATTTAAGAAAGCACAAACGCACTAAAGTCCTTTTATGCATTGTAATGGTTAAATTTTGATTTATACGCATGTGATTCACGAGCAGCAGCAGCAGCACCATTCGCATAATCGTATGCTCGAAGCGAGAAACCACATTGGCAAAAAAAAAAAAAAAGTAAGCATCGCAAGTTATATACATAAAGAGGAGGAATATCCCAACGATGAATATTTAAAAAGCAGTGGTTAAAGCTGCGGTTTCCCGAGGGAATATAAGCGCCGGAGCAGGTGCTTTTTGCGTTTTCGTGCGGCTGCGAGGAGGAGCAAGCGCGCACGCCGGAATAAATTTATATATTGCGAGAGACAAAGAGCGCGCGCGCGACCGAGCGGGAGAGTGATAGAGGAGACAGTTTTAGAGGGAGACGTCGAGTGAAATATATTTCAGCAGCTTCGACGATATATACTACTCTTTCTCTTTCTCTCTTTTCGCGACGCGATTAAAACCCAGCAGCTCGGCAGTCCTCCTCTCATGCTTATATATGTAAAGAAAAAAAAAAGTAAAGAGCCTCTGCGGAGAGAACAGATCCTCCGTCTTCTTTTTCGGCGATGCTCCCCTTTTTCGCGTTTGCATTTGCTTCGTTTGCCTTTTTTTTTCTGTACCCCCTTTACCTTTACCTTCCTCGTCTTTCGCTCGAATTTCGTGCGTACCTACCTCTACTCCCTTGAATTATTGCCGGGACTATCGACTTTTGCTGTTTCTCTTTTTTTTTGCTGTGCGCAAAAGTAAGCTTTTTTTTTTTGCTCTGCTGCTCGTGGTTGTTTGTTGATGCTGCCTCTAGGAGAAAAAGCAGCCTGTCTTCTTTTTTTTTTTGGTTCCACACCGCTCATTCATTAGCCACCGACGACAGTTCGATATCGATCGATCGATCGAATTTTTTTTTGCCCGAGGTTTTGCCGGATTTTTTCGAATTAAATTATAGCTGCGCGATGCGATATACTCCAAAAAAGCTTGGGAGGTTTTTTTTTAACTCGATGACGGCCACGTAGGATGAAGTGGTGTGACTGATGAGATCTTCATTTTTTTTTTTGAATTAGTGAATTGGAATTCGACGATGACGTTTTTGTTTGTTAACATTTTTTCGTCGATCGAGCTTCGATTCAATTTTCTGTAATTATAGTCGTTTGAATTAATTTGTTTCATTATAGAAAGAAATTAACAATAAACAGGAACTGGACAACAATAAATTATAATTTTCTGTGCGATCGTATCACTAGGAAATGAACTTGGTAAAAAATGAATCATAAAAATCATAAAAATCGAACAAACTTACAATTAGTACGATATAATTCTTGATACCGTAGTATGTTTAAATAATTTTTACAATAAATACTTAAATGCAACGCACGAATATTTTTAAATGTAGCGTGATAAAATACATTATTATATCGGTTAAATCATTGCATGTATAAAGTTCGGGACACTTATAAAACCTACATGAATAGAAAATGAGAAGCACGCAAATGAATCGTATATAACAGCTGAATACTAATTCAACGTGAAATAATAATAAAAAAAGATCAAGTTGACTTTTATCCCTACAGTCTTATCACCAATTGATCTGTAAAAGGTAAATTTCAATAATCAAATTCGACGCGAACGTTCTCATACGCATCGATTGAAACTGAATAGAACGAAATTCCACGCGTCAAATATCACGGAAACACGAAAATCTACTCTTAATTAATATTTAAACGTTCGATAACTTTCAACACAAGGC
Organism: Galeopsomyia nigrocyanea; assembly: GCA_035047105.1. Taxonomy (NCBI): domain Eukaryota; kingdom Metazoa; phylum Arthropoda; class Insecta; order Hymenoptera; family Eulophidae; genus Galeopsomyia; species Galeopsomyia nigrocyanea. The sequence goes on from JAWWMK010000008.1 coordinate 5,203,022, forward strand.
AGAAATTGATCAAACGCTTTAGAATTTCATTACAGATACGAAAGACGCATAGGCATTAAATCTGCAAAAAGTGAACACACACACACAAAGTCTGCGCAGCCTAAAAAGAGTTATTTTAATTGATTTCCTCGTCTGTGCGCTTTATACACATATATATATGTAATATAACGCATGGGCGATACGCGCTATCTCCGTCTAATTTCCCGATTAAAATTCCCCATGCGCGCGCTCGCTCGCAGAATTAAAAAAGCATTTCCCACGCCTATTACGAAATATGAAAAGTTCAATGATAATCACGAGCGCACGCGGAAAAGTACCGTAAAAAAAAGAAGAAGATTGGAGGGGAAGAAAAGGGAGAGAGAGAGAGAGAGCTTCCCTGAGAAACTTACAGCGGCGTTAACGAAGCGTTAAAGCGTGCAGGGCAGGTGCATCGCCAAGGATTATTAAGGAAGAGGCCGAAGGAGGGAGGCGCGCTATATGAAGTTGTATATATAAAAGAGTATTTCGCACTGCATGTATACGTGGATGTTTTGTTGTTTTTCGTTTGTAACTCCAGCCGCGGTTGCTAATTAATCGCAAGTTTATATATTCGATGTGCGTGTGTGTATACGAATTGAGTGATTACGTGCTAGACAAGGAGATTTCGACGAGTAGATTATAATATGTATATATATATACACACACGTGGGTCTCGGAGCCCGCGCACGCCGGTCTCTTTTAAAAATTCAGTTTGGATTTCTTATGCGATACGCTGATGTGTTTTACGATGGCCATTTTCATGAAAATTAAACTTGGATAATTATGCAGATTTTATGTGCCGCCGGCTTTATAATAGAGGAAAAATCTGTGATATTAAAGCCAACGTTGGGCTTCTTGTATTACCTTTTCAATCGAATTTTAAACTTCTTCTTTTTGACGTGAAGAATAAATCCTATAATGAAAATTTAATGTATAATTCACCAAAAAGCAAGCAAAGCAATCATCTCGCGAGACACAAACTATAGATAAACTTTCCAAGCCGCCCACGTTGGTTCACTCGCTCGCACGCGCGAATCCGCATCTGCGAAACGTTATATCACTTTGCGCTATGCTGCTCGCCGCACAAACAATAAAAAGTTGCGCGCGCGTGCTGCAGTCATAATTGAAAGTGAACACCTCCACTCGAGCAGCAGCAGCATCTATAAATAGTCGATTCTAATATAATAATAAAGAAAAAAGAAAAAGTGTTCGAGAGAGAGAGAGAAGACGTATTTGTGTTTGTGCGTATACAAGCGTTGTACTTATTAACGGTTTGTCTATTTTCATGTACCAAGAGCGCTTTTGCTCTCTCGAAAGACCCCCGCGGTGATTCACATAGTCCTTAAACCAATCCGGGGATAGTCTGCCTTTCTCTTCGTTTGCTAATCGAACCGCTTCCTACGCCGTGCTCTCTCTCTCTCTCTCTCTCCCTCCGTGTTGTAATTACATAACGGAAAGACCCTCTCTCTCTCTCTCTCTATCGTGAACTCGATGCTCCAAAAATTCAAACGCGATTTTTCTTCTTCTTCTTCTTCGACAATACTACCTGGGTGGTGTGTGTGTATTTCGATTCTAGGTCGCGAGGTATTTTTTTTTCTTTCGAACGCGCGCTGCTTAATTAATAATAAATTTTCCGGGTAAACAATCGACTGTACTTGTATCATATATATATCCACAAGTCGTGACTGCGATATATATACTTTTCGGTTGTTCTGTGTGTATACGCTTCATTAGGAGTAATAGTGTTTTGGAACGAATATAAGTTTTATCGCGCGCGCGAAATTATTATTTCATTATACGGCGCGTTGCCTTCTATAATTTCTTTTCTCTTCTTTTTTTCAATGTCTCGAAAACCCTGGCGAACGATATATTAATTTCTTTTTTTTTTGTCTTCTCGTCGCTCGCTTAGTTCGCTCGCACACACATAGACACTACACACACACACAACAGTGAAAGTTGATCGGTATTTATGGTTAGACTGCTTATGACCTAGTCATGCATGTCAACTACTTTGTGACTTAGCGGTTCAATCTTTTTTTTTTTTTTTGGTTCGTCTGTCGTGTAGGATCATTAATAACTATATATAAGCTCGCGAGCATGAGAGAAAACGATGATCCTCTTTTCTCATCTATCTGTTATCAGTGATTCACGTTTTGACGGTTATCTCGCGTGTCACATATACACACTAAGGCACACACACACGTGTTGAAGCCTCCACGTGGTGTGCTCGTTATAATAGCAAACTGCCAGGGCACGGCACATCTTCTCTCTCGTACTCTTCTCCCGCCCGCGCACTCACGTATATATATACATGTATATATACAATACCGAAGCCCACGGCGGCGGCGGTGGCGGGCGCTCACGTGTATCGTAGTGTTGGTGAGTGCGGGAGAGTCGCAAGTCACCTCCGTTCACCTCTCGAGAGAACCGCCGCCACCGCCACCGCCGCCGCCGTCGTCGTTGCCGTGCTGCCAAGTCAGTCCGCCGTGAACCACGAGCACACGCGGACGGTGCCGCCTTCATTCTCTCTCTCTCTCTCTCTTTCGATTACCCATTCTCTTCTTGCAACTATAATCTCGCATATATACAAGCCTTTGGATTTTTTTTTTTAAATATAAATTTGGTCGAGTGCTCGTATTATCTCTGTGTCTTTTTTTTTTCAAAGTGTGCTGTTGCATTGTTGCTGTTAATTGTTGAGTGGATAAAACTTCCGCAACAGCGATGGATGGTACTATGATAATTGTGTTTTATTGTGACTAGTGCGGGACGTTTTATTTTCAAAAAGTGTGTGGTTTTATTTTTAAAGGTGATCATCACCGTTGTGCTGAGACTTTTTTTTCGTCAGGTGAGAGACTTTTTGGTGGGTGGTATCGTTTTGTTTTTTTTTTTATTTCATATAAAATACGAAGGCCAAAGAGAAGAGGTTTTTCATTTTTTGTTGCCGATCGAAAAGCGCGAGTTACGTAAAATAATAATTTTTTTTTTGCCTCGCTCGTATATACAATGAATATTCATCGCGGCCTACGCGATCATCGTGTGTGTATAAAACGTCGCCGATATATTTATAAATGCTTATTGTCTTCGCGACGAGAGCGAGAATATGAAAAAAAAAAAAGAAAAGAAAAAAAAATGTTCATCAAATGAGCAGTGTTTATTTGTGCAAATTGCCGCCAAATTATAAAGTATGACGGAGCCGTGTTGTCTACGGCGCGCGATATCTCGCATATACGATATATAAGTGGTGTCGATTACTATGACTGCCAATTTCCACTGCAATAATATGTGTAATTTTCAAACGTTCGCGCGCGCGGGCGCTAAGCTATCGCGGCGCGACGCGAGACGCGACAATGCGTCGAGTGTTTAGGCTTTTGTTTTTGTTTTTTGAAAAAACCATTCTTTTTCGATGTGCGCGATGATGCCACTTCTGAGTGTATGTGTGTGTGTGTGTGAGGAAATCGTTTCGATGGAGGCGTATGAATTCACGTCTATACAGTTTTTTTTTCTTCTTCTTCGGTGTTCTTGTCTGTTATTACTTTGACAACTTTTAGTTGGGTAATGAAATCGACGTTGAATGATGGTTATCCGATCGAGATTATCAGGTTATTGAAATTTCCTTTCTCCACCCGCTATAATCATTGAATCTTTCGACAATAGCACCAGACAAAAAAAAACTTACCAAACCCACTTGTCCCAAATAAAATCATAAGCGTGTCAAAGCAAAGCCAAAAAAAAAAGACTTATCTTTCGTCAATAGATCTTTTTGAACGAATGTACTATGGCTTCGGCTCGTCGTTATCTCTGCCCGCCAAGCAGATCGCAGCAAAGGTATACCGAGTGGCGAGAGCTTTAACATCAAAATTCAATTAACTTATCATTTTGCAAATCGCACTCGCGCGCAAGTAAAAACTTTTTGAAGAAAGAATGAAAAAAAAAAATCCGCGTGTGTATGGGTAGGTGGACCCGCGTATAATCGGTGAAAATGGGCTGATGGCGCACACGGCGAAATCGGTAATGAGCTGTAAAGGCTCGCGGCGTTCCTTCTCTCTCCTTCACACACACATACGTACACACATACTTTATAAGCCTATTGTGCGCATGAGTCATTGACGTTGTGGATGTTATGCCGATTTTTCAACGAGCGATATTCTCCGTGTGGGCCGAGACACACAAACACATACATGTGGGAAAATTAAAATCGCGAAGGAAAAAGGAGAACGGGCCCACATTTGCGAGAGTTAATTAGAGGCGCTTTTGCCTCACGATCTTTCGCGCTCACACACACACGACACACAGTTTATCTCCTTAAATACGCGCTTATTTTCTTGCCCCCGCGAGGGCTGTGGTATATACGCGACCTCGTTCGACGCCTTGGTATAGGATTTTTTTTTTTCGCGGTGTTTTCGGTTTCGCGATTGTTCTACATAACTCGTGCGTGCATACGTGTATAGAGGAAACTGCACTCTCGACGAGGTTTTTTTTTTTCATCCGGATTATGTCACACTCGATGTATGCACGATTAGATGTCCTTTTTTTTTTGTTTATTCGCGTTACGGATGAAACGAAAAAAAAGCGTAAGGTTGTTCAAACAATTGCTCTAGATAATGCGCGCGACAATGCAGTCGGTGGTGAGAGAAAAAAAAAAAGCGAAATGAAAAGCTCGAGAAGAAACCGCGACAGCGCGTGTGGTCAAGGCGCGTTTGAACAAACAATTTAAAAGAGGGAGAAAAAAAAACAACAAAGTCGACGTTAAAGGGAAATATTTGAGCGACACAGAGAGACGCGAAGGACATAGAATCTTAGACGAGAGAGATAGAGAAGCCATAAAATGTCCAAGACACGCGTCTACTCACACCTCTTTCACTCTCTCTTTCGTTCTTTGGCGTATATTATATTTAAAGCTCATGCACACGGACACAAGCGGTGTGCAGAGGTCTCAATCGTGCAATATAATAATCGCCACACAGACGACGAACGACGACGATGGTTGACGCCAGATCGATTCGCGATACAGTCTGCCTATACGTGTGTATATGTATATGTGTGCAATGAGCGAGCGAGAACTTTTTTTTCGCGCGAGAATGCGTTGGCGTATTGGCGTATCGCCTTACATCCGTGCACGTGAAAAATGCTATTACGCGCGCGCTTGCCGAGAGACGCCGCACGCTTTTATATACGAGGAAAAGCCTATATATACATGCAGCACCGCGATGGGGAAAGTTTTGCGAGCTTTTGTGTAGTTGACGGAAATTTTTGCGTTGTTGTCGTTTTTTTTTAAAGGAAATTTATCGGTTGAATGTATGATTCTAAGGAAATCAGTCGAAGGATAAATGTAACCAATCGATCGGTAACGTAAATCGATAAATAAATATATATAATCGCGTACTTCCCATTAAATTTCATCAATGATATTCCCTCGGCTGAAACATGTTAAAGCGATATAAAAGCGTCGAGAGAGCGTTAAAGTGTTCGATGGGGAAAGAAAACTGATTTTGTAATGATTTTACGATGCCTCGCTCTTATACTCGCCTATATGTGTGCATGTGTGTCTTATATATATATGCGCTCGCGCGCGCCAAGGCGACACAAGCGCGCGCGCTTGCGGATTTTATCGAGCGCCTTTATCGCGGGTTATTGATCTGCCCCTCTCTCTCTCTCTCTTTCTTTCGCTCTTAACTCTCAAGCGTCAGGATTTTGCAATGATTTATTTGCTTATTAATAGGAGACTCGCGAAGTAGCTTATAATACGATAAACCGTCCGATAAGAAAATGAAAGAAGAAGAAAAAAAAATAATAACAGAGAGAGAGTGAGAGTATGAACTATGCGCAGAGAATGATTTATTCCAATTTTGCGATTTCGTGCGATACATGGTGAGGCTTAAACGTCGACACTCTTATGGCACGCGGTTTTATCAGCGCAAAACTTTGACACATTGGTCTCGACAGCTTTTTTTTTTTTTTAAAAGCTTTTGATTTATACTAGATATATATGCGCGTTTATTCACACGAGAATGAAATATTTTTCGACGAGTCCCTTCCCCCCCCATATAGCGCGCGAGAATTTTAATCGTCACTTTGTGTTTTTACTTTTTTTCGAATGTATTACGTGCGCGCGATTGCATTGCGCAAAACTTTATTGCGCGTGTATTTTATGAATATTGTTGTAAATGTATTGTGTGTCATCTGTAACGTATATATCGCGAGAGGGTGCAGTTTTGCTGTGACGATATGAGACAATGCTGTTTGTGCGCGTGTTTTCCCAAAAATTTATGACTCTGTCGCGGGGATGAGATTCTGCGTCGTGTTTGTGTTTGTGTGTTGAGGATGAAAAGTTTTTGCGATTGACGATTTGTCCGTTTGCTCGACACACACATATTCTCTGTGGTGCGAGCTTGCGAAATATTGTCAACGTTTCGGTTTAAAAATTATGCATGTTATACTCTTCGATTGGCTACTTATCCGTATTTCTTCGAAAATCGTTAAAACACTTTATTCTAATTACTAAACGAAATTGAACTGTTATAACGCCAACCGCGATCATAAAGCTTTAATCTATTTTACGCCGGACATCGTTTCGCAGAGTAGTCAAACGGCGAAAAAAGTCTTCAGAGAAACGTATAAGTCGCAGAACTAAATCGCGATCGATATTCTCACACACACATATACACACATACTCACCACGGGAGCAAAGTGCAACAGCAGCAGCAGCAGCAGTATAGAGGTGAAAGCGATTTCCTCGCGTAGCAGATTTGCGCGGCCCGATGAAAGGGAGCCTCTCTCTCTAAGCGATTTTGTCGCCTCGTTTTGTCGATTATATATATATATATAGACATACACACACACACATATATATATATATATACATACGGCGAAAAAGATTCGAATCTCCGTCGCGATTTATTTATCGCACGACACTTTCGGGGAATGCCGAATGCAAATTCTATATCTCGTTTAAAGAGCGCGAGCTCGCGTGCGTTTGCGGCGGAATTTTTGCGATTTGCGAGTCTTATGTTATTTATGAGGCGAGCGCGGAGCCGAGGCTCAATAGCGTTTGCAAATGTGTATATATAAAACGGTCTTCTATATAAGATGATAACGATTTTCAATGGACGAAAAAAAAAAACTACACCGACGTTTGCCGTTTCTCGCGCGGCTTACTTGTTAAATTTCTGTGTTGCAATTCTCTCTGTGAATACGCTTTTTTTAAGGGGGAGGGGAGGCAAAAAAAGAGTAATGGAATTGTATGTATATAGTGTAGAACAAGGTAATTAGAATAATATAGCGATTGTAGAAAGATAGGCGAGAGAGAGAGAGTTGAATAAAGCTTTTGTGTAATCAATCTGTACAGCTCGATCTAATACTTGACAATATCGATGTATATAGTGAAGCTTGTAACGCGATGTTGTTTTAAGATCGGTGTGCGTGTCTAAGAACGATTTACCGTGTAACCGAAAACTTCTATAAGTAAAATGCATTCTTAAAAAGAAAAAAAAAAAGACACACACCGCTGCTCATCTCATTACAATATCAGATTAGCCGACGGTGAAACGTGCATCGACGTGCGTAAAGGTTTTTATGCGCACGGCACACCACACTCCGAGGAAAACAAAAACGAAAAGAGAAAAAAAAAAAGCTAATTTTCTTTATCCCTTGGTCGAAAGTGCCTGCTTTCTGCTGCGATTTCGCATCAGAAAGCAGTACTTTCGCGCACTGTTGTGGTTTCACGCGCGCTCCCTGGCGGCGGAGCCGAG
>JAWWMK010000008.1:5210887-5232530 GCA_035047105.1 Galeopsomyia nigrocyanea
ATCCGTGTGTCAGACGCTTCCTACGTGTGGGTATGAAGGCAGGGGGCTTATATAGGAACCGAACCGAAATTCAGCCGTTATATTTTTTTTTTATTTTCTTGCACAAATATTTCACATTATGACTCCATAAGTATAACGAATAGAACGAGGAAAACTTTCAACTCGCAAGCAAATTATATTAAAGCCGGCGACTTGTACGCGAATAAACAGCGAATAATTGATCCACCAACAATATTTTGCACGCGTACGTTCGTTCGCATAAAAAAAAGTAAAGAAAACTCGCGCTTTGCGTCCTTGCTTATATAGACATAATCATCATATCACAACAATTCACGCTCGCGATCTATTGAATATTAGTCGTCATGCGAGCACGGCTAGACTATAATACACACACAAACGAAGCTCTCGAGTGTCAATAATAATCTATAACTCGCTTTTTTTTTCTTTCCAAACACCCGCAATATTTCCACGTATAAATTTTCTATTTTTCTCGCGGGCGGGCGAGCGACGACGAAGCCGATCGTAAACAAAATATCACAAAACACGCGTGTGTATATACTATATATATACGATGGTCGCGTCGCGAAAAGCGCGGCGGCACCGGAAGTCGTGTCGAACATCGTCGGCAAGTCACGATTTTTCGTGACTCGAATGATTGATGAGGAGGCAGCAGCAGCAGCGAGAGGTTTTGCTGCCGTCGCCGCGCTTCTGCGAAAATACCATATAGCGGCCAGTTTGGTGTGCAACCTTTAGGGGGTGAAATGATTTATCGGTCATATATACGTTGGCACGGGTGTAGGTCGCGTATATAAGCTTTTCAGCGCCAGTACAGAAACTTGAGCGAGAGAGAGAGAGGCTATTGTTTCAGATTTTCAGATTATCTTGGGGAGGACATCGATAATACTCGACTTCTTCTTCTTCTTTTTTTTTTCTTTTTTTCGTTTGTTTGTTTGTTGCGAGACCATTATTTTACCGAAGAGTATAAATACAGGTGGAAAGAAGGGTATATATACCTATAACGTTGACCCTCTGAAGGCCGGCTTGTATAACTTTCGCTCTTTAAAATTCACTCTCAATTTTTTTTTAAATAATACCGCGAGTTACTTATATATCCTTCTAAATAATAGCCGTGCGACAAAAGTTTTCAACATAATAATGCCGCAATACGAGAAAAAGCGCGGCATCGTAAATTCGCACAAAAGGAAACAACTTTCACGCACAATTTATCCCTCAATTAGCTGTTAATCAGTAATATCAATCTCGGTATAATACAACAAACTGCGCGCGAGCTCTGAGACAATGGTCACTAATAAGGAATAATAACAAATCACGAAGAAATATAGTCGCGCGCAGCGAGAAAAGAGCGACACACATGACTTTCTATATTTCTTTAATAAAGTGTTTCCAACCGCGGGTGCAGCCATAATTTACGAGCTTCCCCTCCACGTCTCTCCGCCACCCTTTTCTGATTGTTTCAAATAAACGGGCATATTTCCGAGATTCCAAGAGTGCCGCACGCAAAAGAAACAATGACAGTGATTTATTGGATAGCGCGCCGAATTGAGCCGACGAGCGATGCCCGAGTAAAAGACAATGGCGCCTCTCAAGAGAGAGAGAGAGAGAGAACTCGCGTGTCAATTTTTCAGTATTAATCGACGAAGTATTTAAAAGAACGAGCCGGAAACACTTGTCGAGCGGTAAAAATATGTATTATTAAAGCTTCTTTCTCACGATTTTATTCTTCTTTTTTTTCGGAAATCAAATAATTACCGGCGTACCGCGGTAATTATCCATCCTATATACATTTTCCGCGCTAAGCTCGTTAATCGAACGAATAAACAATCATTAACGTGGTGCTTCGAAAAAAAAAATTCCAATGGTATTATACATACATGCAATTGCCGCGTGGCGCGCATTAGGGATTCCTTATATTGCAGCGAACGGCGGCGGTGCACGATTATCAAGTTAAAAATCGGTTGAAATTTAAAACCGTACTATACTGCTAAAGCCGTTCGCCGAACGGAAGTGACGTCCGATGCTTTTCCGTGAGCCTCATTTATGCTTTCTTATACTCGACGGTATGGCCCCCCCTTGTCCCCTCTTCTTCTTCTTTTTCTTCTTCTTCAAACCATTTCGTTCCAACTCGTAGCCCTTCTGCCTTTAACTATATTCCGCGCGATGCTCGAGCGTTGATTTTTTATGGGGTTTGCTTCTTGCTTTGGTGATTTTTTTTCTCTTTTGTTTAGGATTTGTGCGGCTAAATGACGTTGTCAGTCGCATTGGCAGCGATGGATTTACAGCGAAACTACTTTACTCGTGAATTTTGATGTGAGAAAAGAGATGCATTAATTTTTCAATTTTAAAGAGTTTTGTGAACTTTGGTTATTTTTAACAGACGCTTTGCTATCTTTTTGAATTAAGAAATACCATATGCGTAGCATAAACGTATATTGACACTTGCAGTATTCATCAAATGCATGTATAATTTTATCATATATTTACATCGGATCGGAAATCAACTTTTTTTTTCTTATTCCGTAAATTCCAAGTAAATTTCCGTAACTGAAACTTCGCCCGATTAATCATAAATTAATTTCGAAAGCAGACGCAACAGCATTTCCTCCTTGAACAAAAAAAAATAAATTCGAACTGAAGTTAATTACTTAAATTAAAATATTTTAATCTTCCCGTTCGATCTCCACCATCAAAAAAGATATATATAAAATCGTCACACTCCAAAAATCTCGCTCGAGCTTATCTCCATCAACACACACTTTTTCCTCGCAGTCAACCTTTCGAGCAATACTGAAGAGCCGCGTGTGCGAGTAAATGTAAATTCAGCTTTGAGAAGAACAACGAAGAAAAATAAAGAAGAAGAAGAAGAAGAAGTAAGAAGAAGGCTCGTCGAAGCGTCGCGAGCGCGTTAGTAGTGCAAAGGTGAACGCCGCGCACGGCCCCGACGCCGGCGCAGCCGCGGGTCGTCACTTCCGCTCTCGCGCTCTCAACTCTCGCGATTTACAAGTTTAATCAGGGACCCGTTAAATTACCGGCCGCGGTCGTAAGTTTCTTTTGTAGCCCTGAGTTCTCTCTTTTTTTTTTAATTCTTCGTGTGCTGCATTTTTTTTACGTCTAATTGTAAGTGCAACTTTTCATATGTCTGCGTGAAAGATTTGAAAGATATCGTCAAAAGATTTATATTTTAAGAATATTGATTTTTCAACTTTGACATGGATTACGTTGTTTTACGTTTTCGATGCATCAGCCAAAAATGATTCGTTTGAATAATTCAACGTCGAGCGTATATGAACTTTAGTAAACCCGTTTCTTTTTATTTCAACTCGAAAAAATACACGGAAATACATACGATTAACGCGGAAATTCGCAAACAAACGTATAACTCCATCTTGCAAATTATATCAAGCGTAAACGTTATTTCCATCGATACTAAATATATAATACATTCATCCACTCGAAAACGTCATCGCAATTAAACACTTCATTACAGCACGTGTAATTAGCAAAATTGATGGTTGAATGACGATCTGATAGCAAAATAAATCTGACTAACATCGGGGCGTCGCACACACAAGTTCGATTAGCCTCCGAACGTATACTATAAAACGCACGATCGGGGATATATGACCCATAAATAATAAATCGATCGTTTCGAACGATAAAAAGCTATACATCCGTGCGCAACGCTAATTTTCCATGGCGACTTACTTGATGCGCGCTTCATCGACGATTATTATTTAAATAAAATGCGACGTTTTAATGCGACGAACTGCCTCATTATAAGCCGCGCGCGATCAATGCATTTTTCTCTCTCTCTTCGTTGATGCGCGCGTGCGCGCGGGTTACTTATCGCTCGGTAATGTTTAATTAAAAATTATGATCGTTGGCTCATTTTATTATCGTCTTCTTCTTTTTTTTTTTAAATCGTTAATTTTTTCCTGTTCCAGAATTAACTTCCGCGAATAATATACGTTGAAGAACGTCGAATATGCTATAGTATTGTCTATTATACCCCCTGCAGCGATTAACATTCCATTTCGTTAGAACAAACGATTTCATAACATATAAATTTTCTACAATAATCGTAAACCGTATAGAGAGAGAAAAAAAGAAAGAAGTCGTCAGCGGCGCGGCGAATAGTTGACAAACAGCCGAATTAATTTGTAACGAGCGGCAACGCGAATGACGCATTGTGTCGTCGCGCGATAATCGGCCGTCTTATTTTGCGCTCGCCATAATACAGTTTCACTTATATATACGTATACATACATGCCGAGAGAGAGAGAGAGAGAGAAAAGACAATGGCTTTCGATTGCTTCGTGAAGCAAAAAAGCCGATGCTCTTTTCTTTCTTCGTCTGGTGCGGTCGTCGTCGTGCGGTTGGCACGCGAGGCTTATAAGGTCCGATTATATACGTATATACATATTATCCATGCACACATGTGATCGCGCTGGGGCCATTGTACGGCGAAAAATTTTCACGCTACCGTTTATATTATGAATGATCATATTTGTCAGACCTTGTGTGATTTTTTTTTTGTTTACGATTGCATTGTATTTTCGTCATTGCCACACTCGATGAGAAGGAAAAAAAAACAACAAATAATTCATCTCTTCGCTAAAGCGAGTAAATTGAATTATACGATATAGGCGCGATCGTCTATAGGCGATAAGTACATTGCTTCTGCAATTTTACGATCTTGTCGGGGATTCTTGTATTTCATATTTAACGCCGTGGCTAACACGTGATTCATGTTTTGTCAATATAACGAAATCACGGTGTGTGTCTCTCGAGCTCGCACGCACACTATACAACCCACCCGTGTATATATACATATATGCGTTGTACATCGAGGATCGTTAATCATCTAAAGCTTGCGTTATGAAACTATACGCATCCAACGCAAAGTGAAAACAACTCTTGCGCGCTTTGAATAAATAATTGCATCGCTATATAAGCGTAGTAGTAGTAGTTGTTGTAGTTGTAGTAGTATCATTTTCTCTATTTCGCGGAATTGCCATTATATTCAGCGGCGTCGAATGAAAAATGCCCATGACACTATCTCCTCTATCTGATAATTCATTATCCATCGGAGATATCGCCGCTTTGACAAATGAACTTCGTCAAAACCTGCATATTTTTTCTAACGCGTTTTATAGTCATAATTGTATATATACGGTAGTTTTTTGCTTTTATAAATCTTTCGCAAGACGCGACGTCTTCATCGTTATATGAAGAAGTGTAGTAATTTGATACGTATCGTTGCTGAAAATAAATTAATCGCGCTCGCGGCTACCGAAAACAAAAAAAAAAGTAACTTCGCGCGCGCGAGAGAGAGTTTAATCTGCTATATACCCGGTGTTGACCCCCCGGCGGCGGCGGCGGCGCGTGTATGCAAACCGATATATACGTCCTATCTTTCACAACCGATTTCTCGCGCGCGCCGTTATCGTCTCGACCACCCTTTTTTTTTCTTATTTCGTTGGTGCGCGATCGTCTTTCGCGCGTCGGGGAAAGATCGGATTTTCGCTTTTTTTAGCAAGTAATTTAAGCTTTTATTTGGGTTATCTGGGAAATTGCGTGGATACTGAAGTATTGACAAATTAAGTTTATTTAAATTGGATTGCTGAGACGTAAACTTATCTACATTAAAAACTATATATGTTTTAAAGTTTAAGTAGTCAAAATCGGATTGGTCAGACACGAATTTATCTTTATTAAAAACTATATGTTCTAAATGTTGAAAAAGTCGATTAAAAAATCAAATGACTTGTGGAACTGATGAGGGTAAAGTTTTTCAGGTGGAAGAAAAACAAGCAAAAATTCTTTTTTGCGACGTTTCGTCCCCTAGGATTTGCCGACTGTTTCAAGCTTTACTGTCGCAAAAAAGAATTTTTGCTTGTTTTTCCTCCACCTGAAAAACTTTGTCCTCATCAGATCGACAAGTCGTTTGATTTTTCAATCGATTTTTTCAACATTTACAACTGAGGATGACACTCATCTCAACTCGTGATGAGTTTATAAATATATATAGATTATTCTCAAGTTTAAGTAGTACAAATCGGATTGGTCAGACACGAACTTATCTATATTACAAACAATTGTTTTTATCGATAAATAATCAATCAAACATAAATTATCTCAATCAATAGCATATCAATGAATTTCCTAATAATCTCGGATACAACTCTCGCCCAACAATAAAGCACAATCCTTATTATCCTCTTTCCCTCTCGCACTTTCGTTCGCAAACGCTCGCACACGCGTGTATATACCCACACCTTTATAACATTTTTTTTTCTCTTTTTTCAAGCGGTCCAAGTTGCTTTGCTATAAAGCCTCCTCCTTCACACCTGAGAGCGAGAGACCGCAGCGGCGGCGGCGCACGAGCCTCCAACAATAATTATTATCCGCAGCTATTCCTGACAGAAAGAAGGGAGCGTCCCGATGGAAAATTTATGTCTCTCCGATAGTCCTCGCGAAAAAAAAACGTGTTAAAAGTCGCCATATTCCTCGCACGCATATTCCTTTATACGCGTATGATATATATATTGTTTGTAATAAGCACTTTTGCGTATACTTACACGCGATAGACGAGTATACACTAATGGCATTAACGAAGAGCCCGTTATAAATAGCTTACTTACCTCGAATATTTCTCGGAATCGATATGTCTGGCTCATTTACAATTTAATCGATTTGTTTCGATGCGCCTATTGTGAGGAATAAAGTATGCTGCGCGTGTGTGTGTGTGTGTTATAACCGTTGCCTCGTTTTTCTTTCTCGCTAGTTTAACGCGCGACGCGAGCTATATTTTCAATATTGAATGTTTAGGAAAGAAAGAAAAAACGAAGACGATAATAAATAAACCGACCGACGACTGCGAAAATGCGTTGCTATATGCGTCGAATGGTATATATCATTCAAAGTCGTCATTAGCTAAAAAATTCTTTTAGAAATTCCTAAAGCGAAAGCTTACGCGCAAGTATATATTTGAAAACTCGGCAGTTCATCAATAACGAAACGCAACGCGTGCGGATAGGAAGAGATACGAATTCCTGTGTGGAGATCATCGCTCGCTTACATACAAGAATCTCTTTCTCTCTCTCTCTCTTTCTTATATATCGCGTGGGTGCTCGATACGATAAAAGTGAAATCCAATCGAACGAAAGTATTTACCAGACGATTACAGCCTCATTGTCCATAACGTACGATGTTGCAAGCCGGCATCGGATGATATATATTTCATTTGGCATATCGGAAAATAAAGAGACAAAAAAAAAATGCGAAAACAACAGACTCGAGAAATTGCAATTAAGACGCTTCGCGATATACGTACGAAACAATGGCGCAGCATCGTACGCCTCCGCGCCGAGCGCAGGTGGCTATATAACAATTTTTTTTTTTCGCGAAAAATATATATGAGGTGCGCGCGCGCGGGGGCCTTATTTTATGATCCGCCAGTTGTAAATCAAACGTGAAGCCCGAGATGGACGCTAAGTGGTTGTCTGCGCGAGAGCGCGTGGAAAGCAAGTGAAAATTGATGTACTGCCGGGAGATTGACTCGTGAGTTAGTTAAAGCCATCAACGTTGCGTTATACATTATATACACGTATACCTAAACGTGAATTTCGAAAAGAAAAAAAAACGTATAGCTTATGGCTATTGCGTGATATACTTTTTTTTTGTCTTTCAAGTCAGCTGAGCACGTTATATGACGCGAGGACGTGCGTATAGACTTGGCAAAAAAAAAGACGTATATATACGCGTGTGTTGTGTCGATTATGCCTTTGGAAGGACAATCGTGGGAATTCCATTAAAGTGGCCTTGAATGGTTCATTCATGTCGATCGCAATGCCCTGTCGGTCGTCGCACGTCTCGCAAGAAAGAGAGAGAGCGAGTGGTTTGTATTATACCGCTCTACTATCTCTGCCTGCACTGCCGCGCGCGCGTGCACTGACAGATCAATCGCCGTAAAGTTTGCGGCTACGACGTGGCAATGCGATGCACCACGCACATGCAGCTTCCTACTTGGGATTCTTCCTGTCTTCTTTATTTCCCTTTTTTTTCTTGTTCTTCGCGATGACGGTGACGTTGCTACTGGTGATGCGTTTTATTTCATCACTTTTTTTCTTCAGTTTTTTTTTTCAAAAATATGAATGTTTCTGTAATGAACGTAATATTTTTCTCGAGGTGCATACATTTTATACGAGTGAAAAACTACAGTTTGGAACACGTCATTCAACTTTGTTCAGATTTGCTGAAAAAATTACGTTTTATATTTGCCTTGATACACATCCGACCGTACTGAACACCTTATTAGCACGTAACACTATTTTATTCGTATAAGACACTTTCACCCAATCAAGAGTCATTGTAATCAACAGCATTCAATATTTATAAGCTCCGCGCCAATTAAAAAATAATCTCTACGTCAAGCCCTAATTAACTAATGAAAATTCATCGTCACCTACATAGACACTTTCTTTTTCTCGAAAACAACGATATATATTCGATGGCTCATTATATACGTATACAGGCCTGCGATGATGATCGAAGATCCCTTTATTTTCTTGCTCCAAGTCTGTGCTTTTTTTTCCTGTAAGTCCGCCTTTGCGGCGCGTGCGGTGGATGGATCGAGAGAGTCAATTACTCGCGGCAGCAAACTCATTCGGATGCCATACGAAATGGGACGGACCCCTCCTAATTGAAAATAATCCGATGCGGCCATTCAATGGTAACGGCGCGCGTGTCCTGCTGCTGATATACTTCAAAGGCGACAAGACGTCGTTTTGTACACGCGACGATTGATAATTGCTCGCTGTTCGTATAAATCTGTGTAATGTATATATCCAATAATGGAAATAAATTAATTTGGGAATTAGCTGTAAAACTTTAAAGAAATATATGATAACTTTTTCACGGTTTTTCAATTATTAAGGAGTAGCGATAAGAAAATACCGATAAAGGACAAGAATTTAATGCTGAGATTAATGCCTTTGGAATTAAGTATTGCACAAATCAGTGTCATAATGCGAGATATACATATTTGACTGTTTGCTGATAGCTCTTTTCCTACGTATGTGTATTTTATCGTTTGTGTATGATTTAGCTCGACAACTTCGAATGACTTTTACCATTTTTAAATTATCTGCAATTAATATAAACTGAATTAAGTTACATACTTTCGAGTCGGTTAATTGAAAAATAACTGAAATAATAATTATTACTCCAAACTGCTGTATATATGAGACAGTCATCTTAGCAATAACTTGGCGTACACCTGCAAGTAAATAAAAATTTTGAATGTTTTTAATATTAAATCTGCATGAGTATGAGCTGAATATTTTTTTATTTCGAAATAGTCTGATCATAATCGTCATATAAATAAAATATTTTTTCAATTATTTCGGTAACATTAGAGTAAAGTCAATTTTTACGCAGGGTTGCGATAAATGTAATTGAGGGGTAAACTTATTTCTTGCTTCAAATTTTATTGCAAAAGGAGAGAGAAGTAGCTTTGTAAAATATAATTATAGCAATGTGTGACGAATCATACCTGTTACTACGTGGTCAGAAACAGGGATAGAAGTGCAATCTTTTTCGAAATCTTTTTGCTTATGATCTGTACGACATTTTTTATTCGCGACAGAAGAACACACATAGCATTTTATACTAGACACTGAAACAGATAAAAATCACAAAAGATTATATTTTAGATTATTCGTTTGATTTCAAAAGTTTCAATCAACGTTAAAAAACCATATATTTTATTTATATTTTCAGAGCATACCTTCAATCATTGAGTACAAAATAATTCATAATAATAAAAATCCATTTACTGCAGACATTCCAAAAAAGAATAAAATAATATTCGATATTTCCTTACAAGAAAATAATTATACGAACAGCCGGATATGTGAAAGTTTGCCGTTTTGATTATTTTGTAAGTTTAGATAATGACATCACCGGATCGTAATCTCGTAATCTCGTAAAATAGGGCAATGCGATGCATAATAAAATATAAGAGCAACTTATTTAGATGGAACTGAATTAATATACGAATTTGATGTAGCTCTTAAAAGAATTATATAATATGGTTTCAAGATTTCTCAACTAGCAACACTAAGAATGCCCTATAGAGGATAAAAATCCAGTGCTGATGTTACTGGAAGAATTGCACAAATCAGTCTCACAGCGATCGATATATTTGATTGTTATTTCCATTAACTCATTTGTCATCTCCAGCTCGTCCTTAGTTATTACTTTAGCTGTACAACTACGATAGATGCGCTCTTCTTCCTTGTAAGCTGAAATTGATTAAAACTGAATTGATGCATTTTCAATTCGGCTGATTTGAAAAAAAATGCTAATAAAATTTACTCACTTCCTTTTACTATGAGGCATTGGTGAAATGGAGGTTTTTCTCTGCCTGCAAAAATGGCAATAGTTAAGGCATAAAATCTTAATGAGTGAATGTATATAAGGCAGAAACTTGTTTCCTGTTTCAAATGGCTTTGTAAAATGTGATTGTCGCATTAGCGTGAAAAATCGTACCTCGAATTGGTATTTCGATATCAATTACTTTAGAGCAATCCTTTTCATAAGCTTTTTGCTTTGGAACTATACGACAAAGTTCAGTCACGTATGAATCACACTCATAGCATTTTATACAAAACACTATAACAAAGAAACATAAAAAATGTTTTAAGTTTATTTAATTAATTTTGAAAGTTTCATTCAACATTCTAAAGTCGGTGTATTGCATGTAAAATAATAATTGTTATTCAAATTTTCATAACATACCTTGATTCATTAAATATATACTGATGCATAGCAATAAAAGTGCCATCGTTGTAGACATTTTGAAAAAAAAAACACTTACAAAAAGTCAATTCCACTGCTGTAACATAGTATGTGAAGCTTTGAAGTTTCAAGTATTTATTAAGATAAGAAAACAACACTACTTAAACGTAAAATAACTCGTGCGATAGATTCGTATAATGTCTAACCAAACATTTGATCGATGACGAGTCAACTAAGAAGTTAACGCTATAGAAATTGCTATCTCGCGCGTAAAACTTGCAGTTTCAAAGCAAGCGGGTGCTAAGGCCGAACATTAATAATCTATTCAATTGCCCTAGTAAACCCTTTACTTATCCCTTGTATATAATACACAAAATCAACAGCTGATCTCAACATGATCATTCAGCATTTCGTATGCGTATTTAATGATATAGTGCGTAGCAGTTAATATACTTATTGTTCATTGACCATACTCGCACAACTAATAATAATTAACTCTCGTAACAATATTTTTGCAGTAGTAACCTATAGAAAGTTATATTGGAGATGGATACACATTCAACAGTCCAGGTGATGTATGAGATGGCGATCAAATGCTAAGTAGCGCTCTTTTTCGTAATTCAGCTTGAATTCCCAATAAGGATTTCTCCTCGCCATAATGAAATGAATGAAAAATTTATGTATTGTAGAACAAAATTATAATGACTATAAGTTAGAACAAAAATATGCTTACTCAACTGCGCAAATTAAAATTGCCCAAAATCTGTAAATAATCTCGGCTACCGATAATATTTACGCGCAAATTTAAAGGATCTATCAGCGACTAAAAAATTGGATTATATGAATGGTGGCTAAACATACACTTTTTTCCTCTCTCTTTTTTGACGCATTCACTTGACGATGAAGATTGTATATGGCGCACCATGGCTCTTCCGCATTCATTGTTGTTACAAATTATCGGAATGACGTTATTGATTGTTTAGCGCGTTGTGCAAATCTGTACAACTTTGTCGCACATTCTAGTGCTTCAGTTATTGCAAGTTACTTAAAGTTTTTCTTAATTTTCTGCTACCTAATAATATTTCTGAATGAATAAAGTAAAATAACTGTTTCTGATCATTTTAATGTACCAGACAGATTTATCAACGATTGTGATATTATCATACAAAAATACTGTTTTGTTTGTTATATGTAACCCAACAAATTTAGATCCGACAATGGAACTGGATTAGTATACGCATTTG
This sequence comes from Galeopsomyia nigrocyanea, assembly GCA_035047105.1. NCBI lineage: Eukaryota > Metazoa > Arthropoda > Insecta > Hymenoptera > Eulophidae > Galeopsomyia > Galeopsomyia nigrocyanea. Next base: position 5,222,953 of record JAWWMK010000008.1, read on the forward strand.
ATGTATCTTCTAAAAGAATTATACAATATAGTTTCAATGTTTCTCAACTAGCAACACTAAGAATGCACCCATAATGGATAAGAATCCAGTGCTGAGGTTACTGGAAGAATTGCAAAAATCAGTGTCACAGCGATCGATATTGATGTTTGTTACTTTCATCAACGAATATGGCAGCTTCGTAAGCGCATCAATACTTTTTTTAACTCCACAGGTACGAAACACGCGTTCTTCTTCCCTATAAGCTGAAATTGATTAAAACTGAATTGATGCATTTTCAATTGGGCTGATTTGGAAAAAATGCAAATAAAATTTACTCACTTCCTCTTACTGTGAGGCATTGGTCGGGAAGAGGCTCTGTTATCGTCTGCGAGGTCGGAGGCGCTCCGTTTGCACCTGTAGGCGAATAACATCAAATCTTAATGAGTGAATGTATGTAACACAGAAACTTGTATACTGTTTAAAATTTTACTAAAGCTAAATAAAAGTGGCTATGTAAAATGTGATCATCGCATTAGCGTAAAAAATCGTACCTGGAATTGTCATATCGACTTCCATTTCTTTAGAACAATTCCTTTCATAAGCTTTTTGCTTAGGATCTGTACCACAAAGTTCAGTCTTGTATGAATCACACTCATAGCATTTTATACAAGACACTAAAACAAAGAAAAATAAAAAATGTTTTTAAATTATTTGGTTAATTTTGAAAGTTTCATTCAATATACGAAAGTCATCGGATTGCATGTAAAATTGTAATTGTTATTTAAATTTTCACAAGATACCTTGATTCATTGAATATATACTGATGCATAGCAATAAAAGTGCCTTCTTTGCAAACATTCTGGGAAAAAAGCACTCTTTCCTTCCAAAAAGTCAATTCCACTACTGTAATGTAGTATGCGAAGCTTTGAAGTTATATTAATATAAGAAAACAACACGACTTAAACGTAAAATAGCTCGCGCGATAGATTCGTATGATGTTTAAACATATTTTATATGTTATAACCAAACATTTGATCGATGACGCGTCAACTAAGAAGTTAGCGCCTGAAGTTGCTATCTCGCGCGCAAAACTTACAGTTTCTGAGCAAGCGAGTGCTAAGACACAAATATTAACAATCTATTCAATTTCTCTAGTAAACCCTTTACTTATCTGCATATAATACACAAAACGAACAGCTGATCTCGGCATGGTCATTCAGTATTTTGTACATATACGTATTTAAATACAATTTTAGGTTAACGCCCGACCAAATGATTGAAGGACCACGATAGACTTGCGTGCGTAGTAGTTAATATTATACTTATTGTTCACTGCTTATACTCGTCAGAAACCAGATAAATAGACTTTCAATTTGACTTATAGAAATATCGATATCATATATCCTTGGAAGTCAGAAAAATATTGAATAATTTTCGGTGGATCCTGGACTTGCCACTTACACTATAAGTACCTAGTGTTGCGCGCGCTCACAGCTTCGCGGCTACTTCGTGCCATCTACTCGCAAGCGAGCTACGACGACTCTTTATATATTTACGGATAAGTTTTAAAGTCACTCGATTTCTTTACAGATCTCTCTTTTCTACGATTTCTTCGATCTCTTGTTCTAACGTTATATCCATGATATTAGCCAGCAATTTAATGCCAAATTTAATTTTAATTTACCTTGATTGCTCGTTTGTTTTACTTCTCAAGAACGATATTTATTTATAGGCGTATATATATTGAAGACATACGAAAGCTCGACCACGTATCGTTGCGACCATTCAACAAATTTTTTTTTCTATTGGGGAAATTAATTGTAAACGAATTCAAATTGAATTTGTACCTCCAACTTGAAAAAAAAAACGCTACAAAAAAAGTTTTTAAATTAATAAGTTTCTTAAAATCGTTTCTTAATTCGAATTTTTTAACTAGCAAGCTGAAACTCCAACTAAACAGATTTCATTGATTATATATAAACAAAAAAAGAAAGATAAACGCAAAAGTTCTTAAATTTTACATGATTAAAATAAGAACTTTATTTGAAGTGAAGAAATGAATGCTTATTATTATCCGAAAAAAAAAATCATTAATGATACAATATAAAAGATGGTTTTAATTGACATAGCCACGACATTGTGGCACATTACAGGATGCTGGAGAGTTACGAGAGGGGCGAGGTGACACCACCGCCAGTGAGCAGTTACGCAGGTTCGCCAGGACTGTTGGCGTTGCACTCGTCGTTGTACGCGACGCCCACGTCCGGGCGGCCCTTCGACATCGACTCGGGCATCGACGGCAACGAGAGTCCCATGTCTATGGACACGCAGATCATACCGGTAAGTCTATCTCTCTCTTTCTCCTTCCTTTACCTTTATGTATATATCGCAAGCACTTTCCGTGCCGCGTGAAAGTCGCGTTGAATTATTCACGCGCCGCCGCCGCGTCTATCGGACCTTTTCTTTTTTTTTTCTTCTTCTCCCTTCTTCTTCTTCTTCTTCTCGGCTGCAGCAGCAGACGTTAAATTATAAGCGCGCGCGCGAGTTGTGTAACATACGCGAATGCTTGGCGTTTCAGCTGCGTGAGTAATGGCGCGAATTCTTTTTTTTTTTTTTCGGAATAATTTTTGCCGTGTTTATGTACGCGCGCGGCACCATAATGTAACGTGATATATTGTCTGTTTGTTTTTTTGATGCACGTAACAGTTTCGACGAGAGCGGGATATATATATACATGCAGTAATATGATAATGTAATATGCTTGCGAGATTCGGGAAATATATAGGTACACATGGTGTGATAATGGTCAATCACAATCAAGAGTATATATTCGAAAATGAAATTTTTTAGATCCCAGGAATGTTGAGCGGACCACAGCAACGATTAGAAGACATGTCGTGGTTGGCCTCTGGACCGACGTTACAAGATTACCAACAAAGTTTGAGTCAGATGGGCGGTGGTGTAAAGATGTGTCCACCTGGTGCTGGTGGTTCTGCCGCGGCGCGGAGTCTCAAAGAGCAACGGATCCGACGGCCCATGAACGCGTTTATGGTTTGGGCCAAAGTCGAGCGTAAGAAACTCGCCGATGAGAATCCTGATTTGCACAATGCTGATCTTAGCAAAATGCTTGGTGAGTTGTTATTATTTTTTTTCTTTTTTGTAATGAGTTTGGGGCGATTCGTTCGGAATAGATAATTATTTAATACAGGACTGTGCTGTCAATTTAAACTTCGATTTTTTTTTTAATTAAGAAAAAATAGTGAAATGATTAGGTAGCGAAGAAAATAAGAACGAAAAAAATATATAACTGAAGAGATTACAGTAATCGAAGGAGGGTGTCCCGTGTCGAAAGTGAAATCGCATCACTTTCATTTCTCTATTCGAAAAGATAAAAAGAAAAAAAAAATATAAAATCCGTACAACACTCAGGTGGCAATTTCCTAAAAAGCGACCTACACACTAAAGCAATCACATGAGGCCGATCTCTCAATCTTCAATCGGCACAGTACTTAAAATCGCATTACACGTCCAATGAGTTTTCAGCAAGATCTAGATCTCCCTCGGCAACAAATCCACTTTCGACTAATTATACTCACCTTCCTCGGGTCTTTCCTTAAAAAAAAGCGAGAGGCCACTAATCAGGAAGGTTATTTTTTTCCACCTTCTCCTCCTCCTCCTCCACGGCGCGCTTTCCTGTCGCCCGGAAAAATGAGACAAGAATCGCGCTCCTTTTTTTTTCTCTACGACGCGTGTGGGAATAAGAAAGCTCGGAGAGAAAAGAGTTATTATTCGTAATTATAACGCTCGCTATATAGGGAGGCCCATTTACGGTGAAAGGCAAAATAAAAAAAAAGGAGATCGCCCCCGCGCGCTATTGCTCCTCTTCGGTCGCTCCAGATCACGTTCGCGGATCAAGGTTGCCGAAGAAGAAAAAAAAAGAAAAAGAAAAAGGCAGCGTGCATGCGCGAATCGTTGCATTCGCGAGAGAGAAAAAAATCTCACCTTGCTTAAGTAAACTCCAGCGTTAGGTCAGATGCTAACGATTACGAAATCCTTGGGTGCCTCTCTTGCTGCTCGAGCGAGAGAGTTAACAGTAACTTTAAAGCTTTTGTTTTCCAATAGCCTCGCCGGTATAACATGATACAATTACATCGCTTCTTGCGCCCACCGAAGATATATAGACACACACACACACACACACACACACACACACACACACACACACACACACACACACACACGCCGAAAGAATAGCGTTAGAATTCTGCGCGGTGTTTTGTCGAGCTGCATATATAGGAGCAGCTTGACTCTTGTGTCTCTCTCTCTCTCTTTTTTTTTATCCACTCTAAACGATACCGGTTCATGTACGTTCGAAACTTTGGTAATACCTTGTACAGAGTTTTCGAAAAAAAAAAAAATAAAAGCAATGCTTATTTTTTTCTTTAATCGATGCAGCGCAGTTTCGTAAAATCTTTCATTGATTTTGCAAATCGATCGTTGAAATATATATTTTACAAATCAGAACTTTCCGTCGCGCGGTGAAAGATCATTTGCGCGCGAGTCGACTGTGAAAATACACGAAGAAAAGGCGAAAGTCTATAATGGCCTACGCACATCGCTGCAAATCGCCAAACTAAACGACCGTGAGATATTCGATAAAAACAAACATTGTGTGTATGCTGTGTATACTTTCGGTGCAATTTCACACGCACTTATCCGGGGCTTTTAAAAGACCATTTATTGCCCTATTGTGTTTCGCTATATATAGTTTGATATTTCAATTCGCGACGCTGTAAAGACCAATTTCACAATGTACAACGCGACACGTATACAAACTTTTCTCTCGTTATAACACGACGTAAAACGCGTGTAAATAATAGGATAAAAAGCGTAAATAATAAAAATAAAACAGATAATATTTCGCGTAAAATAGTCGCGGGTGTGTATATGTGGAAGAGGAAACTCCTCCGCTTCGCAGGCGCGTAAATCAAAGCCGAGCGCGAGCCACCCGCGCGAGCTAGGATTATTATGCGCCTCGAGTGTGTCGGAGGACGCCCCCATCCGATACTTTATATATATCCAACGATCCTTATGCTATATTCTCCCTCTCTCGATATATTATGCATTAATTCCCTTCCATTTTTTGCACGTTGCATATCTTGAACGAGTGCTTTAGCGCGTGCCGATCCTTTTTAACCGATTTTTGCGACCTATGATACTCGAGTGCTGTTTTTGGAAATCGGTAATGAATATTTGGCTGTTTTTCTTGCATCAGAAAAACTTTGCCCTCGCTAGATCGATAAGTCGATTGTCTTCAATCGACTCTTCCAACATTATGTAATTTTCGTTGACGTTGAATTATTCATTTTCGGAAGTGATAGTTGAAAATGAATCTATTTACGACACATGCTAGAAAAAATTTACCAACAAAATCGGCTCTATCCAAGGAAAGATTGTTTACTTCGTAGGCCTTCTTTCGCAAAAAAAAAAAAAAAGAAAAAGAAAGGATCAGAGCATTTTTCCAGACGTTCGCGGGCGCACACGGGTTCCAATGCACGTGTCAGACACGCGCTTGCAATCGGGGATTCCCCCCCTCCCCTCCATCGGCTCTGCACAGCCGCTACACGCGTGCGAATGGGCATTTCGTGTAATTCGCAGATTCGCTTCGCTCTCTGTCTCTCTCACTCACTCGCTTGCTCGCTCGGAGTGCAAATAAGCTCAATTATTTTCTTTCTTTTTTTTATGAAGCTGAAAGACCGAATAGAGATAAGAGAGAACTCACGGGAATATAGTGATTTTGCGGACTCATAATTACGGAACGCAGAGACAGATTTTTACGAAACTTGGGGTGTCGACTTCAAATAATAGTATGGAAATTCTTTAGAAATTCGAAAGGGAGTGGGCAGGCACTTGAAAGAGCGACGATTTTATAGAAGAGCGTTAATCGTTGCTTGATCGACTCACAATTGCACTCATCAAACTGTATACTCGCTATTCAGTCTTTGAAACATTGACTGTTGGTGGGCACAATAACGCGAACGACAATAATAATTCACGTATTCACCAAGTTGTATGTCTGTCAGAAATTCGGATCCGTCATCTTTTTTTTTTTTCATTGCCACGTGAGAAGAATAAATCACGAGCGCGTGTGTATGATTTGAGGGCAAGAGACATCACTGTAATTTAAAAATTGGCGAGATACCAAATCGAGAGTGAATAATCCTGTACGGTTCTCGAGCACCAGGGAATGAAAGAAAGAGAGAGAGAGAATGAAAAATAAAACGAAAATGAAAGAGAAGAAGAAGATGCGCATGTGTGTATGTGTGTGGGGGTCTCATATCCGGTGACACGCGTGCTCGCGCATCTTTATTAATCACTCGCTTGCAACGACGATCTTTTTTTTTTTTTTTTGCGCAGAGCGAAAAGGCGCCACGACTGATCGCGTACAACACCGCTTGGGACTCGCTCCTCGTCAATCCTGATATTACTATCCATCCATTTGATGCGCAGCCACTGTTGGTGTTGATATATACTTACTTTGCGAATCTATTTCGAACCGTTCCTTTTTTTTGTGTACATGCAACACACCATTTTTCAAAGTCATAGTTTACCAAATAAATTCAAAACTCAGTACTCGTATTTTTTTAAACATACTTTGCTCGAAGCTTACAATTGTAGCAAAAGATCGCCAAACCCAAATCAAATTTCAACGTCTTCAATTGCACTCTGCAAATTCAATTGTTCGAGCCGCGCATCCTACACACAATGACTGTTAGCCTGAGCAGCAGCAGCAGGCAGTAACAGCAGCAGCAAAAGCTTTGCAGCGATAATTCAGCTCGACGCCATAAATCGGTCCTCGGCGAGCGTTAGCACCTAATTGATCCTTAAATTACTCGATGGCCGATCTTATCTTTCTCTCTCATACTCTCTCGAACGTATATATATATACACTCTCGCCTCCTCCGTCTTCGTTAAGTTTTGCTGCGCCCCGGTGTTAAAAGAGAAAGAGCGCTCGCGAGCGCGAGTACACGTAAGTCTCGTAGCTATATTGCGCGGCCGACGCCTCCTCTCTTTCGCGAACGTACAAAAAAAAAAGTCACGCAGAGTGAGGGAGAGAGACAATGAACACCGGAAGAAGCTTATATGACAAGCCCGAGGTTATATAGATGAGTAGGTGCGCGCGGCGGCGGCGGCGGTGGAGTAAGCAGCTGTTATTCGGCGGCCAATTAACATAGCTACGGACATACAACCCACGCGACGGATAGGATATTCACCTTTTTTTTTGTTTTTTTAAATTCTTGATGTCGTACGGTGCGAAATTCCTGCACGCTTAGATAAATAGAGAAGAGTGCGAGCGTATGAAAAAGAGAGCATAGTGGGACCACCTAAACGACAAATGGTGGCAGCGGGAGCAACGGCAGCTCTTGCTATCGTGCTTTAGTGCCTCTGATTAGCTCGTAGCTTACAGTACAGCGCGCGCGCGCACGCCGCAGCTCGAGAAGCCAAAAGATATGGCTTTGCGATAGAGTATACAGCTTGCGCGCGTATACTTACTCTCTTCTCTCTGAATTCCGGAAGGCAAAAGAGATTTGGAGAATGCGCTGATTAGGGGGGGCTTCTCTCTCTCTCGCTCTCTCGGTTGCCCGAGAGATTCCACTTTGATATAAAGGGGAAACACGCTGTTTAGGAGGCTTTTCGCTCGTTTTTCTCCCTATACCTTCCTTTCGCGTGCTCAGCGTGGTCGCAGTGTCGTGGACTTTTTTTCTTTCTTTTTCTTTTTCTTTTTTTTTTTAGTGGAGGAGGAGGCTTGTAAGAGAGGATTTTTTTGGTTGGTTTGGAGAGTGTTTAGCGAGGATTTTTTTTATTTTTGGTGATGAAGATCGTTGAAGAGGTGTAGCGACAACTTTTTTCTCTCTCTCGTTTAGTTTGCTAGTTTACATATTATAATACACCACGAGCTACTTGTGATTACTGATCGCGTTCGTTTCGTTTTTTTTTTTTACTTTTGTAAAATGTCACTTGGTGGCGTTGTCAAAACGTACAATCGAGAAAAGTGTCGTGAGAATTTATCATTGCGAGTTTTTCAATCTTCATTACTATGACAAATGTAATTGTCTGGGCTCATGAATTCACAGTGTGATCGATCGACATATGCTATTTTGAAGGCTTAAATACCCATATCACGTGTATGCACAGAAAGAAAACAAAAAAATTTTCAAACCCATACAGGTCTTTTGCTTTAGAAGCGGCGCGTGCGAACGCGCGAAATTTATACGAGGTAAAAAGCTTCGTTCCTCGCGTGCGCAACACGCGGCAAGTTATAAGTTACGACAATCCCATGTAAATCTCATATATATAAACGGTATCGCAAGCTGCGCCAACGTCTATATATATATACACACTTAAATGCCTATATGTATACACAAAGAGACGTAGTAGTGCCTTCGCTTCGTTGTGAGGCCGAAAGAGTAATAGAGGAAGTGACTAACGCGAATTGAGCAATTGCGATTTTATAGCTGCAGCAGCAGTAGCAGCGTGGTATATATGTCGTAAGTCGTAAAACCCGTAGGACATAGTCGAGAGAGAAAGAGAGAGAGAGAGAGAGAGAGAGAGAGAGAGAGAGAGAGAGAGAGAGAGAGACGCCCAATAATTGCGTATACATATCAAATGAGGAGAAAGAGTCGTCTCTTCCAAAGACGAATTACACTGCTCTCCCTTTCTGTTGAAAAAAAAAATTATTTCTTTCGGCTACCTCTCTTCTTCTCTTTTTTTTTTGCTGTCCTTCCTCTACTCGAGCGCGCATGAATAATTAAAAAATCAAACGGAAGCGCTCTCACGTGAGTCTTTTTTTGGGTTGGACATTTTTTTTTTCGCATTTTGGTCTACGACGACGACGACGCTTTTGTCTCACCGCGGCCTGAAGGAGAAAAAAAAGAAGAGGAGAGCGAGAGGAGCCGAAAGGAAAGGGCTATTATTCACCGCGCGGACGACGATTCAGATTTATTGTGCGGGTCAAGATGCGCTCGGCTCTCGAGAAAGAGGTTTATACATGTCGGGAATTGAATTTTAATTGTGATTATATTACGCAAAGTTTCTTGATAACGTATGCTAAAAATCTATAAAAAATTTTAAGTGTTATTAGTCGAGTGTTTAATATGATGGATCGAAAACAAGTACGAATGAACATTGGACAGTCAGCAATTACATAGCAATTAATTGTTGAATTTGTAAATCATACGAGTTGCTATTACACACCGTACAATCGATCAATCATTATACAAAACGAAAATTACCGTTTAATGCGTTTGCAAAGTCAATACAATGCGCAAAACAAAGGAGGGAATAATTATTGTAGAATTCAAAAAAGACGTGAAAAAAAAAGAGAATTCGCTCGCGAAGGAGTATATAGAGAAAGGAGAAAGAGAGCACTGTATATACATACGCGAGAGCGGTAATCAGGCATAAGCCCCGAGTAAGAGTCGAGAGAGCGAGCGCGCGCGGATGCATAGAATGCCGGGTAATGAGGTGGAGCCCCGCGCGAGTCTTTTGCTCGAGCTCCGAACGGCCGCACCCTTTGCCTTACGACCCACCTCTCTTAT
>JAWWMK010000008.1:5241474-5320159 GCA_035047105.1 Galeopsomyia nigrocyanea
ACATTCGATGACTTGAAGACGTCTTAAAGTATTAGTTACAGATATCTTTCAAGATATCTCTTGACTTTATAAAGATAACTTCAAGTGGACTTTCAGACAACTTCATGTTTGCTGGGTAGCCGCGACTGTCAATCGAGCGCGGGATTTTTAAATCTCGTCGTTGATGGCGCCACATTGCAGAGAAGGTCAAGAGAGAGAAGCCCAAAAATAAAAGCTTGCGCGCCACGACCGAAGGTCAGTTTTCAACCGGCTGATAAAGTGCCACTGTATATATGAACTGCTTTAGACTGGATTTTCAGAAATTATGTCTCTCTGACTCTCAACGTAGTTGTGGTATCAATTCTTTGTTGTATGCTTCCTTTTTTTTTTTGTTATTTATATTTCCGGGAGAAGAGGTATAGTAGTTTGTAGTTTTCGCTAGTGTGCGTCGTTACGATGATGATTTTTATTAGACTGGCGATGATTCACTACATGTGGTGTGTTTTTCGACTTTTGATCTGCTTTTGTTTTCGTTGGTTTTATCAGCTGCAGCTCCTCTCTGTCAATCGTAAGTTTTTCGATAAAATTTGAACTTTTTTTTGAAACTTTCTTTTTTTTTCAAACAATAGTACTTACAACTCAGCCCTGAGCGCTTTTAGAATGGGCGGTGTTTTCGGTCTAACAATAGGTTCGATCTCCGGTACGACGAAATGACAATAAACGGGAACCTAAAATAAACGATAATAGCGTTTTATGTTTCATCAATTAGACTATATAAGTGATTATTCTGTACACACAGAGCGTTATACGGTTGATCAATTTCAACAATCACATTGTACGAACGATTCAATTTCCAATGGCACTCGAGTGTGTATTGCACGTGGCAAACTATTATCATCGTTATCATCATCAAGCGAAAGATAAATTTATCCCGGAAACGTGGGGTACCGACAATCAATTATAATTTATTATAGCGCGATAATGAATTCGTAGATTTCCCAAGTAAAAAAAAAAACACTCGTCAATGTAATTGAAAAAAAAAAAGTTTTCCGGACGTTTAGTAAAAACAATTCTATTTCAACTGGCTACATCCAAAACTCACGTAGGGCAAAGTATCGTCCAGTTGTATATCCTGCAACTCGCTGTACAGATCGGGAATGTGAAAGTTTTGGCCCAAAACGGGCGACTCGAGATTGAGGCTGACTTTACCACGAGTACTACCACTTCTGCTACTAGCTGCACTTCTACTACTGCTGTTACTTCTGGTCGTAGATCTGCTTCGAGCTGCTCGGGTTGCCGAGAGCTTGGACGTCATTGCCGCGCGCCGAGCGGAAACGCACTCGAGCCAAAAGTTTTCGAAGAGTGCTTCCTGCTACTGCGGCTGGCCGTTTGTTGGTGTAGGTAGCTAGAAACCCGATATTTGATCGATAAACCGTATAACTCATAGCGGAGGGGAGTAGATGGAGGAAATTGGAGATTTGTGTTGATCGTTTAAAGGAACGCACGAGAGAGAGAGAGAGAGAGGTTTATCTTAATTGCGTTGCCGGAGTTTTATGAAGGATGGTTATGATGACGTTTTCGAGGGGTTGGGAGGGAGGATAATTAATGCTGTTATCTTCGAGTTTTATGGGGTCGGATCGCGTCAACTCGAAGGGATAATTAGGGATAATTTAGTTTTGGTTGATCTTACCTGAGCTGCCCTTTTTCTCGAGCTTTCGCGAGAACTTGAAGAAAAAAATGTATCCATACGTCATCGACTGCGAAACGTTTTATATAGACGATCGAAAATAAATTGCTCTCAAGTTCAACAACACCGATTTCGCAAACCCCCGCGCGAAAGCTCTCTAAATCCTTGCAGCCTAAAAAAAAAGCGCGAGACAAGTAGGCTATTTTTAAAGCACTAGTTTGTTTCCTCGCTGTATCCATCCTACTCCTGCTTCCTTTCTTTTTTTGGAGAGTCTGAAGACACTGAAAACCCACCCTCATGCTCATTCGATTAATCGATTTTTTCCGGCTCTTTTTTTCCCTTCGACGTCGTGCCGCCTTTCTGCTTTTTTTTATAGGCTGGCGCCCCACGGTCAGCCGATGATAAAGCCACCCCCCTCCTAAGTGCGTTCAACGATGCCCGAGGGAGTATCAATATCGTTGGTGACCTCGAGAACTTTTTTTTTCACGTCTCATCGTTGTGAAGGTGCAGCGATGATGAATTTGGGCAGGGCTGCGTTTATTTTTTCTTTCTTTCATTTCTGATTTGATTTTGGCAAGATTGTCACTGTCGACAGGCAAATGATTTTTTTGGGCAATATGCAAACGTATTTGTAATATAATTTTTTCGCGTTAAAACTTTCGTACTTTCAGACATTGTTTGATTTTTCTACAAAGCAATTTTTTTTTCTTCTGCTTATTATTTTTAGCTTTACTTAGAGGACGTAGGAAAATGAGCAAGAATATTGCGTTTACTTTATTTCTCAGAAGATCAATCGTCCAATTAATGTAGTTATGGGACGCTACTTTCAAAGAACCTTGACAGGATATAAAAAAAATTGATTCATCGAGAGCATCCAAGATGACATTACAAAGTTATTTCGAACTCATCTATTTGAAGTTGCTGTGCAAGCTCCGCGTATCAAATAGGAAATGCCATTACATTGAAGTAATGAGAAATTCTATAGGTGAAGTTACAATACTGCTGTTATCCGGAATTCTAGAAAGAAATTACGTTTTCCTTATTTACGAATGAAAACTTATTAAACATAACATAGCAGTAGATAGCGCAATTTAATTTCACGTGCAAAGTTAAAAATAAAATAGTATTCCTATAAAAAGAAAATAAGAAATTCGTCATATCTACCGTGTCCAGAAATAGTCACACAAACTTGTATAAAAGAAGATAACTGAAAGATTCTTCAAACATACAAAAGAGAGAGAGAGAGAGAGAGAGAAAAAAAGATTTAAAATAATAAATCAGGATTAATACTCGTGCACCGCTCGGGCTTATTGATTAAAAAGAAAAAGAGGGTAAAAAAGCTCCATCCACCACAAAAAAAAACTTAAGTATAATACCACATTTACTCGCACACTCAGGAGTAGCAGCGGCAGTCAGATGCGTGTGCGAGCGCGTAGGTCGTTATGAGTAAGCTCTTTCTATTCCTCTCTTTCAAAGTCAATCCCATACGTGAGCTCGCGAAAACAAAAAAAAAAAAAAAACAAAAAAAAAATCAAGAGTCGGATATAAAAGGCTCTATGGCGCCCGCGTCGTCGGAGTAGCGCTGAAAGAGAAATCTAAGCTACTTCAACGTGCCGTTCGTACATAAATCCACTTACGATCTGCTTGTAATTGCGCGAAGCGTGTGTGTGAATTACCATCTCACGTCGCGCTACGCTTTTACACTATTATTTCTTTCTTTTGTAATTCGACGGGTAATTTCCTCGCCTATTGTTATGCGATAACAAAGATTTTTTTTTAATTTTCCATGCAGATTTTGAATAAGAACTACAAAAACCTTCAAAAGTTTGATAATCAGAATTTTTCCATTGTGATGGAAAATCAAAATCTAGTTTTACGTTACTCGAATACAAATCCACGAAGAATCCGAGTCCACGTTTTATTCATTCATCGCGCGGTCATACTCAAGAACGATGCAAGCTCATACATCTGGTAGTCTCAGGGCTAATCAAACATTTAAAAGCATCTTCCACACGCTCCCTTCTACGAGGAAAGTTACTCCAACTTCTGAAAAAAATGGCGTAATTTGCATTGAAATACATCTCGCTATTCTCAAACTAATCAGACAGCGAGTAATCTCATTGCGAATTAATCAGTGCGTGAGGGAGTTGTCGCAAGCTCCGCTGTAAAGTCAGATAGAAGTGAGAGTTCGTCGCCGATGAATAACCAAAGCAAAGCAGAGAAAGAGAGAGAGAGAGAGAGAGAGCAAGCAGCAATCAATCAATGACTGGCTCCGAGGATAGGTATAGTGAATAGAGTAGATGTGGTATAAGGGTGGGAGTGGTGGGGTAGATTTTCAGTATAGTCGGGGTTTGTTGGTGGCGCTGCAAGCTCTTCGAGCGACGTTGGCGCCCGAACGACGAGTTTTATCGATCCGCCGTAGTGGCTGTTCGGCTTGGCGGCCATATTCTTCGCTGGCGGAATTCGGTCAGGCGCAGTGGCGGCCCTCCGTCAGCAGTAGCGAGGGTGTGTGAGCAAGCGAGACGGTACGACCAAGTTAGCAGCAGCAGCAGCAGCGCAGTGCCAGTAAGCAGCAGCCACAGAGACAGTCCCACGCATTGCAACGGGAAAAAAAAACGAACGAGATTTTTTTTTTCTCTTCCAAACGCGATCATCCCTTCTGTCACGCTCACCTTCCCCTATTTCTCTCTCTATCTTTCTCTGTCTCTCTCTCTCTGTCACTGTGTCTGTGTGTAAGTGCGCTCAAGAAGTACGGGGCACGCGAAAAGTAGTAGGAAACCAGTGTCAAACGTCGGAACGCGCAGCAGCAGCAGCAGCAGCAGCAGCAGCTATCGCTGTTACGACCTTGTAGTGAGAATGTGGTGCTGCTGAGAGTGTGTCGATATTCAGCTGTCGAGTATTATAGGGAGGACCGAACAAGAGAGAGAAAAAAAAATAAATTATAAAAAAATAAGTGACAAGTGCTCGAAGGAAACATTGAGAGGGAGAGAGAGCTTACACTGCCGCTCAGTCGCTCAAGTTTTTTTTGAGGAAAAGATCGCAAGCTCTAATCGTAAGTATAGTCGCCAACACACATACACTCAACTTGCATTCGGTGCCGCGTAAAGCACAAGCGGAGAACACTCGTCGTCGTCTTCTTCTTCTCGCACGCGCGCATTGATTTTGACGACGACGACGACGATGAAGATGATGATGAGACAAACGAACGTGTGTGTGTATGTGTGTGTGTGTGTGTGTGTCGGGCGTTGTCCTTGACTTTAATTCCTAATCGATGGCTAATCGCTCGATGCACCAGACCAATCGATATTGTATATGCACCAGCCCTTTTTCTCTCGTCGAAAAAGGGAAAGAGAGAGAGCAAGTCTCTTCGCGATGGTGATGCGCGCTATAAGCATGCCTTCTTCGAGGAGGGTGGAAGGGAGCATAAAGCTCGTGCGCGCTGCGAGGGGGAACTTTTACGTTCTTTTCTTTTCATGTCGAAATTTTCTTCTTCGTGCGGCGACACAATCACGGCTATGCTTAGTATACGTGTGTGTATGTGTGTGTCGAGAGTAAGCTTGCGCTGAATTTCACGCTTTCAGTCTTATTTCTATAGAAACGCTTTGATCATTGTATCTCTCTCCGTATCACGAACAAACGGAGCCGCGACGACGACTATAATAAAGCTGAAAGCTGTTTATTCAGCTATAAGAAGATCGTTCGGATTAATGCTAACGCGTATTGACGCGAAACTTTTAATGCCTAAAAATAAATCTCCTCGCCGATTGAAATTTTATTGTTTCGTTTCAAATCATCCTGCCTGCTATCGATCGAGACCGAAAGAAACTTAGTCCTTACAAAAAGAAAGTTTCTTAAGCCGATTTGTGTCGAATCGTAAAAAAAAGCTCACACAAAATTAGTCCCTTCGACTGCGTGGAGGGAAGGGGAGGAGAGAGCCTATAACAAAGTATGCTAGAGAGAGAAAGAGAGAGAGAGAGAGTCGTACAAAATGCCTCGGTGCGCTCGCGCGGGTCAATATACCAACTCGCGGCGGCGGCTGCCTGCCACCCTGCTTGCCCTTCCTGCCTCTATATATACCTATATAGTGTATGTACACCTGCACACCTACCTCTCTCGTCGTCGCCGACTCGTGATTACAGCGTGCGCCTCAAATTAACCGGCTAAAGCTCGCTCGTTGTTGCGTGCTTTCGCGGAAGACGCTTTTGCATAGTTGATGATTTGATTATTTGAAATTTTTTTTTTATTGGTTAGAGTTTATGTTTTTTTAATGGAGGATCGATAATTTTCTTTTTTTTTTTTTTTGTAAATGCAAATTCTTTCGCGTGTGGAATGGAAGCGGCTGAGGTTTCGTATGTAACTATTGATTTTTTTTTGGTGGTGTTTTTGAGATCTATCTAGTCGCTGAAAAATCTAAATTATCGATCAGCGAGAGAATTCAAGCCAAAAAATGAACTTCTAACATTAAATATTAATTTTCTATATGAATCAAGCTGTTATTTATGCCGTTATACGTTTTGTTAACGTCGCTCTCGTTTGTTCCGAATTCATAGCTTGAATTTCCGGTGTTTCGAACGGTGAAATATTTTTCGGAGGAAAAGAGGAAAAAAAAATATTTCTTCGCTATTGTTTTCTACCCTACATCTTCGACCCATATATTGGTCCTATAAATACAAAGGCAACTAAGCAAGTAAGAGAAACGTCGATTGTCGTTAAAAAAGAAAAGAAAAAGCGTTTGACACGTTACAGTTCGAAATAGCGATACACATAGTCGCACTCAATGTTTACTCCCGACACAGTATATACACAAGTGTATCGTGTGCAGCTCGCAAACTCACAATCGAGTTATTAAAATATTAAATCGCAAAAGTAGGTCGTAGTCGATAATTCATTCATCCGTACCGTGATAATTCATGAGTTTATATTAGAGACAAGATCATAGCTATTTCGTAAGCATTCTCACCGATAGCAATCGAATTTCCATAACACGATCGCAAATTAATTCACTCAAGCTTTAACGTAATTTCGCAACATCCTCGCAAGAATTCATAATCATCAACGGAGTTAACATATGTACATCGGCGAGCACCGAGATTGATTTCTCCAAAATTGGGTGTCTACCGACATTGTGTGTAATCTATTTTGCGTCTGTCTCGCACCGCGCAATCTTGAATCATTGACGATTCTAATTTTACCAGGGGAAAGGGTTTATTAAAAAGTTAACGATAATCAATCGCAGCAGCTGCGCGCTGCTGCTGCTCGAAGTGAATGTTTTATTGCTCGATGGCTCTTCGTCGATTGCGAGAAATAAATGGATTTACGGTGTACGGGAACGGGTGGCAGGAAAAGAGAATATGTTATCGATGATATTATCGCGCGCGCTAACGGTGTTTCGACGTAATGACGATTTGAATGTAACCGAACAAACGTTGAATGACAAATTCGTTCGCTACATGACGTTTGCATTCGATTATGTTGATTCCGAAATCGAGTAATTCTTTTTTTTTTCCTGCGGAATAATTTGATCTCGCGTAAGTGCAATACATTTATCAAGCTTGAAATAGGGAGTCCTTAATCCTTAATCCATAATGTCATAGTCTCATCATTATTTTCTCCGTACCTTATTGTAACGAAAAGATGAAAAAAGATCTCATGTCAAAGGGTAAGCACGAGTAAAAAAAAAGTAAGAGAGAGAGAGCTTTGAAAACGAAACTTGTAATAAAGTTTCAAAGTCGCGCCGGTCACGTAACGAAACTTCATCTTGTTTCTTCCTTCGGGGGTTTAGCTGCCTCTTTTTCCCTCTCGCTCTCTCGCTATATTCCGTAATTACGCGCGAGACGAAGACAAAAAAAAAACTACTCGTGTGCACTTTGCGTGCTCAACGAAGGAGAAGAATATTATTAGACGTGTTTGCGCGCGACGAGCTTTCAAAGAACTCGCTACTTATTTAATCAGGCACGTTTACATTCGTTTTCTACCAAGAATATAAACGTAACTAGAACACTGGTAAATAAATTCTCCGAATATAACAGGTGACGCCACTCGAATAGATCGAATCGTCTTTTCTCGGCGAAAAAAAAATTGTTCTCTCATTCTCGAAAATTGCTATCCTCCGCTTATTGTCACGGCCATGGCTTCATGGTACACGATAATCGGAGATAGTGAATTAACTAAGCAAAATAGCGCACTTGAGAATCTACGCTCGATCCTCATATTACGTCCTCGGCCGTGGATTAATATTGCCCTTCGCGACACGCGCATCGTATACAACGCGCGTAAACAGATATTGGACAATTTGCATGAGTTTGCGCGTGGGTTGACGCTCTCGGGGTAATCGACGCTCGTATAGTCGTCTTGGTTGCGCTACTGCGTCGAAGGCAATTTTCACGCGAGATGCCGCAAAGTCGTGGGTGGATTTTGTGGAATGAGCAATTTCTTTCTTCGTTGTAGTTCTAGAAAATTTTCTGAGAATTAATAGATAAGTGTTTTTCGAAGTGATTTTTAAAGTGAAATTGTGTCTGATCATACGCGTTTTGTACTACTTGGATAGTCTGAACCGCAAGCTCTCGAGTTATGCGATTCGCGACTGTGTAGTTCTTTTTTTGGGAGGTGTAATTTATGTACGACTCTGAATTGGATTTTAAAATTTCATTATTGTTTCGCCGATAGATAAATATTTATACGTAACAGGTGTCATTAATTAACCGACGTTTCATTCTGCTCGTTCTTGAACGACCATTAACAATTTCCATGCAAGCAACAAGTTTAAGTTTTCAAATATCAATTATACTTCAATTTTAATTAAACACTTAGCCTTTTATACTTCCCCCACTGGAATATAACGGCTTTTATTCCATTTCCACTTGGTATTGTATTGCTAAACGTTTGTAAACAAGGTCAAGCGAGTCACGTTATAATTTATATAAATTCGTCTGTAATTCAGAAGCTGTTCTAAACATAAATTAACAATAACAAATTCAACTTGCGAATAAAGTTTGCTAGTCATGTATATGTATGAACGAAAACTTTATGAAAGCTACGTCAATCTATCTATCCCCAAAAACATACCACCAGCGGCATTCGAGATTTAGGTCGACCCGCTGTGCGAGACAAAAAATAGAGAGAATCTTACAAAAAAAAAAAGAAAACAACACTCGCTCGTCAAAACAACAAAGAAACGGTAGGATTACCATGACAATGTATAGCCCGAAGCCGCAATGCGCGAAATAAAAAAAAAAGAAAACGTATAAACGTAATAAAAAAAAAATGAAGTCGACACACAGGCGTCGCCCACACGAGGATTAGTTGCGTCTTGCACGGATTTTTTTTCATCTTCTTGAATGGCGTCTAGATGCCGCCGTCGCCGGGCTATTGTTAATGAAGAGTCATGTGCGGGTTATCGTCAACGAACGCTGCATGTTGCGTGTTTTTGTCTATGGGATTTTTTCACTTTTATCGATGGCGGCTATTCTCAATTTATATGTAAAAAAATTGAATGGAATATTTTATACGGGTACATTGAAAAAACTCTTCGAAAATAAAAAAAAAAAAATAACGATTCTCAAGCTTCGCCGTAAATAACACGAAGAGTTACTTTTCGACAAATATAAACTTAGGCTCTATAATAAAACCGCACGTCACGGTAAATTTACGACAAATACGAGTTTGAAAACTTTACCGTCGAAACTTTCGTCAAATGCCACGTGTGTAGACAGAATAAAGTTGCGATAGTTGTCAAACGTACAATATCCCGAAACTTGTTACAAATAAATTCGTTAAACTAAACTTATCCTCAGCGACAAATGATATGAGAAATAAGTGAAAAGAAAAAAAAAATCCAATGATTAATACGACCCAGATCTCCCTCGCTTCTCCTCGTCTTCGAACCAATCAAAAACTAATCGAACGGCCGTCGTCGCTGTGCAAGTGGTGTGGTGCGGTTATCTATCGCCGACAAAAGCTTCGAGCAACGTTATATACTATACAGCCAATATCAGCGCGCCAGCAAGTACAGACTTTGTCTCGATTAGCTGTATGGACTACGTAGTTAATCTCCTTAATACATGATCGCTCGATATTGTTTCTGTGTTCAAGTGAACAATTGCGTATGTATGTGTGCGATCGGTAATTAAACGACGCGATCACTCGATTATAAACCGCTAATACACTTATTGGCTTTTTGGTAGGACGATAAGTTCAGTCGATTAAACGCATAGCCACAGCGTTATACGCGAACGAAAAAAAAAATAAATCCTCGTCGTACTTTTTTAATTAAAACAGTAGATGAAGCGTGAGAGGAAAGAAAAAGTTTATTTAGTTCACTCGTCGACCGCCTGGCTAATTATAATTTCGCAGATAACTTTCAAATCCCAACTGTATTATATATGTACGGTTTGAAAAATGGTTGAATTTAAACTCATTCAAAAAGTTTTATACCTTTCCTTCTCTCTCTCTCTCTCTCGTTAGATATACAATCCTCGACCCTCCATTCGTAATATTCCATTTTACCGGTTGAAATAAGTTTCGCGCTTATATATACGTTTCGTTATCGCGCTTTAACGCGAAAGTTTATCGTTGCCGTTTACGGCGTGCAATAATTTCAAGATCAAGTTTTGCTGCGGTAATTGTACTTTTATTAATCATCGTGTCGCCTTTGATTAATCAAAAAAGAAGTTGCTCGTTTTAATTATTCGTCGTCTTACAACATTACAAACATTACACGCTTTATAGGTTATTCTGTGCGTTTAATCCAACAACAATGGTGTTGTTGTTGCTTTTCATTGCATAAATTATTACACTTGAAGAACACCCATTGTTTATGCAAGTTTGAGGCGAGCATGAATTCAATTGTTCGTACGCGGGTTATATAGTTCTCTGTGTGTGTGTGTATACAGACTCAATTAAAATGCATAAGCGTAGAGGGAGTATATATATAATAACAGAATATAATATAAGCTTGAAGTATATAGCGTAACAATAATACGCGTGTTTACATCGCGCATTTGTTTCATGAAATTATCTCTGCAGATATTATACGTAAAAGAAAACTCACTCGGTTGATAATATATTACTTTTTTTTACATTCGATGTCATCTCAACATGTAATTTTACGAAAAATAAAAGTCGAAAGAGAGAGAAAAAAAAACAAACAATCAGTTGTTCTCGTCTAAAACGAGCTTATTAACATCATCGATTGACGCATAACCCATCCGCCGCAGCATCTCAGTTTCTATCACGTGTATATGTATACACACCTTACACATTGCGTCACGCACTTTCTTTTTCCCTCACACACACGTGAACTTACTGTCCCTGACGTCATTGAGCTCCTCAATGGCACGCGCACGTAACTTTTATTATTCTTTCAATACCCATGAACTTTCTAAAGTTTCAGGTTTATGCGTGATAAGACGATTTCGATTTCGGGGAAAGTGAGGCTTTATTTTTTACATGATCATTATTTATTTAGTTGTATACCACAGTGCACGTCGATGAATGATTGTTATTGCATTTTTTATTTGAATGCGAGTTCAGAATGGATGCGTAATCGTTTGAAATATATCTATGACGTACACATACTTTTCGAGAAAAACACGTCATTTTTTTCAGCGTGATTTAATTCACCCGCCATCCCGAGCTTTTCTGCTAATTAAAATCAAGTTAAGCGGGACGCGCATTAGTATACAACATTTTTACGAATTTATATTTTTTTTCCGAGAAACCAAGCTCTTCAGAGTAATTAAGAATTCTACTTTCTTTTTTTTTTTTTTTACACTCTCGCACGCGGCAGCAACGGTGTGAATTTTATAAAGAGAAAAAAGAAAAATTCATTCGCGAGAGTGATGAATGCGCGGGAAGTAGAGAAACATGAGACGAACGCATAGTATAATACACTCGGAAGACGAAGTCCGACAAGCTGCTGGTGGCGAATAAATTGCACGTCGTCGTTTTTTTTTTTCAAATTGCCGGCTTCCTCGCCAGAGACCACAAAAATGAAAATGAAAATATTCATCGCAGAGTGGCGTGAGTCGTTGTCCACTTTTTCATTAGATCGAGAAGAGCGAGAGAACATGGGATGACGGTTAATATATAAATGGCACGCGTGAAAATTCTAGGTATGCTAATCGAGTCGGTGAAAAGGAATAAAATATGGGAAAGACGCGTTCGTGTGTTGGTATATTCAGAGATTAGGAGCGAGATTGTTATCGGAAAATTTTGCTGTAATTTTTCTCAATAGTATATCTTTTGTATAGTTTGCCAAACATAAAGTGTTAAAAAGTTTTATTATTTCCCTTTGCATGAGCACACTTATATCTATCGATTTGAAAATCACATTGACTATGATACATAAATTCAGTTTATTTTTACGATAAGATTAGATATCCGAATCCTTTTATAAAATCCTCTCGCCTGCAATACTCACATGGAAATCCGATAAAAATGCTCGTTTCTCGGAAATTTTCATCCTACCTTCCAGACTCAATTGATACTTATAGTCGAACGATGCCTTGGGCGTAATGAAAGATCAGGAAAGGATGGCAGGACGTTAGGTATATAATGAAAGGGTTCTCACTCGGACACACGCGATAATAAAGGTTGTTTGTCACATAAAACGCGTTATAGTAGCAGCAGCCTTCGGCCGATTAGAGTTCGCATGAACGCGACGTGAAGCTCTCGTAGCCTTGACTCGTTATATAGTAAATATCGTAGAAATTCTATAAATAAAAAGAGAGAGAGAGTCGAGGAGTGAAACTCACCGGCAAATATAAAAAAGCGGAGAGTCAATAAACGGAAAAATGGTAAACCATGAGTTTCTCTCTCTCTCTCTCTTTTATTATTATTTTCATAAAAACTTTCTCGTGTGTACTACTTAAAACTTGTTGTTTTGCATGATTGATCGAGGTGTATTATTCAAAACTCGAGGGGTTGCTTGTAGATAAGATCGTTATCGCGTTAGCCACGTTTATTAGTCGATTGTACGAACGATTATCGAACTTATTTATAAACTACGTTTGTTTACGTCTTGAGAGCCGAAGTAAAAAAAATTCTGCTATAAACTTGTATTTATATAACCTTCGTATACCACCCCTAAAAAAAAGAGCAAGAGCGCTATAAACAATGCAGCCACTTTATCATGGATGACCATACGTCGAGTTATATTCCTCGTTAAACGAGCATCGCGACTGCGACTCGCGCTCGGAGGGAAATTGAAAGACGCACTATAACGTCACGCTCCGTATACGAGGGTCGCTCTCAAGTACTGAGGTTTCAAGGAGGGGAGGTGTACCCCTTTTTTTTTCTTCTTCGCGTTTGTTTTGTTTGCCACGAGGGACCGTGGAATAAGTTTGCGTCGCGACGGCTTTTAATTGAGAGGCAGCTGTTTTGTTTGCTTTGTCCAAACTCGCTCGAGTACCAATTGCCCTTTCTTTTTTTTCCCTCTTCGTTATTTTCTTTATTCTACTCGAAAAGGCGTGAAGTTTCGTTCATTCGATTGCGATTATTTGTCGTGAGAGCCGTTTACGATCGAGAAAGAGGGTGTTTTTTTCCCCAAAACGACTTTATTGATTCGTATCATAGCTTCTAGAGTTTTCATCGTCCTCTTTTTCCTTACGTTGCTCTGTTGATTAATAAATTCCTTCTTCTTTTTTTTTTAATCTCAAACTTTTATCCTATCTCTTTCTACCGTGATGGATCTGATAATCTCACTTCTGCGTGGGAATGAAAAAGTTCGACGTCCTGGAGCAGTTTTTTCTTTGCACACTTTTTAACTTAGATAAGAAAAAAAAAGAGAAAGAGCAGAAGCTTATCTTTCCCTCCATCTGCTGATGAACACCTGCTTCAATTTTTTTTTACCTCGGGTTTTTTTTATGTTTAATTATATCCACCAACCGCGTCACCGCGAGTGCACTCGAAAATTGCAATCTTTTTCATTCATAATAACCGCACGTGGAAAATTCCACCGACAGTTTTATTTTCATTCACGCTGAATATTCGCAAATTTTTTTTTCGCAGTTGAATTACTCTCGATAAAGAGGCTTAAAAATATGGGCGCGGGGCTGGTCGTCGTAAATAGACGTGGATTCTTTCGCCCTGCTTTTCTTTTTTTTTACGTCAGCAACCATTGTACGAATATTTTTAGCTGCGTGGAAAAATCTTCTCTTTTTTTCTCCTTTTTTAGGATCGCACTTTTTTTTTTAGCAGGGCGCTGATGAAACACGTTTCCGCGCTAAAAGCTCACGCTGATGAGATTATTATTCCGCCTCGTCGTCTTCATCGACGCTATATACCGTTTAGCTACTTCAAAGTTAAAGGCACTTATGCGAGAGCTCTCTGCTCTTCGTGTCGAAGTCATTTTGGTTACGCAAATTTTACGGAGTTTTTTTTTACTTCGAATTTTTATAAAATTGAGTGTGAAGCGGTGTACTATTCGAAAAACTGAATTATCGAGTGGCAATCGAAATAACGAACGTCGACACAATGAATAGGAAATCGAGGAGAGAGGCGCTACGTAGAATTCAAATTATCGAAGTTTGAATTATTGAGCATTCCATTGGATTTACGTTGAAAACGCAGCGAGGAAATTTATTTAACTTCGATATCCTCTATGTAGCATTAATCCAGCGAAATTGAAGTGGAACTGTACATTCTGTAAGTTCACTCGAACGAACACTCGGTAATCAAATAAATAAGAACGATTAAAGCAATGCCACGTAGAAGTTTTTTTTTCCACCCCCTTGACCGTCGCATCAATCTCATTTGGCTCGAGTGTAATATACGAGCGTGCTACGAATTCCCTTAAGAGCGTATAGTCCGCGTTGTCGTCGCCGCCTCATTCAGGAAACGTGCTTGAGCTTGCGACTGGCTTGAGAAGTAGAGAGGGAAGAAGAAAAAAAGACTGTGCGACACATGCGCAAGAGAGTGAGAGAAAAAGCTCGCGGCTGCGCGTGCTCGGAATGCTAATTGTGCCTAGGCTCTTTTGATCGATATATACACACACATACACATAGAGAAGCGTCCCGCAACGCGATGATGCTCAATCGAGTATCCACAGTTGCGATTGAATATTTCAGAGTCGAGCTTTTCGTTTTCTATGATCGAATTTTCAACCTGCGTGTTTATTGACTTATTCTCTTTGCTGTCCGATATACTATATGTATATCACTCGAAGCTCGTATTAAATGGGAGGGTTGATTGCCGTTCGAAATTGCGAGCTTTCATTTGAACAAGCTCGTTAGTTATCTCTTCGTTAGGATGCATGAGCATGGAGTTTATTACCTTTGTTTTTTCTTCTTTTTTCGCGCGTACGTTCAACTCCCCGAGTAATTTACGACTGAGAATGGAAAAGGAAAAAAAAATTTTATAGCCTGGGTCCTGTATGGCAATATGGCTTTTATGGTACACTAAAGTATCATACGCACTTTTTTTTGTTGCTATATATAAATATACGCGCCACGCGAAGCAAGTGGGTGTTGTTTACTTTCGTCGAGGATGATCACGTTCGGTAATTTGGTGTCGCCAGCTGTATCGATTTTCCCTTTTTGTGTAGATAGCGGGAATTTCGTAATCTCGATATCAGCCAGTTGCAGTTTGTTGACGACAACGAACAATGGAGGGACGGGGAAATCCCTCGGATGACAAAGTGATGAGATTTTCCATGGTGTACTCTAATTACAAAGTTTTCTGCGAAGAATAACAATGGCAAAATTTTCTCATTAATCTTCGAGTTTCAAAGTGAAGATTCAATTATTATTCGATCGCGACATGACATTTTTTTTGTTTCAATTGTATTTTTTTTTTGCTTGGGAAAAAAATTGTACTGTGAATTTCGCGAAGCGAATAACAAAAAAAAATTCACACCGAAATCGTCGGTCGGAAGTGCGTACAGTCCAACGTAGTATATGAAACAAAGCGACTCGTCACGAAATTTGTAAAAAGCGAGAGAAAAAGAGATAGAGTCGAGCGTTTTTCTGATAAAAGTTATCGCGGCCTCGCCGAATCGAGCACAAATTCTCTCTCTCTCTCTCTCTCTCTCTCTCTCTTTTATTTCGTTCCACGCAAACGGACTCCCTTTTTCTCGATCTCCTTCCTGCTTTATATTTATCGCATCTCTACGTGTACGGCACTCACACGGAAACGCCGCAGAGTCTATAAGTTCAATTTCTTGTTCGGTTCTTTCACCCCGTCGAACTTTCTCTCTTATTTTATCGATGTAATTTTGCGGGATGAAAGTCGAGCACGTTCGTGCCTAAATATATAAATGAAGTTATATCGCGCAAACGGATGGATAAAATATTTTTGATACAAATTTTGTTCCCGAAGTTATTTGGATAATGTCAAGGTTCTGGCGCAGTTTTATTCAATATGGCTGTAGCAGTAGTAATAACCGAGTGTGGTGAGACGGGAAGTCGAAATTCTCATATACGAAGCAACATGTGCTTAGGAGAATATTATAAAAATATTTTATCAACGCGTTCACCTTCGAATGAATCACGATTCTAGTAACTTTACCTCCATACAAACGTTTGGCTTGGGAAAAAGGAAAAAAAAAAGTGTAGCAAATGAAAGCTTTTATTGAAAATCAATCGAACGACGTCGAACAATGAAGAGAGAAAAAAAAATTCGTTGAAAGCTCAATAATTAATCATGTCAATACACATTTCCGGAATATTCGAGGTTCTCGCGCGCACGCGAGTGGCATAAACCGATGTCTCCGAACGCGAAGCACGTGTCGGCCATAATTCTCTCTGGGAATCTTTTCGCTGGTGGTGCAATTTACGTATGATGCTATGGAGACAGCAACGCGAAAGGAAAGATATTTATATATATAACGTCAGTCATGCAAAATTTGCGACAAAAAAAAAGTAAAAATTAAGGAGATGCGTGTGAAAGCTCGCACGTGTATCGATCGCCTACGCCTCCGCTTCGCATGTCATTTTTTTTTCTTTCTTTCTCTCTTGCCTCGCGGAGATGCGAATTTATACGATGCGCTAATGCATTCTGCGTCATGACGTGCCTTTTTTCTCTATCTCTCTCTTTCGCGAACGCGCTTTTTCATAGACGCATATTCATGAGTTTTTGCGTTGAAAAAGACATTTTTTTTTTCGATTATGAGCCTGAGTTTGATCAGCATTTTTCGAGAACGAATTTTCTCAAACGGCTTTATATACAATTTATCTCAAAGAAATAGCGCACACGCATTTCTTCAAAGAGCTTTCGTTATTTCATATGAAAAAAATATTTTCCTGATACAACCAATAAAAGTTGACGCATAAACAAACAGGAATGTATTTCAATCGCAAAACAATTCCAGTCTCTCGAAGTACATATTCATCGTATATATAACGTCGACGGTTGAACTTGAAAAAGCCGCAACGTGACCTAAAGGTAGTATATAACGCGAGACGCTAAGTTGACAAAATTCGAACTCCTTGCACTGAAAAAACAGGCCTCTTGTAACAAGAGGAATTTAATTTTAAATAAAATCATTTTGTTACAAAATTATTCCTCTTGGAACAAGACTAATTTCCTCTTCCGACAAAAGGATTCCTCTTGTATCAAGAATATTTCCTCTTGTACCAAAAAGAATCCTCTTGTTACAAAAAGAATAATTTTGCAGCTATATTGAGATGAAAATCCTCTTATATCAAGAGGAATCTTTTTGATATAAGAGGATTTTTTTTTTTCAGTACGGCGGAGCAAATTCCAGACAACACGAAAAGTTGGCCTTGTAATGCGGGATTAGCGAGTATATTAATATCAGGCCCACTTTTATATACTTGTGTATTATAGCGCCGGTTGCCATTATCCGTCGCGTGCGTCAGAGACCCGCCGCCGCCAGCCGCTATACACGGGCAAGCACAAAGCGCGAGACGACGACAACGCTAGTCTCGACCATCTTTTCGCGTCGTTCGGGCGCGTTTTTATTCTGTGTTCGGAGATGCAAGAATGATTGAGCGTTGAGGTGACTATTGGGCAAAAGTGTGATTTACGATGTGTTTTATCACACTACGAGATTCGCGCGAATCGTTGCGATGTTAAATAAATTAGAATCATCGAATTCGTCATCGAATTGAATGACCAATTCCGTGCTGGAATTCAAGGAAGGTTAATCCGTGATAGCGAGTGCAAAGCTTATTTTCTAGTCGCAAAATGTGTCTTATCGCCGGGCGATAGTAGCCAGCCGTAAGCTATAGTTACGATATACAAAGTAGCGGGGAAAAACACGCATAGGCGTGCTTAATGGAAATTGAACTGACGTGCGTGTATATTTGCAGAAAAATGCCTTCGTTAGTGAAGAGGCAAGTGCCGACGAACGTGCCGACGCAGCTACCGGCGCAGCAACCGGCGCAGCAACCGGCGCAGGTACCGGCTCAGGTACCAGGTGAAGCAGCGCCAGTGGAAAATCCGGCTGTGCCTGCACAAGAGACAAATAATGCACAAGCGGGATTACCACAGCAGCCAGTCGTACCGAATGCTGGAGAAACGGGATTGGCGCCAGCAGCAGCGGCAGGAGGAGCAGGACTTTTAACCACCACTGTTGCTGCTATAAGCAAAGCCGCAAATGAAGAGGGTAATTATTTTTTATTCGTTCTACTTTATTGCGCTTTTAAGGACCATCAATTGATCGCTGTTTTATAATCTATAGACAATTAATATCATTCATTACATCGTTATTCAAACAATAACACTTAAATCTGTAATAATATAGAAAAAATTAATGATAGTGAACTGTTGAAGGCAAAAAAAAAAAAGACAAAAAAATAATAAGCGAGCGTCAATTTTTCCAAAGCAAAAATGCCATGGAAATGTTTATTTTTGAACAATTTTTACGCTTTCAGGAACGACAATGCCGTCGGAAACCGAGAGCCCCGCGACGACGACCGTAGCCAGCAACCTCGACAAGATCGAAAACGCGGTAAAGAATATAAGTGATAATACAGGAATGCCTACTGGGGCTGTTATCGCCATAATCATAGGTAACTATATCGACGCCCAAGCCTCTTATCAATAATATTCCCGCGCTCGCCAAGATTCTCTTGAAAGTGATTATCAACGAATAATTAATTTCTATATAATGTATATCATGTAGATTATTCCGCGACTCGCCGGTGCAACATTTACATTGTGGAATAAGATTCGATCGTAATTTGACACGCGCTGAAATGTCTTGTCGGATTGCGCAACCGACAATTATTATGCAGCATCTTGTCGCGTACAGACGCACCGCCGTTATTTACGACGATTGTTTTCTATTTGATCGTTTTTCGTTATACAATGTATCCGCGATTGATTCTTGCGCGTCTCTTCGTTGCAACTCGACGATGAATATTTATACAAGCGGTTGTTGTGTTTCTGAGAAGAGAAGAACACATTACTATTCACGACACGTTTGGACGGTTTTTTTTCTCTTGAAATGTAAAAAATTGAATGTTTGTATAAAGTACATTATTAAGTGTCACGTGGAAGTATAGCGTAGAAAATTAATGTGTTGTTGAGTTTTCGAGGCGTTATAACGTCATCGTCGTCGTCGTGGTGACAAGAACAGACCTGTCAAATCTTTCACGCTCCGTACAGTGTAGAATATGCGAAAATTGACGCAATGACTTTGTGATGTATCAATCAATTTTCGTAGATTATAGAGATTTTCATTCGTGGGCGTGTGCTTTCAAGCAAAATTTTTGCTGTTTTATTATATTTTCGATTTATTGTAGATTATTAGTACGATAATTATATTAGATAACACAGTATTTTCATCGATTTTCTTGGCGAATGGCGAATTATATTTATTCAAATATATATTATATATGCTTTTATATTTACATGCAACTTAGTATAAACACGCATACAACTCTATAGTCCACACATTATATATTGCTGAAAATTTCTTACAATTTTATATTCTTTATATCGCTTTATACTATAAACAAACACAACACTGACGCTCAAACAATTTCAAAACACACATTTCGCCAGCTTCAAAGGTTTATTCGAATTTTTCCGATATATATTTCTTTACTTAGATATAGTATTTTTTTACTTACAAAAAAATCGCTTACCGCCGTATAATGTATTGAATTCGTGATTGCATTATCCACAGACTTATACTTTTGTCTCGAGTGCATTTTAGCTATTATTTTTACTCTTTTTTGCGGTGCATGGCGCAGCTGAATTATTACATTTTATTCTTTGCACGTATTAATCTTGAAAAAAATATAGCTATTTGAAATAACGGATATTACAAGCTTTGTATAAGAATTCGCTTCGTTTTTACGCAGCATTTATATTAAAAGCACATTATATCGAAGCTTTTTTTATAAACTTAAATTTTTGGCTTTCTTTTTACGTAATTGCCGCTTTCATTCTCGAATTTTTCCTTTTGTCGTTATCGCAAATGAAAGAAAAACAAAAGCAGATAATCATTCCGAAAAAAAAAGTGTAATCGCGAAAGAGAACCTTTGGATAAGCCAGCCAAAATCACTCACACGAGACAGGTACACTAACACACAAACCTAATAAGATCATTGATGTTAACCACTGTAGTAGTGATCCTACTGATACTCGGTTGCTGTGGCTTCTGCATAAGAAGATTCTTCCGTAAGCGACGCTCAAAGGACGGCAAGAAAGGTCTCAAAGGCGCGGTCGATCTCAAGTCCGTGCAACTTTTGGGCAGCACGTACAAGGACAAGGTAAAGTGTCGCAAATTCGGTTCTTTACTCAACGAACCACCACTTCTTCTCTTCTACGCTGTAACGCTTTATTAGTCGATGTTAGAGCGCCGCTTGGCTCATCAATGCGGGAATTTCGTCTGTCTATCCGCAGGTTCAGCCGGACATGGAGGAGCTTACCGACAATATCGAGGAGCCCGACGAAGCCGAGAGCAAGCAGAGCGAAGTCAAACTCGGTAGACTGCAGTACAAGGTGATTATTAATTACCCTCGATCTTCTGATGTGTATATGTGTTTTTATTATTCACGACCGACGGGAATATACGCCACATGAATGAAAAAAAATTGAGGAATTTAATATTGAACGTCGACCTCAAAGCTGCTCTTGAAAATTCGTCTCGGGTAGCAGGGTGTCTCGAGGGAAATTTTTTTGGAAGATACCGCATCTGAAATGACGAAAAATCCTCTTATGCTATCCCGTTAGAGCATATTCAAGCTGAATTTAAAAAGTTTCTACTTAGATACGGTTAATCAAAGTTTGAATGAGTTAAATGCAGATGTCAAATTCAATTGAAAGTTTTTTTTTCTCACATTTAACGTAATCATTCACTTCTCGTTTTGATAAAACTCATTTGGATATTTTTAGTTATTACCATCGTGGTGTATTTATACACGAAAGCCGCACGATGAATTATAACTAAAAATACCGCAAAAAAAAAACTAATGATTCCGAGAAGAATTAATTGGCTAGACCGCGCGATAATTAACGATGACGGATGAGAAGAAAAAAAAGGCCATTGCGCGCAATTCGGTTTTCTCTTTCTCTCTCTCTCTCTCTCTCTCTCTGCGGAGTAGACAAAATAAAATTCTGACGTGTATAGCTGGCGCGCGCGCGAGTCTCTCAAGTGAATGTTTATTGATCGACGGTGAGTGAGTGAGAGAGCTGCTTCTCTTCCGTCTTCTACTCGCACACACATACACACTTGTATATAGCAATATAGTACAAGAGGAAAGTTCGAGGCGAGGGGTGGGACAGAAGGGCGGGAGAGCAGCATGAATGAGAATACCGTAATCGAAAGAGGAAAGTTCGTGGGTTATAAGAGTGAGAGAGATAGAGAGATTGTATGAATGGGGAAACATAGGTTGGGATATTGAAAAAAAAATCTATACTGCTTGACATGCCTACTCCACTATTAGATTTGTCGATGTATTTTTAGAATCATCATTTTCTATTTCTGAAATCGAATGTCGAAATTCGCTCGGCGGCGGGGAAAGAGATATAAATGGGAATTTGAAGAACCAAAATTGTTATTCATATACGCCAAAATAAAATATGTATAAATAAATATATTGATTTTCTCTTTTCACATTCGCAGCTAGAGTACGACTTCAATTCGAATAGCTTATCGGTGTCGGTGCATAAGGCAGAGGATCTGCCGGCCCTTGATATGGGCGGTACATCCGATCCTTACGTCAAGGTCTACCTTTTACCCGACAAGAAGAAGAAGTTCGAGACGAAGGTTCATAGGAAGACGCTCAACCCTGAGTTCAACGAGACTTTTGTTTTCAAGGTACGTCAGCATTAATTAATTAATGTTAATGTGTACAAATTAGACCATTGAATATTTAGCAAATGTATTAATGATGGTTTTATTCGTTACAGGGTGTGCCATACGCAGACGCGATGAACAAGACCCTGGTGTTTGCCATCTTCGACTTCGACAGATTCTCGAAGCACGACCAAATAGGCGAAGTGAAGGTGCCGCTCTGCCAGATCGATTTAGCGCAAACGATCGAGGAATGGCGAGAGTTGCAGAGCGTCGAGGGTGAAGGAGGACCGGTAATAAACAATTCGATCTCACTAATAATTCCGATTACTAAATGAGCTTTTCGATTGTCTCCTCAAGGACAACAAACTCGGTGACATCTGCTTCTCATTGCGATACGTGCCGACAGCCGGCAAATTGACGGTGGTTATCCTTGAGGCGAAGAATTTGAAGAAAATGGACGTCGGCGGTCTGTCCGATCCGTACGTGAAGATCGCTCTGCTGCAGAACGGCAAACGACTGAAGAAGAAGAAGACGTCCATCAAAAAGTGCACTCTTAATCCATACTACAACGAATCATTCTCCTTCGAAGTACCCTTCGAACAGATTCAGGTGATTCATTTTCTTCACTTCTTCTTCTTTTTATTTTCGCGTACCTCGTTAACCTTTCATAATATTGCCTTGCGACATCCTTGTACAGTTGTCGAGGAAGGTTACTGCGTATAAAATCACCATCGATTTTGGCAAGATGTCAATGAGACACGCATATTTTTTGGCCCTTGCTTTGGCGTTTTCGAGTCATATGCGATTAGCGTGCCAAAAGAAAGGAAATAAAAAATGTTTGTGTGCTATCATTTACAGAAAGTGAATCTGCAAGTGACCGTGGTGGACTACGATCGTATCGGCACATCCGAGCCCATTGGCAAAGTCGTGCTGGGTTACAATGCAAGTGGCACAGAACTGCGACATTGGTCGGACATGCTGGCGTCGCCGAGGCGTCCGATTGCCCAATGGCACACGCTCAAAGACCCCGAGGATGGAGACAAGAAGGACTAAGATGTTTCTAAATCCAACTAAAGGTTTATACTTCAGTTTATTCGCATAGTCATTCATCATTTTTTGTTGTTGCAATTATCTTGTCGAAGTAGATGTAGTCGTCATCATTCTACATCAATTGAAAAAACTAAACGCCCTTGGTTATTGTTCAATACTGTCTTCTTTCTTGCAGGAAGAAGAATTTAAAAAATGCATGTTGACGAAGAAGAAAATACCAAAAAATTGAGTTTAAAAAGCAAACAAAATACTTGATATAGGCATTAACTAATCGATCACACATACATGATTAATCGAAGAAAAATGATGAAAAAAGAAACAAAGCCGAGAGGAAAACCAGACAAACAAAAAAGTATAACAATAAGAAAACAAAAAATCCATCATGAAAAAAAAGAGTTAGCGTTAACGATATGTTCTCATGGAGTGTAGTGTCTTGTATATACACATTACTATTATCAGCTATACTTCTCTATCTGTAGTACGTAACAGTTATGAGTTATATAATATGATTATTTAAGAAGAAGAAAAAACAAAATCAAGATTAAAAGATAGCTAAATGAGAAATCGCGCGACGCGTTCTTTTAACGAAGACACGGGCATAGCAAAACGCATTGCAAATCTATTGAAAGCATTCAAAAGAGTTTTTTTTTCTTTGTATCTCGTACATCATTGTCATTAACTTGTTTTTTTTTTTAATTTTGTTAGTTCATTGAAGAATTTGACAAGATGATGTCGAATGACTATAGAAAGCGTTCAAATGAAAAAAAATAATGAAAGTTTACAATATTGTATTCCACCTGTATTACTTAATATAAAATATACGGGTCAAAAGTAAGAAAAAAAATCTACACTTGCTTATCTGTCATTTTTTCCTATCTCTTTCTGTAACGTTTTTTTTTTCAAACGGAGAGTCAATGCTTTTGTCTGCACTGTCTTCGTTGCAATATGAGCGTGTGTGTGTGCGGATGAGTGTGTGAGACTATTAAACAAATTGATACACGCGAAACCACTAAAGAAAAAAAAATGAAAATGGATTTAAACAAACTAAACAAAAAAAATAATGAAAACAGTAGAAACTTATTGCTACACTCGCTCAGAGCGTTCGCGTCTCTAAAGCGGTTTCGTCGACAATATATAAATATTATACATAATTATTATATTATATTTGCTTCTCGTATAAGCGAAATCTCGTCGCAGCGCTGCGTCGCACGACAGACAATTTTTCAATTATTCAGCATCAATTTTCCAGATCATCAAGAGAAAATTAAAAAAAAAATAATAAGGCCTATTATAGACTCGATGCTGAAATACATCGTTCGTTCCATTTTTTTCTTATTATGAATAATTTTTTTGTCGTTTTTCGACTTCGCAGCGCTGCTGGCGATCGATCGGCCTGTAAATTTCGCGAAGCTCGTGCAAACAAAAGAAGTGGGTGAAAAAAAAAGAAGGAAAAAGTAAAGCTCAGTTGTTGTCTTCTGTCGAAAAAAGCGTAGAATCGGAAACGAATGGCACGTAAGAGGCATGTAAATTCATTTTGAAAAGAAAATCTCTTTCTGTAGTAAGGCAGTTTTAACGAGCATTCTTCTCAAAGAGACGACGTTTTTGAAGTGTCTTTTCTATGTTTCTACGTATCGCGCGTTTCTGCTAGATTTTTTCCAGATAATAATAATAATAATAATATATTCGACAAAAAAAATGAACCATGGCGTATTTTGCCGAAGTATTTCACGTATTATAGTTAATTCCTCATTGTTACATATGATTATAATTCTGATTGATATCGACGGGGCGTATTATACATGCGTATTAATCATCAAAACCTATATATAAAGGAAACACAGCAAAAACTTTTCTTTGTTATTATAAGGAAAAAAAAAAGCCACGAGAGATGAAAGAACAAAGTTATATATTTAATTGTAAGATTGAAAGATTTAAGCAAAGCAAAATGAAAAATAAAACAAAAAGTGTATACTTTTAACGTGTTGCTGGTATTATTGTAAGTTAAATGAATTGAGAAAATCTATTATATTGTGCGAGAGAAAAGCCGTGAGAATTATAGCGCGAAAGTGAGATATTATTTAAACAAATTAAATAAACATTCCAGTTGACAAAAAGAAGAGATATCAAGTGTCATAAACTTCACCAGTTCGCTATATATACATAACGATTGTTTTTAAAATTATACTTGCGTTCTCATCATCTCACACATCGCTTGAAGCTTGCGACGTGTACATTGTTTTTTAACCTGCCGTCAAATATAGTTAATCCCCGCCCTCGTAGACAAAGTCATGATCACGAGACTATATAGCTTTATTGCGATAAGATTGCGCGTTTTGATCTCTGTGTAAATACTTCCTCCTTAAGGCTTATAAATCGATATAATAAATATATGATATCGTTTCACCGCCGACCGTTATAAAAGAATTTAAAAAAAACACGTTGCCAAGCTATTAAATGCATGTGCATCAATGTTCTTTGAATCTTGTATTTAACAATTGTTTGCGAGCGAATGCGACGCGAATCCTTTTTTATTGACTGATCAACGCCATACAAATATATATATGTACGTATAGATGTTTATTTCTCATATGTGTTTCTTAAAAACAAAAAAAAACGACGAATACCGATCCCACCCCCGGATCAATTCGTAATCGTGAGCTTTAACATCACTGTAATATAAATGAAAAATTATGGAATTTCGATTTTTGATCCTATCATAGTACTAAAGTATAGTCCAAACTGAATGTCACTAATCACTTGTCGCGATCAATCGACTTTTCACTGACACAATTTATGCCGCTACACGTTCTCATGAATCCATTTAAAGATATAATGAATAATATGGCCTTTCGTATAAAAAAAAGCGATGCATTATATTGATCACACACATACACTCATCAAAATAAAAAAATAAAAAGATCGCGAGGCGAAACAGTATAAGTATTACGAAAGCAAAAATAAAAAGAAAAAGCGAGAAAAATATGAGACTGTCCATTGAATGAAGTTATATTCGTATATGAGAAATGAGCGATTATTCGTTGGTACCTGCATCAAAAGCTTCGTCCGGTGTACATTATTATTATTAGAGCGCGCCTATTTATTTCCCATTGACACTCTGTTGCCATTATACAGCATCATTATTACTTTCATCGAGTTACTTGTCGTTGAATATTTCTATATAAATATTATATATATACACATAAAAAATATACTATATATACATACACGATGCATTATGCGAGTTGCCCGAGAGAAATTGCACGCATAAAAGGAGAAAAACAACAAAACAAAAGTAACCCAGAGATGATCGTTATACGCTAATATAATGAAAGACACGAACTTTACTCGCCCGAAAGAAACTGACAAAGCACTCAAGAAAGTTAAAATAGGCGCGAGGGATGAAATCACAAAATAAAAAGAAACGTTCGCAGAGAGACGACAAGAGAGAAAGAGAGAGAGAGAGAGAGAGAGAGAGAGAGAGAGAGAGAGAGAGAGAGAGAGAGAGAGAAATACAGATTAAAATAAAAATAGCGAATTATAATAATAACCACGTAAAGCACGTGCACTTCACGTACGAAACCGCGTAAATAAATCACAATCACACACAACCCTTCACCATCACTTAATAAAGATTTATAGAGAGATGAGTAAACATAAAAAAATAAAATAAAATTCTAGTTGCCAGATGCAGATAATTAGGCTTTTAATCGAAAATCGACTGTAGCAACAGCAAAAAAAATACGCTTCTTGCGTCGTCTCTCGCTCGACGAGGATTCGAATGCAAAAATGACAGTCTTCTTCTCTTTTCTTTTCCAGTATGCATTCTCGTGGTGCGAGAGAGACGATTAAGGAAACTAAATACGGCGCCTAATAATAGATCATGAAAAACATTTTTTCATCATCAGGACCAATTAATCGACTTACTTGAAATAAAAAAAAACGACGAGACAGGGACGAGGGTGGAGAAAGAATTTGTATCAGTAGCTGAATAACAAAAAAAAATAACAAATAAATAAATAAAATCAAGTATCTCAACTAAGCTATATAAGAACTCGTGTGTGTAAGAAATGACAAAACAAATTAATCGCTAATGAACAAAACAAACAAACTATTACATTATATGCGTATATCTACACACGTTACGACAACCTCGATCGCTTGAACAACACGGACAAAAAACAAAAGGTGGAATCGAATATATAAACGCGAAGAGAAAAAAAAGGATAGAAGAATTTAATTATTTTTTAACAGT
Organism: Galeopsomyia nigrocyanea; assembly: GCA_035047105.1. Classification (NCBI taxonomy): domain Eukaryota; kingdom Metazoa; phylum Arthropoda; class Insecta; order Hymenoptera; family Eulophidae; genus Galeopsomyia; species Galeopsomyia nigrocyanea. The sequence continues at coordinate 5,268,655 of JAWWMK010000008.1, forward strand.
TGTTGAATTATTATCGTAGAGCAGAAAATTAAAGATTTGTTGGTGGTTCGTTTAATGAAAATATATGTTGACTATATGGTTTGAGCGCGATGAAAGAGAGAAAAGCTGATCGAGGCAGTGCAAAGTAAAAAAAAAATTAAATAGAGGAAAGAAAAAGCATGGCACATCGCACACATTAGACGTCATATCACGAGCATTAAAAAAACTCTGTAACGACCTTTCATATCCACGTGTATAAGAGGCATTAACTGCCACAAAAAACACAAACACACATCCACAAAAAAAAACATATAGGTTATATTATACCTTCGCGAGGGGAGCTTGACAAATATTATTCTCTCAAGGGGCGCCGCGCCGCAGCGATTATAGACGGGAAGAAAAAAAAAACTTTCGCGTATATATAAAGAGCGTGCAGCATCAGCAGCAAGTAGATAGATAGATTTGAAGTATCGGTAGTGAGATATATTCTTAATTTACTAATTTAAATACCAAGGAGGCTTAATAAAACAATTTTTGGCTTTTGTCGTCGTCGTCGCGAGCGAGCGTACTCGAATATCTCTCTGGAGAAACGAAATGTTGTAAAACCGATTTTAACACACCACGTGCCTAAATACTGATAAATACCTCGATGCCTGCGTGCACTCAGCTTTGTTCGGCGAAGAGACAGCGGTTTTTTCGATTGTTCGTCGTTTAATGTTTCTTTTCATTTAATGTTTGTGAAAAAAAAAAGAATAACTTTGTGCATTTGTTTTCACAACGCATTCAATCGAGAGACGTTCCTTTCTTTTTTTTTCGAGTAAAATAACGAATTACAATGACGAGAACGCTGAGAGCTATGAGATTCAGAAAAGTGTAGCACTTTCAATGGAGTCTGGACGGAGAATAATAAAAAAACAAACAAATGTGCGTGTAAAAATAAGCATCGAAATCATTTGTACTCGCTTTCATCGATACTTCACTGCGCGCGCGTGTAGTTGTGAGCAAACAATCCATCGTCAATCGCAATCATCATCGTACTGTCATCACTTAGATGATTCTCCGTGAAATTTTCGAGTACGCTCCGATAAAAAACAATCATCTTCCTTGTTTTTTGCGTTTTTTTCTTTTTTTTTTCAGATAATCTCTAACATCGTATAGCTTTAACAAGAAAAAAAAAATGAACGAAAGTGCAATAATCGATGCGTTTGAAAAAAAAAAGAAAAATTCGCAAGAATTACGTTTTCTCCTCTGCTAGCTTAACAGAAAAATAATTAAAAACATTATTAGACATTTTTGCGTGTGACGACTGTGTTCTTTTTTGCTTCATACGAGAAGTACCCCGCTAATATTACCTACCTTAAATATAACGTAATCTAGTCGTAAATATGAAAAAAAGAAAAAAAATAAACACACTTTTGCGTGTGAGACAGTAGAGAGATAGAAACGACGTGGGACAAAGAGTCAGTTATATAGTGTGCTCGACAATTGTCGTTTTGCCGGCAGGACGACACGTTTTTTTTGTTTCTTCTTTTACATTTCGTCGCGTGTGCATGTGTGTCATACACACATGCATTTAGCGCAAGAATTGTGTAAATAGTAGACGTATATTTGTCTTTCGTTCGTCATGAGGATGAGAAAAGGGGGTTGGCAAGCTAAAGGATGAAGTTAAAGAGGGAGGTATGAGGTGACATTCAACGTATAATATTCCCGAATGTATTTCAGATTTATTTTCTCGTCTAGTTAGTGTGACGAAACACATCGAGATTTTTCTTTTTTTTTTTTTGTTCAATTACCTCGCTGTATGTAACGGTGCGATATTTGTCGTTTTATATATTAGTTCTTTTTTGTACAGTCGACAGCTTTTCATTATCTGTCACTCACAGAAATCAAGTTGGAAATGTTTTATGGGTGTGTACGTATACTTGCATAAGACTAATATAACTTGCTTAATGGAGTGTTAAAATTGAAATATGAAAACTGTTATTTCGGTTACGTGAAAAAGAAAATGTTGATCCTCACTTCTGTTGTCCATTTATTTTCACGTGAACTGAAATTCGTGCATGTTAATAATTTCGTGTGACACAAGAAAATTGCATTCTCACGCGATCTACAAAACTTGTTTGCAATTATTTTCTTACGAAAAAGAATATTTTGTACGTTGAATTCGCTGTATCATTTCTATTCGTTCGTTTACGTACGAAAAGTACGAGAAACAAAAAAAAAAAAAATCAAATGTGACGCCAGGCATGAAACTCACCTTCCTTTCGTTTATATGCATTTGACATGCACACGTGTGCAACACTCACTCGACAAAACACGGCTTTCACCGTAGAGAATGAAAAACCGCAGCTAACACGAGGAAAAACAGAGACGCGTAATGAAAAAAGAATGGGAAAAAATGAGTGACGTGTAGAATTTTAGGAAAATAGCCCAGCCATCGCGCTCACTCAGCCGCGATACGTTTGAAAAAAAAAAGAAGTCCAACAAAGAAAATTAAAGCACCGCGTTTGTTCCTACAGTTGCGCAAATCCGTATATGAAAGAGCTATGTGTACAGGATTAAAATTGCATTTTTTTTCGTTATGGTAGAAGCCGAGTGTAGAGACAAATTGCGAATGACCCTCCGAGCTGTATTACATCCGGCGCACACAATTACGGAATTCTTAGCGAAAAAAAAACAGTTTTTTTTTTCGAAAAAAGAAAGTTTACAGAAAAAAAAAACAAAAAAAAAACCCTGTATCTAATCGCATCGAGCCTCTCGCGATGGGCGTTTTAATATTTTTAGGCTTTCGTCAAGATAATCTTTAGACCGCAGCTTTTCACTTCGTACCGAACTTTTAGAGAGCGATATCGATACATTAGTCGAGAGAGAGAGAGAGAGAAAGAGAGATTGAGAGATTGAGAGAATGCAGGAAAGAAAAATAAGATTGTTTTTTTTTAGATTTCTTTTCCGCAAAACTCTGCGATAAAGAATGGATCGACCTTCTTATACAGACATGATTGAATATTATACGCATATTTCTACTTATAATCCGGAACTCGAAGCGGAAGGTTAAAAGAAAATTAAAAAGACATGAAAGAGAATAGTGAAGCAAACGAAAGGAGATATATAAAAAGAAAAATAAATAAATAATAATGAGACGCCCCCAAGCTTGCCGAGAGACGAAGGATGTGTATCAACCAATCTTGTAATCATTCCATTACGTACTGTATTAAGGATTAGCGCGAACGATGTATTGTAAATCCATAGAAGTTATTATTATATCATAATTATTATGTAATAAATATTGTTGTTAACATAACTGCTGTGATTTTCTCTACTTTCTTTTCCTACCCATTTTTACAATTTCAGCTGGGAATTCGTCTACAATTATTGAAGATTAATCAACGCTATTGGTCGTGTAAAAATTTATTTCGAAGAAAAAAAACAAACTAACAACTATTTACATTCAAAGTACACAATGGTTAACAAATAATTTCGACTATCGCTAAAAATTTCGAACACTTTATCTGATTCAATTTTATATAACCATCCTTCGCTTATCTACGTACTACAAACTATATACCGTAAGAGGAATATCGTACATACTTCATAATTTATTAAATATAAAAAAATGTCGAGTATTACAAAGTAAGTAATAAAAAAAACGTATAAAAATAGATAATCCAACAGCTACTTTACTTACAAAAAAATTAAAAAAAAAAGATGACAACAGTAAACTGTATACTCAGCTCACTATGAAAGATAGTCGGTGAATATTATATAAAGAAAAGAACACACCACTGTAGGTATAATGTAAACTATAAGTGCGAGGCCACACGTTGTCGTTTAGATTGCAAACTCAATATTCGTGAGCAATGTATATAAAATATATAAAAAGTAGTGACGAGAAGGAGATATGTATTATAAAATATTTGATTTGTTGCTTATATATTGACTTCGCCTACTCTATGATAATATTGATGAGCTGCTTGAGCAGACTTAATACTGGCGGGAGGACGATCGCTTCCGATTTATCTGTTGCTGTTTTTTTACGGGAAGTCCGCGGGCGTACGGTTTGTGTGCGTTTGTTGAGAGATAAAAGATTCCTCTTGCTCTGAAAGCAAAAAAAAATATATATTCGTTCGATTGTTCTGGTTAATTTTTTTGATTTATCGTTGGAAGAAACTTACGTATGAGGGGTATCTTCTCCCATCGGTATGTACTCCTCTTCGGACGGGTTGCACCATCCTATCAGGTATGAGAATAGATTTGCGCACGGTGCTGCCCAAAATCCGACTTTGGTCGTGATCGATTCTATGTAGTAAGGCGTCACTTTTGTATGGTCGCAGGACAGTGTTTCTGAAAAAAGAACAAAATTTAGAAACGAATAAATAAAAACTCAGTCTGTCAAAAGTATTTTGAACTTACGGAGTATCGACGTGGTTGCGCATCCGGGCTGACTTGATCCACCGTTCACATAGAAATCCGCATGGCCATTTGGGCCCCACTGTCCCAGGATTCCCGCTCCCGTGTGGATCACATCGACAAAATGAGCATCGGTCGTGTCCAGATCCTTCGACCGATTCCCATTCATGTAGAAAAATATCGTCGGGTCCAGCCCTGTCGTTTTCAACACCACAAAAAACCATTCCATATGTTCCTTATTACGATTTTCCAAACGGTTAGCCCCGTATATACATTTATCACACCCGCAATATTAAACAAGCCTTATTACGTCTAATGAAACGATGGATAATATCACACGTGAGATGCGCATACCAAAAATTTTCGCAATGATTTTAATGACGCACACTTATTAATGAATCTGCAATTATGATTTCACAACGACGCGATGACTCTTCGATATACAAGTAAAATCCATTCGCTCATTTTATTAAAATTCAAAAAATTTATCCATCGTCCCACACAAAAAAATCCGATGCAAATGAGCATAATTACCGGTGATCCTGCCCATCTTGTCGTCAGGCAGATAATTGGCGACGAGGCCAGCGATATGCGCACCCACGCTGTAACCGAGCATGTGAATGTTCTCCACGGGAGTTCCACGCGGATGATCCCTGATATATCGGACCAATTGGGCGATACATCGCGAGCAGAAGTCCGGACCCCATGAGATTTGCGAGAGACATGGTTCGCGTACCAGAGAGCCGTAATCGACAATTATAATGTTGTAATTGCCACGCGTAAAATAAGCTGAAACGTAAAAATGCCACTTTATAATTGTTTGTATTTTAACGATTTAACATCGCTTGATTTCTCTTTCGCGCGAGCGTGCGATGCGACGTGTAATTATTAACGCACGCTTACGAAATTATATAACGATGCATTTTAATTGAGTGCAATTACGTATCTTCGCATACCTTTTCGTAGATCGGTACTGGGCGCTAAATTTCTTCCGCCGCCAAATCCATGAACGATGATTTTCGTCGGATGAGTCGGATTGAAGCGAGATTTAAATAGCGAATCTCTTCGAGTTACGTCGATAAAAAATGGACTCTGCTGCGTTTCTCTGAAAGAGAGAGAAAAAAAAAGAAGACATCGTCCATGTGTAAATTACCAACGTCAATCTGTTATTTTTACATTATATTTATGTAGAAAAAAAAGAAGAGAAAGAGAAACTCGAATATTACAAAACAACATGCAAGGATCATCACCATCTCTCTCGAGACGCTTATAGTTATGACCATTAGCATAATATTGCAATCCACGCGGCAAAAGCGACGCATTTACACGAAAAAAAAAACAAATCATTCTATACGAACGATTATTACAAAATTCCTTTGGTATTTCCAACATTCGAAAAAAAAAATCAATCTCGCGAAGTAGTTTTTTTTTATAACATCGAAAAATGTCATTCGAAAGATTATAATCGATCGCATCAAAAGTAAACAGAGAGTACAGCGAAGATATACCATATATAAAGAAAGCGAAAGACACGATGTGACGCAAACGGTCATTAAATACCAAGTGTATATATACATGCACAAACACAAACACACACATGAGTGTCTATAATGTATACTCGAGTTGACTTGGTCGCGCGGACGCCGTCGTGGTCGCGGGAGAAAGGTAGCTATCAACGCGTGTTCACGGCGTATATTGGGGTCACTTTCAGTCGGAGAGCCCCGTCATCGCAAGATGATCGTGATCTTGAAAGCGAGAGTACGCATATTATTGCGGGCGTGTGTGTAGCTGTACATAATGCATGTGATTTATTCTAGGCCGAGACGAATACCTTCGCGTTTAGAAAAATTACTTTACAAGTGATGTTTTTCATTGCGTTATAGTAATGTGGAAAATTTAAATCGAAGTGTCGCTAAATCTTGTCTATTATCATCGAGTAAACCAAATTTTACGGATGTAAAATTAAAAAAAAACTGCAAGATTTAGCGTGCTTACTATTATTATTCTCAGAATCATCCCAATTAGCCTCGAGCGAGTAACTTTCTTCCTGTTTCGCAGACTTGCATGCCGTGTGTATATATATTCGCGTGTGATTACGACACACGCGCGGCTACGTGATCGGAATGCCAATCCGCCGAAATTTATACGCTAGTAGACTGTGCAGCGTATGAGGCAGACTGTCATCGATGATCTAAAGACCTTGTAAGCAACCAGTTTCTTTCTTTCTTTTTTTTTTAAATAGATTAGATCGGATTGTAGACTGGATTAATATAATCACATGTAAATAGACCAAACTTGCACCAATGTAGAACGAGTAAATTAGAGCGATTGAATAGAAGCTTGTGAATGAATTGAATTTAGAAAGAATATTTTTGCTGTGAATTGTGCCGTAAATAGTAATAAAAAAAAACAAGTCATTGGAATAAATCTAGGTGTCATCTTACCTGGTGTACAAGAAAAACTGGATCTGCGGATAGGGACAAGTGTACGGTGGCCTCGCGCAAGCCGTACTGTTGAATAGATCTTGCCAGGATTTATTTTTGTTGTTTTGCGCTGTCACATCGACTGCAAGAAGACGACGAAATGGATTAGCGAATTCAATTCTCGTAGCACGCGATAATCGGGTGAAGGTCGTGCAAAGTTTTTCTTTTTCCTGATATAAATTGGTCAATTGCGTCTTGGAGAAAGCCGACACCGGTTATCGGCGAATAGGGTAGAGCTTTGCAAACTAGATTCAAGTGTGTGTGTGTTGTAATGGTTACTTAAACGAGGCGTTATGTTACGCTTGATAACGAATTTATACTATACTTTGAATTTTCAGTGGGAATGCAAAATTTTTGCGAAAGTTGTACTTTTTTTTTGTCGAAAATGTGCGATTGTACACGCGTGAAATTATTGCAAACTCGTCGAAAGTAGAATGGAAAGTGAATGGAGTTTTTTTTGCACAAGTTTTTCTTTTAATTCAACGTTTCTCGATTTTTCGGCGTGTGTGCGTGTGTGAGAACAAAAATATGTGCAACGTCGTAATGTAATATATAATGACGCACACGCGCCTCTACCGCTTTTATTATTTTCATTCGAAAGAACCTAAAATTATTCATTGTCGTGTGGAAAACGTGCTGAAATAAAAAGAATGAATAACAAAACAAAACAAAAATGCGAAATACGTCAAATTGATACGTCCATAGGTGGCGATTAAACCGCGTGTGCGAGGCTCGACGACCTGAGAAATGCATGCGAGCGCGTGGACACAGAAAAACTCGGCGAATTTTTCGCAACTTCGAAGTAGCAAAAAAAAACAACAACAACAACGTATACGGACCTATCTTGGGAAACCCAAGCTTGGGTTTTTTTATATGCCTCACGGAACTTGAACTTTTATGGAATTTTTCACGAGTCAGCGAATTGCGAAAGTCAATTCCGAAGATTCTCCGCACTCTCGAGCGAGAATGAAAATGATTCCGACTTGATTAGCAACGATTTGTCGGGGGGAAATGCGTGTGAAATCGCACTTATTTCGTCTCGAATTGTAACGCGCCGAGTTTGCTTTCGCGCGGAGATTTTGTGAGTTATGTGACTTGCAGAACGATCTGATTATAAAGTGCCGCTCAATTTACTTTATCGTCAGCAATGAGGTTTAATGCGTGCGTTTAAGTTTACTTTGGAAAATTGCTACGATGATAAATTCTAACAATATCATGCCATTTTAAATAATTACAACATCGAAAAATTGTTAGCTACTGATCAAACTAAAAAATGCACTGCATATATTTTCGAATTCGACATATAAAAGTTACGCAAATGACACGTTTCTCAACACCCATAAACCAAAAATCCGAGCAGGTCTATGCGACAGTATTGGTTCACTTACGTAATCGCAATGCGGCAAAATCGCAAAAATTTCCATGCGCGACCTTCCAATCCGCGGAGAAAGGTACTTCAGTTTCACGAATGAGAATTAAGGACACGCGGAACTTATACGCGCACACGCACTTATTACCGGAAATATTTACCGGACACGCGACATTGTTTCACTTCAAAAAGCTTCGTCGATAGATTCGCGTAATATGAAAGGGGGTGTAACCGTGCAATGTAGTAATATCTGTGCCGGATATCCCTCTCGTATTATACGAATGCAGCGAATAATTATTGACACGACAAATTCTTTGCTAATCATAGCAGAGGCTCCGGGTAGCTATTTTTGAATAATTTGTGCAACTCTTGACACAAAAGCTTGGAGGTTTGAAATGATATGTTACGCATGGCGTTCGCCTACGAAATTTCGAAAAGAAAAAAAATACAAAAAGATGATCGTATGACATACACTACAAAAAATAGTTCTTATTTTAAGTATGCAGCAAATTTAAGAACTTTCGTATTTTTCGTTTTTCTAGTGATTATTTGCAATTACCAGGATCAATATTTTTGCATCAAACTTTTCTTGGCATAAGGAATAAGACCTATTCATTTTTAGATCAACTTTCCAGCTGCTTCATTAAAAAACATCGTGTTTTTAAATTTGCTGCATACTTATTTTAAGAACATTCCTACTTAATTTAAGAACTTTTTTTGTAGTGTATAAGTGTGCATATGTCTCTGTGATTAATAGCTAAGTGGAAATTCCCGTGCGGTTGAACATTATACATAAAAATGAAGGAAAAAAATTCAATTTAAGTACCGCACCATGACCTGATATTCTTTATTTTTTTTTTTAAAACTCATTATATGCACGTGCGCGTGGACCATGGCAAAAAAAAATGACAAGGTTCGACGAAGGTTTCCCAATGCACTTCGTTTGTAATTGCTTGTCATGTTTTTTTTTTGGTTTGCAACACCATCTCTGTACGCGTGGTGTGCTTGCGTTTTGCTTGTAATAATCGATTGGCAAGAATCATCCTCGATAACATTTACTTTAATGACAGCGATGTGAAACAAAATTGAAGTATTTTTTATGCATCGCAACGTTAACTTGATACACGTGATCATTACGATAAGTATCGTCGATTTATTTTATCATAACGTTAGAATAATTCATTGGATACGCGTTTTCTGAATAATTTTTATTTTCAAATTGATGCATCAAATTAGTTATTGTACCCGCTAGGCGTATCGAATATATACAGAAATTTAAATATTCATTGAGAGACGACAGAACTTTCGAAAGGCATACATGATTTTTTTTAAAGCACAATATTAAACGCTCAAGAAAGCAATTCGACATTTACAAATAGAAGAAAAAGAAAAAAATAAGGAAGGAAAGAAGCACAGCGTCATATAGAAACTGAATCTTCATCGGTAAGTTTCTCGACTAACCGCGACTTTCTCTGCCGGAATATCATCGAAGCCGGTACCTATTAATTCATCTCAAAGAAAAAAAAATTCGCCGCAAGAATCATGCCAGTGTTTACGTTACGCAGTAATATCACCTGAATTTGGCGGGAAAATTGAAAGAGAGAGAGAGAGAAAAAAAAACTTACCGGCAGCAAATAGGAGTAGCAGCAGAGCGTAGACCGCGAGGCTGACCTGGGCCATCTCCCGCTGGCTGACATCGGTGACTGTACCCGCACGAAAAAAAAAAACTTAAAGTTATCGCGCTCGCGCTCTACACACTCCTCTCGACGACGTGATGTGTGTATGTGCACGCGTCCGAGTACTTAATGCCAAGTCATCGGCCGCGACCGGCAACTAAACTCCGTCTGCTGTATCTCGCTTTGCGAGCGTTAAAGCAGGGGAATTTTAGAAAGTAAAATGCTACTCCCGCTCTTCTCCTCCATATAAACGTATATACGTATGTATACGCGTGCGAGTGAGAGCATGGCACGCGATCGCGTTTTTACTTTCTTCCGAGAGTGGGACTCACTCGACACTCACTGTGACCGCCGCTCACGATTCGGGAAGCTGTACATATATAATTTACTTAGCGATTAATATAGTCGTGCGTCGTTGGTCGTCGTCGTTCGCGCATGCAACTTGCATTGTTTACATTTTGGGACGCGCGTGCGTTACCGCGCGCGCACGTCATATACAATGCAATGTGCTATCCAATCCGGCGTTTGTAGGGTAGTACTTTCGCGATGATTGCTGGAATGTTGCGCAATTGTTTTGGGAACTACTTTATCTTCAATTTCGTGAACTGTTGCACGCATATGATTTTGCGATGCGATTGAGCAATCAGACCGAATTGCGGGCAGACGTGTAATTACTATTATAATTATTATTTTTTTCAATTTTGAATGGACTGAAGGAGTTGAAAATGAAGAAGCTTCTGGCGGTGGATGCAAAAATATCAGAGAAATTTGCTTACGTTGCGTGTCAAGGCAATCGAGTTTTGGATGTTTCGATCTTTTTTTTTTTGCAAGAATATTAAAGGTCAGGTGGAATGTTACTCAACGATAGTCGTTGGACATGTTTTTTCAGCAAGTTTGAAAACTTGGGGAAGGGGGATATTGGTAATTCGATGTATTTATATTATCGCAAAAAATATTAACTTGATTAGATTCTCAGATTAAATGATAACACGATTCAGAAAGTAGATAGTCGTTTTTAATACATATATTAAACCACGACACTCCACCATGAGTTAGCTTTTTGCGAAAAAAATGATTCTTTTTCTTGAAACGTATTATAACTATCGCGTTTCTCTAATACATTTATAGGCTTCTGCAAAAGCTCGAAAAGCTCGAGCGGCTCGAGTCTACGAGCTCCCGAGCTGGTTCGCGTTCTGGAACTTTTCGAGACTAATTGTTCTTCAAATTTTGATAGAAAAGATATAAAAATCCTGAAATTCCATATCGACCGAAAATCGTAATGCACAATTTCAATATTTAAACAATCCGAAAAAGGATCAAAAGCTCAGAGTCAGTAGAAGTCAAGAAAGTCTATAGGTTGGTCGGTTGAAGCTCGAAACTCGAGTCAACTCGGTAGCTTGAATCGATTTATAGTTCGAACCGGCTCGGGAGCTCGAAAAGCTCGAAGGTTCAAGTTGATTCGAAGCTTACATTTGATTTTCTCAGGTTTAGGTACTTGTTGACACACCAAAATATGTCTAAATAAGGATACAAGAATAATGAATTTTCGTAATTTTTTTTTTAGTTGACAAGTTCATATGAAATGTAATCTTACCTGACTATATAGCGTATGTATCAACTACTCCAACCAGAATCTCTGTATAAATACAAATCACTCCAAAAAATGGCCTTTTTCTCTGTCGATAGAAATTATTAGATCTAGATGTTGACAGCCCATCGTTGAGAAAATGATTATTGAGCTGACCGTTGCCATAGAGACTTGTAACAAATCGATATGTGTGTATGGTTAAATTGAACAGATTGCATTGATACGGTAGGTTTATTTAAAGAAAAGAAATCATTAAAATAACTATAAAAACCTATAAAACTGTCACAGATTTGTCTTTCTCTGCATTTCGAGTGAGTATTTTTTTTCCCTTTTCTCATTCAATTATTCGATAAACTTTCATAAATGCCTTTCATCTGAAAGTTATGTTCATAGATTCTTACTTGATAATCGTGTCACACTCGAAAAAAAAAACAAGTATACCAGTTATTCTACAGCACCTCTGCTGTTACAACACCAGATGTGCTATAGAATCAATATACCGAGTGATCAAAGCTGAAATGGAGCAAACGGAATCTGAGATTCCGTTGTTTATTCACCATATTTTTTCACTGTGATTAATAAGTATGTATTTCATTGACGTTTTGCGAAACTGGAGTTTAAAACAAAAATGTCAAAATCAATGAAAATGTCAAATAGATGAAGTAAATTAAAAAAGTGCAGGGAAATTTAACTGCATAAGAATTGCAAGAAAATTCAAAACCATTTACAGTGCCCTACTTTTATACTTATGCGCGATGATTAAAAAAAATGAACGAAACGCGTCGCACCGGCATTATCATCGATCGCGTCGTGATTTTCGGAACGAGTCACATCACATATACCGTGCTGCGCTGTTTCTCGCGAGTCCAAGGCTTCATCTCTATTTATCTCTTCCTTAGAAATTGTAGAATAATATGCATTATAAACGAGGTCAGTTTTCGGACAGAAGCTGTTCCAGTTTTTTTTTTCATCAAGGTAATGTCGAATCCGATTGCGCGCACATTGTTATTATAAGAACGCGAGATAAGATGACCGTGAGTGAAGCACGTGTGATTGCCCGTTTTTCCCGGTTTGTTGACTTTTTGGATATTTCTCACTCGGAACGTGTTACGCCATACATTGTCTGGAAATTTCGGATCACCAGACAAGGTGGACGTGCTTCTCTCGAGTTTCGGATATCTGAGATAATTCAAAAAACGTCATTTAAATGATGTCAGAAGAATAATCCATTTTTAGCCTAATACTAATTTGGATGAATTCTGACACTATTTGAGAATAGGTGAAAATGGAATCGAATGGGTAAGAAAATATCGAATATTTCGAAAAAATTCGCTGACACTTTATTGTCAATAGCCATTGTTATTTTTTCACTATAACGTAATACACTCAAGTTTATAATATACATACATATTTTACATGATGCGTGATGTAATAATTATCAACAAACCAGGCATTACCAGTAAGTAACGAAGTAACTTTGATCATATTTTTTGTTTGTTTTTTTTATAGATTCTGCACACTACTGTTTCGAGTAATACATTTTCGCTTGACTTAGTGATTAAGAGACTAGCATCACTTTTAGAATAATTTCAAATCAAGCATTTGAGATTTTCATACTTTTCATTCTTTCCAAAGCCAGCAAGACTACATTCCATTTATTATTTTTACAGTTCGTCGATTGAATATTCTTATGGGTCATTGTGATTATATTGTCTATTAAGGAGGAAAGATCAATATCGACATTCGATTTTCTCATCGTTTATTTATTTTTTTTTAATTCCAAAGAACTATATTTTGTGGAGTCAAAATTACACATCTTCACATACACACACATTCAACATAAATTAAAATTCAACTTGAAAAAGGTCAAAAAGTCTTTCCAAAATATAAATATACGAATCTCCGAAGACAATACTATTTTGATTTACATTTCACCTTTTGTTTTCATTTTTCATCTATTTTTAAATAATTACCGGTCGATTAATTTTTTATTCTTCCAAGTTTTTTAAACTTTTTTACTGGCTTTTGTTAATAGTACATGGATCATAATATTGTTTTGACATTTGATTACAAGAGTGTACAAAAAAAAACACATCATTAATTTTCGATGAGTAGACAATAATTACGATAAAGACAACAATGTCGTGTTTGCATAATAATGGCCATTTTACTGTATTCAAAATTGCATATACTTGAATGAACAAACTTTCCTCTGAACTAACATAGTATTATTAGCAAGTAACTATTTTCAATCTCAAATCCACTAATTTGATTTGGATAAATTAAATCGATATTGTTGTAAAATTTTGAAATTGTATCTGTTTACTACATATAACTGTATTCGAATAAAAGTATGGACTGTAAGTATGAAATCTATTATTTATGAATATACATGAAATAATTAATTTATTGAACATTTATATTTTCGCTATATTTATCTTTCAATTGTGTTTACTTTCATTATTGTCGATACAGTAATCGATATATTTCATTAAATATATAACCTTTACAATCGCTGGCATCATAAAAATTATGAATTTATTTCAATTTTATATCACACTAGAAATATATGTAAGTTTTAACATCTAAAAATATTTGTCATAACACTTAACATAACATATATACATGTAATAATACAATGTACATACAACAAATAATAAATTATAAAGTGTCACTCAACCTATTCTTTTTCATTGCTTATCACTCAAAGACTTGCGTTATGCAACATTACTAACAACTAAGATACATCCATAACAAAAAGAATATTTCGATGATTAAAATAAATATATCGTCACGTAATCATTGTACTCAACGTGATGTAACTACATACCATACTCAATCAAGTGTATGTTTGCCAAGAAACATTTGCAGACCATAGTATTTTTGCCTTTATCATTCTATTTTTGAATATGTATGTTTGACAAAAATATGATGTACAATTAGTTTCTCAAAATAAAAATTTAATATTTTCTTCTAACAATATTGAAATAAATAAATTCAGCTTGTCTTTGAGTTAAATTATAGAGCCCACTTATCTTTTTCAATATCTGTGTTATAGCTTTTCATATAATTTAATACGTTTATATACAAAGTATAATTAGTTATAAGATCTGTACAAATCATATGAGCGATCAGAAAAAAATATAATAAATAATATTTTTCGCGCTTATATATTATTGTACTCGCACTTCCACGAAAGCAATATAATTAAAACGACCGTTATCATCTTCAAAAATTTTCAAATTATTACACTGATACAAAAACTATATATATTATCTATTTTACTGCCCAACAATTGAAACATACTTTCACTTCATCCAGTTTGCAAATGATAGAATAATAGAAAGATTATTCTATTATTAGCTATTTCATTTGGAATAGCATATTAACAGATTAGTTTGATCTTCCATTTTGAAAATAAGATTATGTATACGTAAGGTTAATTCATAGTGCAAACGGTTGTTTTAATTATATTTTTAATGCATCTAAACTGTTATAACTAAATGGTTTTTATTATTCTATCAGGCGGAACAATAGATTAAAATATTTGTTTCTACCTTATAATCTAGGGATCCAAACTACAGTTTGAAAATATCTTTACAACCCAAACGAACAAAAATCAGGGCACACGCGGTTCATTATAAGCACGCAACTATTGTCGGCAGCAAACTCGAGATTTTTTAATGCCTTCTCATCGAAAGTTCAGAAAAAAACTGAAAAATGTATGCTGACAAATATGTATATATGTAACGTTTCACAGCGCCCGATAATTGTTTTATTCATTTATTGTCATAAATCATTATTAATGTTTATATTATAAGTATTTTTGTATATATATATTTTTATACTTTAATATATAAATATCTCAGAATTATTGTTCGAACAGCATTAGATATTAGCCTAGGCATTTCTTATTTTTAGTTTGATATAGCAATTTATTATTAGGAAAATCACTTACATAGAGACACTTTTCAAAAAAATTTTTATTCGAGTGTTTTACTTTTTTGTTCCGTTTCTTGAATACCTCAAGTCGTGATTTTATTGTTATTGTCCATAAGTTTGATTGAACGGATTAGATGGTTAGATGTAAAATTTAATATCATTATGTAGAGTAATCGAAAAATGTCTAAAGAAAGTGACGTTAAAATATATAATGGTTTAAATTGAAAGCTTTTATCATTTATCCTTTCCCCTATATCACGCATTGCAACTTTAGACTTATTAGGCCAGTCACTACTTTAATGCATGGGTGAGTGCATACTTTTATAACAAACATTTAAGGGATCTAAAGAAAAACTATTTTGATTTTTATTTGAAAAGTAATAAGTTTTTCTAAAATGATCAAATTTTGTGAAATCAATATTTTGATGTATATTCCTTTTTTTATAGTGACTGATTTTCTTTTGTGATTAATTTTATACCGACCTCTCACCTCTAAACATAAAATATTATCCCTTAAATGCTCTTTGTTATCAACAGAATATATTTTTTACTACTGTAGGATGAAAATAAGTTGTATCTAGTTACATAGCTGACAAGGAACTTCGGATAAATATATGCACCAAGCAAAAGTGATTGAGCTATTATAGTGAAGCAAATATGCCTACAAGTATTCTTAGAACACATATTCTTCTAATTCCGGATAATTATTATGTATACCATCATTCATATTTACAATAAATATATCGCTCTAAAGCTATAAAGGACATTGTAGAAATAGTCGATCTGCGATAAGCGAAGAAATTATTGTCGATTTCGCAAAAAGTTTTGTCGCGTAAAAGAAAAAATATCAAAACGTCCTTTTTACTTAATTGAATTCATCTTCCTTCTATATTACTCTCAAATTTTTTCGATTAAAGTACGCAAATATGAGTAAATATAATTATTATATAAAAGACTTTTCACCACCATATACTGCATGTTTATTATTATTCATTATACCCTTTTCTCTCAAGTAAAACTTGATACGTTTCTTAATAAGAATGATTTGTAAGAAAAAACATATTTGGGTAAGGTTTGAGCGACTACACCACTGAATATATTGTAAGATGACGAGACGCGCGTTTCTTTTATGTATAAATATAAGGTATTGCGAGCATTGACATTGATTTTAGCACAACACAATAACGGATTGGTCTAAAAGCCAAACCTGATTCATCTTCAGCTACTCCATCAATACAATAGAACTAGAATCGCCCATACGTAACTTTATTTATTCAATCAATGAATTATTAATTTTTGTTTATAGAGTATATGTATATATAATCAATTCAGTAATAAATACTCAATCTTCGCTCACGTTTTCTTTAAAAAGTTCTCGCGTAAATTGACTAATTTGGTAGATATTACAATTTTTTATATAATCGATCTAATCTCCTTAGTTACCCATTCAAACAACAGAATCTACGCAGGGTTGCTCGAATTATTTTCGTCACTTCGACTATAATCTACTAACTTTCATGTTGATATTATACTTTCATACGATTACTTTCATCATAATTCTTGAACATCGCCACTTCTATTATAAAGTGACGAAGTTACTTTCTTCAAAATACTTTCATTTTTATTTATTTGTGTAGTTTTTCTTTCTTTTAAATATCTTATTCGAATAACTTAGTTTAAATTCTCTCAATCACCGGTGAATCCCTTTCAAGAAAATACTTGCCAAAAATGCGCTTGAAAAATGTCTACAAAAATGCCGATAGCATTTTTATTACTAGTTGTAAGTACTTTCATCAGTACATATTTCGTACTTTCGTTTTTAATTTCAATTCTACGTACCAGACGTTCGCTTTGAAAGAACATTTTCACTCAAGTTTCATGACAGGGTTCCCGTGTAACACCAAGATCGTTTAATGGGTTAATGTGCGTATATAGATACGTCTTTTAAACATATTTTTTTTTCATTTTGTAACAGTACTTTAAAGTTGACATTAAAACGCAAAATGAAGTTCATAATCTATGTCATACAATGCATATGATTTGACATTTTATGAACTTCCATTAAAACATAATAGCTTGGGAAACTCTTCATTATAATTTTTTTTTTCATTTAATTTTCATTTTGCTCTCTGTGATCTTATTGCTACGTTTTGATACCCCTCTCATTGTTTTTTTTATCCTGTACTGCGGTTGAATACCTAAAAGTTGCAGCTAACGGCGCCGTTTTTCAATTTATTGATAGTCCGTTTAATTAAATTTTTTTATCGTTCTTTATTGTTGTTATATTTATTTGAACTAGGCCAACTTTTCATTTATTTAGTTAATGTGACGCATATCAAATCCATTTTCAATCATTGTGCAAATTATTAATAAGTGCAATTTATTGTCCACACGCGCACACGATTAAGGTAAAATGTATATCGAGATCAAAATATTATTTTCCGTTATAATACTATTTGATTCTATTTGTCTTTATTGTCTCTAATTATATCCTTTGCTTTGTCGAATTTTGTTTTGAATTATTGTCATTATTTTGAATTCTTTCCTTTATCTTATCGTGCAATTTTAAAAAAGTGCAATTTGTACACGTGTTTTTTAATTTTGTTTATAAAATTTGACGCGTTTCTTGTTATCGTGTTTCTTATTTTAAAGTGTGTGTGTGAAAAGATTTATAAATTGTATATTAAAGGTGGAATTTCGTTTGATTTTATTATCCAATCTCACTGATTCCAGCAAGTTCGTGTTTTTTTAATATTCTCTTCAAGTGTCAATAAATATACTTTCATTTCATTATTATACTTTAAAATAATACTTTTTGCTGTAACAGCATATTGTCGGTTAGAGTCAACCAAAGTTAACTTTTATACTTTCATCTGTTTGATACTTTCATTGCATAATATTGTCATTGTATGTCGTTTTTAGTAGTTGACTTGCAAATACAAAATGTATTCTACGTCAGATTTGCACGAATACTTTGCAAATACTTGGACTTTTGAAAATCGATCATTAGTATTGTCATTGTAGCTCAGTTATCTGCCCTCCTAGGTATCACATTGAAAAAAAATACGCCAATTTATATCCGCCAAGCTTTGTGTAGGCAACTCACGAATTTTTACAAATACCGTGAGAGTTACCCTTTGTCAATCGATACACCAACACCGATTGAAAATTCTTTTGCTAGCTAGTAATCTGGACAAAGTTTAGATAAGAATAAAATTTTTCTTGTAATTGATAAAAATAGATCTGTACCCGATGACTAATATGCTTTTATAATTTTCGTCCTCTAGCGTCAATCGATATGTTAGAACCACTCACCACCCTCATAGTTTCAATATTCTAATCAATAGACTATGCATTCTATAAACAACAAACTTTTTCAACAAAATTATATTCGGAGATGCCGTAAATTGCAACAACATTTTATATTGAATATTCTCTTTTAAACAACAACGCGAACGATCAAACAAATTTCCAGTTAAAATTCAAGCATCTTGTTAATATTTCACACGTGATCGTCAGAAAGCACGACAATCCGCTGATATGTTGAAGAAGCGTGACATCGTGTAAAATAAAGTTATTACGAGTCCCCTCAAATAACTATTGAATTCCACGATTCCAATTGTAAAACAATTTAAAAAAATCCGGTTGAACGTAAAACAAAATTAGAGAAATCGAAAGGCTTGGTCCAGATTACCAAACTAAAGCAGAAGCGCGTTTAGTTTTACTGCCACTGCTGCTGCGAATCCTGCACAATGTCGTGATCGTAGTCGTCCCTTGCCGGTGGCTGCACGTAACTCGCACTTACCGCGCCCGTAGCGGCGAATGGATTCGTCGAGGTAAATGGATTGGTGCCAGAACTCTGTGTCGCTCCGTAACTTACCGCCTGACCACCGGCTATGGGTTCCTGTTGCTGCTGATACTCGTTCGCCGGTGCCTGATATTGATAGGTGGTCGATTGCTGATAGCCTGGTGGATGTTGATACGGCGCTGGAGTCTGCTGGTATGGCGGTTCTTGGTACGGTGGAGCTGGTTGCTGATACATCGGCTGTGGCTGTTGCTCGTAATTCCAGTCAGCCTTCTCTCCGGACGGTTGTCTCTGTAACAAATTTTTGAGGATTTTTACTTAAGCTTTTTTACGCTGGTCTTGAAATTGTTTGTTTTTTTATGAACCGTTGAGAGTAAGTTTGGCAACGAAACCATCAATTTATTAGTTCAAAGTATCATTTGTTCGAATTAAAAAAAATTGCCCCGACACTGGAGAAAGTAATTGTAAGAAAATGTTTTGTAACACTCTAAAAGTAGAGTCAAAAAAGATTTCAGTATAACCAACTTTATGACTTTTAGGGGCAATCAATCTCCTTTTCGCGTCATCAGATCAACCTGTAAACGTAAAGAAATTGATCGAAAAGTGATTCTGCTACAAGAAGTTTCGAATTCTTCAAAAAATTATATCACAATATTAGTTCATATCTCATTATTAACGCATTATCATTTTAACTCGCAAAGTTTGCAACGAACTCTTCAGAACGTTCTCTGATGAAATATACGTTTCAAGCTCGCAATAAGAGTGCAAACAAGCATTGAAAATTTCCGACTGTACTCACAATGAACTGGGTCTGCGCGATCTGAGGTGGTGGCGGTACGGGTGGTCTAGTCTGTCCCAAATCGTCCAACGGATTCCAGCTCTTCTTCTCCTCGGCCGCCGGATCGGCCCACGGTTGCAGCTCACCAGAGCAGAATATCCCGTAGAACGTGACGCCGACAAAGTGCACGCAAGCCGCCATGATGAACACGTTCCTCCAGCTGTTGGCGTCCTTGTTCTTGGTGATGTTGTCGACGAAAATTGGCACGATGAGGCCGGCAATAGTGCCGATGCCGTTGGACATTCCCATGAGGATACTGGCGTATCGCGGCGCGATGTCCAAATGATTGACGTTGTAGCCGGATATGGCGAAGCCGCTGCAAGCCACGCCGATTGTAAGCGCGGTAGTCGCTCCAGCGCCGTTCCTCGTGTGAGCGCAACGCGCGACCACCAGAAAGAACAGCGCCTCCATTCCAAAGCCACCGCAGTTGAACACTTTGCGCACGGCCGTCGTCGTCATTATGCCAGTTTTGCGCAGGTAATCCGCTAGTAGACCTCCGCACGGCACGATGCACGTCATGAGCAAATGAGGCAACGCGCCCAGGAAACCCGTCTGTCGAATTCATTATTTTTTAAGTTTATTTTCCATAAATCTCCTTGTTTCTGTTAAAAAAAATCCGTTAAAATTCACCGACCTCGACCAGCGTCATCTCGAAAGCCTCGTGCATGAAGCGAGCTTGAAAGAGCACCAGCAAGTAGAAGTTCCAGGAGCGACAGAAGTTCGCCACGATGATAGCGTGCACGGGCATCGAGGTGAGAAACTTGCGCCACGGCGTTGTCGCGAAAGTCGGTATCGACTGACTTATTTGCGACTGTCCTAGCGAGTCCTCGATGTAGCGTAATTCTCTTGCCGAGATGCACGGATGCTTCGAGGGTTTCTCAAATGACAACCACAGCCAGAAGCAAAACCAAACGAGACCGCAGACACCTGAATGAATCGCGTTATGTATTATTGTTTTCAGTGTTGGTACAGTAGCGCCCCTACTGTAGTGCCACTACAAGGGCAACTACTTTTATTGTACTTGCATTACATTCTTTTCTCAATGTTTACAAAAAAAATTTCAAATCATTATTTTCATTAGAAAATATCATGTTAAAAGTATAGGGGAGCAAAAAAATTAAAACATACAATTCCAGTTGAATTATACAAACGATTAGTAGTGCCGCTACTGGTCAAAAATTTTGTAGTACGTTACACTTGTAGCGGCGCTACAGTAGTGCAACTACAATTTTTTTTAAGTAACGCCGCTACAATCGATTTTATTTGTAGTTGCACTACTTGTAGCGCCGCTACGCATGTAGTGGAATAGTAGCTGTAGCGTAAGTCCGGAATTGGCCAACACTGATTGTTTTAAATATGACGAATCCAAAAAAATAATACCTATTTTCTGTGGTCTAGAATTGAAATTTTTTTCTCTTCCCTGGGGCTTCTGGACCCGTTTCCACTTCTTTTTGAAGATATATAGTGACGGAAAATGCTCATGAACAGTATAAAAGTCTGAGGGAACTACTTATAATCAAATGGATTTTTTTCACAGAAAATAGGGGAAAAACGTAATTTTTTCAAATGCTGATTTCTCGGCTTCTAAGGCCACCAGAAACATTCCTGACTAGTCAAAATTATAGCAAAAAAAAGAAGACCTTTACGTAGTAAAAAGTTTCATTCAAAAATAATTATCCGGTGAAAATTTATCAACAAATTACGAAGTAATTAAATTTTTATTTTTATAATAATATCGGAAAAATGCTGATAAAAAGTAGTTCCTGCGGACTTTTCTAGTGTTCACGAGCATTTTCCGTCAATATATATGCCTTAAATAAGAAGAGGAAACAGGTCGGAAGTCCTAACGGAGAAAGAAAATTTTCAATTCTAGACCAGACCCAAAAAATATGTATTATTTGTTGGTCATTCGCATTATTCGACAAGTATATCGCACTTACCATAGAAGTAAAACGAAGCCGTCCAGCCGAAGACACTCGTTAGCACACCGGACAATGGCATTCCAATGACAACAGCGGCGTACGAGCCGCAAAATGCCAGAGTGGCGAGACGCGATCTTTCAAGCGGTGGTGCCCAAAATTTCCAAATACCGTGGCACGCTGGATACGTGACACCCTGGCAACAAAGTCGAAGCGTGATTGTATACGTGTCGAAATTTAATGTACACATATTGAAGAAGAGGAATGGTGAGTGACTCACTTCGACTAAACCCTTGCTGACTTGGACTATCATGTAGACGGCGGGACCGGCGTTGATAGCTCCGGGCACGAGAAGATTCAAGAAGGACGAGATGGCAATCGCACCGCCGAATATCTTGTTGGCCGGATAAAGAGATGCGAAAAATCCACCTGGTACTTGGGTGATCAGGTAGCCCCAGAAGAACGAGGAGTCGACGGCGCTTTGCGTCGCGATCGACCAATTGAACACGCGGGCTGCCTCCAGCATCGACTCCGTCAAGTTCGTTCCGTTGTTTGGCTTTAGCTTCGCCATACCCATGTTGCATCTCATGCCGAACGAGATTACGAAACCTGTCGAGTTTACAATTTTTTTTTTTCAATTCTCTCGAATTTTGTATTCTGCAAGGATATCCGAATTCATCGAAAATCATAAAATATTGGAGTGAAATTCCAGATCGTACTTTCGTAACGTTGCACTATTGCAATTCAGAAACTTTTCAAAAGAAACACTTGAAATTCCGTTCGATATTTCAAAATTGTCCGATAACGTGTTGCACACGCTTTGATTAATGTAACAGGTCGTTATACTTTCGAATGATTTCATGCTAATTCGATTAGGCCGCAGTCTACGAATATTATTGTAAGACGTAAAAGTAAAGAACAGATTACCAACCAAGACAGGCGAGCACGGCGATGGTGTACCTCTTGGACAAGCATGGACATTCGGGTTTGCAATAAGTGTCGATGTGTCGTAACGGTGGTCTCTCCGGCTCGGGCAGAGAATCCAGTGAGTGCTGTTTACCAAATCCTCTTTCGTCCTCGAAACCTCTGTTGTCTTTCACGTGCTCGCTCGATATTTCAAACTCCTCGTAGCCCTCGTGGCCGGCTTGTCCTCTTCTCTTTATGCTGTCGAAAAAAAATTCAAATAAACATTTACGGAGTGTCGCTTATTGATTATCATTTTTTTTTGTTTCGATGATGTTATATCAATCAAGCAAATACAGAGTAATCGAGTACTTGATGGGCTTGCAACATTTTATATTCTTTTTGCGTCGATATAATGAAAAAGAAGATGTACACAATCGACTTACCCGGAAAGCTTCTCAGACGCCTTGGTCTTGAGGGAATCGAAGGCCGCGAAACCCGCCGTCGCGAATCCGGACATTTTCCAATTATTGGGGTTGCTCTTGCTCTTGCGATGATTGTGTTGTTGTTACGCAGCCCCTGAAATTAATAATATGTGCACTTGCGTCTAAATTGTAATTTCAATGTTTTACAAGCTCACTTCGTCAACTGTCGCGAGTTTCGATATTGCGGTAATGGTGAAATTAGTGCACCTCGCATAAAAAGTTCACGCTGTACACACAAATTTAATCCATTCATACCATTTTCATCAACGGCACTATTGCGTAAATTTAATAATTTAAATTATTTTCCTGTCACTTACTTCGCACTCCCACTCCGCTGTAAGTCATAAAAGTTCATATAGCTGTAAGAAAAGTACAAGCAAAAATAAAAATAAGAAGAAAAACGAAAGCGCACAATCAAAGATTCGAAATCATGCTGACAAATCGCTTGCAACTGCCCTCGATTCCATCCCAGTCTACGACAAAGTATACATATATATATATACCCTTAGCCCCTCAATCATCAGGTCCATAAAGCGAACTTTAAACGGCCCAGCTCTTCTTAAGTCTATCTACTGAGCGTAAAATAAAAATAAGACGCGAAGAAAAAAAAAGTGCGCGACAAGACAATTCCCTAAGCGGATCGTATAGTCG
Source organism: Galeopsomyia nigrocyanea (assembly GCA_035047105.1). Lineage (NCBI taxonomy): Eukaryota > Metazoa > Arthropoda > Insecta > Hymenoptera > Eulophidae > Galeopsomyia > Galeopsomyia nigrocyanea. Next base: position 5,292,700 of record JAWWMK010000008.1, read on the forward strand.
CACCGGCATTCCTAATGGCCCAATAAGGCACGTATATATACATTTCTCTCACTCGTTCTACCAATATTAAGAGCGGGTTATCCGCCCCTGAATCTCGGACGATGACAGAAAGAAGAGCAAGGGAGAGAGAGAGAGAGAGAGAGAGAGAGAAAAGCTACTACCACGCTGTTTATTTGCCTCTTCGGCACCGTAATCCGCAACTCCCTTGGGTATATATAGGGAGGCCAAAGCTTTTTTCGCGGCTCACGCTCTTTTCTCTGACGCAGCGCTCGTACGCTCGTCTTTCTTTGCTCACTAGCGCACACACGTGCGATCTTTTGTTGCTGCTGATGTGGCCGTTATTTTCATTGACTTTGCGATGCGGCTGATAATCGTGAATTTCATATACTTGGCGATCGATCGTATTTATGCGCGGGCAGTGTGGGGGTGTCAGATATTTTTCTCTCTTTTCATACTTGTCTGTGTTTCAGTTATATGATCATCCTGTTGGAATTTCTTATTTTTTTAAATTCATTACAGCGGCGCGCGCAAAATTTTTTTCTCGAAGCTTATTTCTCTCATATCTTAGCAAAGAACTCCAGCAACTGCAATAAAGAGTCGAGACAGGAAGGAAAAAAAAAGAACGACGTACCTCCGAAAGCTCATAAGCGTGGCGACGGCGCCGAAAAGTCTCGCTCAAAATTCCAATGTCGCGCGACGGCAGGCGAGTCCAAACTGATAAGTGTATGCGGCGTCGACGTACAACAAAAAAAAAGTAACTCGCCGTATACATCCTTCCGTGGATCGAAACCTGTCGAGTCGATCGCTGCCGAACAGATACATACATATGACACGCGTGATATAATCGCTCGTGTGAGTCTATATATATCTACATATACGCGTATAGATGTCTATATATATCAGACAATGGGCGCTAAATGCACCACGGCACGTGTCCGACAAATGGAAATGGAGTAAAAAGGGACAACGCGCAATGCCAGCGACAGGCGATATGTTGCACACTGACATACACACACATATAGATGGAAGTTATTGGCGTACATATAACGTTTGCACAATGTGCCGTGCATGACTGCTGACGAGCCGATCGATTTTTACTGCCGGATTAATTTTACGCGCTGCGTTTACGCGATTCTTGTCGCAACGAAAAATAAAAAAAAATAGGGAGGAAAGACGGAACTATGGTAGAAGGCGATATGGTGGATTTCTGGTTTTTAACAGCTGACCGAGGGTAGGTTTTTATTTTTTTGGGTCGGCTGAACAATATGTAAATTTATTGCAGGATTGGTTTTTTTTACGAGGTGTTAAACTTGTGTAATGGATTGAATATTTTATGATGCGAAATGCAGATGTAAATCAGTTTTTGCTTATTGAATTTTGGAATCGTTCGACCTATAGTGTTTTAATTTGTAAGCTTTTAAATTGCATTCTTGCTATTGCTGCTAATCGATGGAAAACTCATTAGTTTTTTTTTCTTCTTTGTGTCTTTGAAAAAAAAAACTGACTAGTACTTTAGGAATATTACTCGCTCTCGCGTTTCCTAGATTTCGTAAGTTCGATACTAATGACATTTTTAAACGACTTTCGAAATTTATTTCATAGTTATCGATTTGAGTCTTGCCCAATGAAATCTTCACGTCCATTTTTCATCTCGTGACTCGCGGTGAGCTTTGACCAAAGGCTTTCGAACGTGACTGCGGAAGCATGTTAGATGACTTGGTTCAGCAGACTCGGACTCTCGAATTTTCGGGGTACGAAGTGATCAAAACTTTACTGCTTACATTTTTCAAATTATTAATAATAGAATTTTCAGGTTCTAATTTTATAATAGTTATTTTCGTAAAATTCGTCACGAAATTTCCTGTTATCAATTTCGCGAAAAAGCCGATGCCGCTTAAAAGAAAAAGCGCGAGCAAGAAACTCATTACAAGGCCACAACGAGAGAGCACTTTAAATTCCAGTAATGGCGCTCGACGTTTAGTCTGCCAAAAAAAAATCAGCTTAAAATATTGTGGACAAGCCGATTGAAACACCCAAAAATTAACTTTACACTGCACCACAAACTTGAGTTTTTTAAAAAAAATTTCCATTCACAAAAAAGTCTTCCGTACGTTCGTAGAAAAAACGATCGCCGTCTCCGCAATCTCTTCGTTCGCACTCACTGTGACAATGACGTTTATTTCACAAAATTTTCCTAAACGACAAACCACCACAGGACAAAAGTATGCAAATAACAAAAAAAAATGAATTTAAAATAAGAAATGATCGCAAGAAGAAGGCGCGCACCAGCAGCAGCAGCGAAAATCAGACGAAATCGATGCTCCAGTTTCGACTGCGTAACCCGAAACTCTCCAGCATCCTCGCGTGACAATCGATGGCCCCAACGGGCTTATTTTCCCCACATACACTCTTTTTTATTCGCATGTTGATACCCCCATTCGGTTGTTTTGAGAAAACATCAAATCACTGCTCTTTCACTTTTGTCCCTCGCCCCCTATGCAATCTTTGACCCACATCTTTCCACAGAAAAAAAAATTAAACTCTTTGACACATACACTCGCACACATACGAACGAAAATTCGAAATGAAAGTCATCGTCGCATTGTGTGTTTTTTTTTTCGTCAAAAAAATCAAAACAATCAAACTCACCAATAATTAAGTCCAGGACTGGCTGGGTTTTTGAGCTGGCGGCGTGCGAAAAAAAAAGCGCGCGCGCGGCTCGCGGGCTCGTCGCTCTCTCTCGCTAGATCGTCATGGGCAAAGGAGACGAGAGAGAGAGCATGGCTATAGATAGGTTTCACAGTTGTCTCTGGGTTTGGGGTGGGTGGCGCGTGCGCGCGCGCATCGACGTCGAGGGGGCCAATGGAGGCCAAGCCCGGACGAACGCGGATCGACCCCGGGCGGAGCTTGCCTCGCCGTCCTCTTGCGCCGCACTTGCATGCACCGCGACCAGGATCACGCTGCTGCTGCTGCTGCCGTCGGCTCCGCTCTCTTCGCGGTTTCTCTACTATTCCCTTCTGTCTGTTATCTCCGAGATGAGAACATTAGGTTTGCATGCCAATATAAACAGCCAACTTGTTTCTTTTTTTTTCGATTTTTCCCTTTCACTTTTAGGGCCGACAAACTCAATGTTTGTAACTGTCGACATAGTTTATGCCGAGAAAATCATTTGGTTACATATAAAATTTTTAAAAGTAATCTTAATAGGCTTATGATGGTATTTTTTGATATTTTTATGATTCCTCATTTAACTTTAGTGTACACTCTAAATTTTTTCATTTATAAAATTACATGTTACATTCCATGTAAAAAAAAGAAAGAGTGCTCGAGTAAACCGTTCATAATGATTTTATTCAACCCATTTTTTTAGAAATTCCTCTTCTTACTAGTATGAAAATATTTTCTTTCATAAACTCCTAATTAAGTTTGTACAATATTCTATTGCTAACACTGCTACGTTTTATCAGTTTTTACTTCCCTGCATTTTAATGAAAGCACGTACTTTTATGACCTTGCGAAAAATACAGTTCAAATTTAATAGCTATTCAAAATACATATTTTGTATTGGAGTAAATATTCGAAACAAAATATTTCAAGGTTCGACCATTGAAAAAAAAATTGAAAATGACATATCTCTTTCATACTGTGATCAATATTACCAGTACAATTTAAATTAAGTCTGACGAGTAGAGCGAAACTATTCGAACACCTACAAAATTAAAAACTCATTACCCGCATCATTATAATCATTTCTTTTCCGAAAGAATAAAATACCTAACATCGTCCTCTCAATAACGCAGAGCGAAAATTCCATTAGAAACGTCAAGTTCCGCGTTACTCTCATCCGCACCATGGGCGCGCGCCATTCGAATTACAAGAATCGACTCTCGAAGGTAAAGGCGAATAAGAAAAAGACGAGCGCGCGATGTTGTTGAGTGCGATCGCCTTTCCCGATCGCCGGAAGCTCGGAGGCAGCAAGCGAGCGGCACAATGAGGACGGAAATGACTTTTTTTTTCTGGAGAGCAAACCGCTCCCTATTCGTTCATCCCCCTTAACTCGAAGTCTCTCTCTCTCTCACGCGTCGTTCGCACGTGACTCATACTCTCGCCTTTTATTCTTATTATATGCCGCCGATTCTCCATTCCAATGTGAAATCGATCGCGAGCTGAAAGTGACGAGCCTATTTTCCTCGGCTAATTATCGTAATGCTCGCGCGCCTGGAAGATTGTCTGCGAAGTTGATATCTTGAAATTTCTTTCGCGCGTTAAAAACGATTGGAAAATCGTTGGGTAATTTAGCACTCGAAAGAACTCCCAAGTGTCTTTACACAGTCGGCCTAATAAGATTCAATTATCTCCGCGAGTGCAAGCATCAAGAGTTGAGCGAGTTTTAATTAGAATGTTGACCCAATTTTTGGGCGAAACTGCCGTTTAATTACGTCGCCCAGGACACACTTGTTGACAGCGGCCTGCAATTCCCAAGACTTATCATAACGAACCAAGCAGCTCCCCAAAAGTTTTGTCCCAGTTTCTCTCCCGCGGTATTCCCTCGTCTCTATACACTAAACTTTTGCCATCGCGTTCAAATATCGAAAATGAAACGAGCGCGCGAGTGAGTATCACATTGAAAAAAAAAATAGGTATATAGCGTATCCCTCCGTTCGGCGACGACGCGTTTCAGGACACAAAACTGTATACGTAGATAGTAGCGGTGGCATTGTTGCAAACACGAAGAGGAGGACGGGGTGGTTGGGTGGTAGTGTGTGTAGTATGCCGAAGCTCTCTCGGCCGCCAGAGAATATCGATCCGTTGCCTCCCCCCCCCCCGCCCCGCGTCTCGCGTAATACGCGCCGCTCTGTTGTATAGTGCGATGATGCTGCGGAGCCTTATCTGCCGAGACCGAACTTGCCGCACTCGCTCATCTTTCACTTTCCCTCCTCTGCCGCGCCAAATTTGCTCGTATTTGTGACCACGGCAGCGTCACGGAAAAATTACGAGTTTCATTCTTTTTCTCTCTCTCTCTCTTTCTCAGCGAGGAGATCGTATAGGAATGATTTTTTTTTATCTTTTGGAGTTTTTATTGTAGGGGAGATACAGGAGCTGATTGAGAGAAAGTTTTGATTGAGATGTTTTTTTTTGTAATGGTGGTGGTGGTATGAAAGATACTGTGTGTATTGAGGGATGGTTGTTTTTTTTTGAGTGATATTATTTTAGACTGGGAGAAATTGAGAAAAGATAGGGAGTTGCATGAATTTGGATGCAGGCGATTTGAATTGATTTAACTACTGGTAGGTACTGTATTGGGATTACTATTTGATTTTTAATACAAAAATTGTGAATGAATGAGTTTCTACATTTTATACAGCTAGCTAACACTGAAACAGACAATACCTTCATTGCTATATCAAACGTGGTTCGTAAAGAGTCAATTAGAATTGCAACAAGAATCCACCCAAACGTTAAAAAAGAAGCTGTTGCAACCCAATCGAATTACCATCCCTCGAAATTTTCATTCACACATGCACACGGATCATTCATCTGCTGTTTACATCGCTCAACTACTCGTTTACAACCAAACCCGAATCATGTTGAACCGCCTCCCCGCCACGCTTCATCAATCCGACCAACCAAAAAAAAAATTACAGCCCATTAGGTCTCCCTTAAAAAAGAAAAAAAAGGTTCTCTCCCTTCTGGTTGGCATCTCGGACATCATTAATAATCGAGTAGAGAGTGAGAGCCGAAGCTATCGGTATACGGTGAAATTGATTTCTCGCCGCGGCGCCTTGGGCGATGATCACTCGAGGGAGCCGTTAAGCTCTTCTCGGCGAAGAGCGAAAACAATGAGAGACCTTGAATAAACACGCTCCAAGGGCTGACCGATTTTCCACTCGAGATATCGTTAGCCCGGATTATAGGTGAGAAACAATGTCGTGCGTTAAGCTATATCGAGCTTTTCTTGACAATTTCATTGTTTGAAAATGGTGGAATAATGTTTTAAACTTACGTTTATTTTCTCACGTATGCATTTTTTCTTAATTTTCCCTTCCGTCATATTCTAAATAAAAAAAAATTCCTTTGCACTGTCTGATCAATTAAATGTTATACTACTTGACGCCTATTTCAAAATAGCATATCGAATTCACGTGTATCAATATCACTCAATCATTGCACCCAGTTACGGAAATAAATGGGAGGCGTGGGGGGAGCCTTTATTTGAAAAAAAAAAAAATCGAAGGTTGCTTTGAAATCTGTCCTTTGAATCACAGCCATAGAGATATACAGCCAATCTATATAAGAAACCTTTTCATTCGTTCGCCGTTCTTTATCTTCGCTTTCTCTCTCCCCTATATTTCTCAATACCATAGCATTCAAAAGATCTGAAAGCTCAGTAAGCAGAATGCATAGAGAGAGAGAGAGAGAGAGAGAGAGAGACAGAGAGAGAGAGAGAGAGAGAAAGAGGATCGAAGGCAGTAGTCCGGAGAAGAAAAAAATGAAAGATGTTGCGTGTGCGGCTCAACGATTTCATCACCGAGGCAGATTTAGACGATAAGCATTATATGGATTTATTCATAATATCTGTGTATTGAACGGATAAATAGAGGAGAGAGAGAGAGAGAGAGAGAGAGAGAGAGAGAGAGAGAGAGAAAGATTATTCCCACAAAAAGTAGAAAAAAAAACATTCGCTACAACGATAATTTTTCGAAAGCAAAGTAAAATACAGTTTTAATGAAAAGCTGTTTTCTGATAAACCCAGCGGGTATATAATCAAAATCACAGAGCGTTGAAAGCGTTTCGCGCAGACTCGATTACGCGAAAACCTGATTATACGGCGCAGACAGCGGGAGAGAGATAGAGAGATTCAGCTGGCACGAGGGGTGGGAAAGGGTGAAAGCTCTCTTTTCAAAAGTCGTCGAGCCTGACAGTATTATATCGAACGGATATTCCATAATCGACCGACAGGAAAACCACTCGCAAATGGACAGCCACACATCCCCACACACACAGGACTTTGAACGTTCACAGAAGGGGGAGAAGGGAGAGAACACTTTAATGGCAATTAGGACTTTGGCCCAACTCTCTATGGGGTGGATGTCCTCCCACCTGTCGATCGAGGATAACGTCATTTTGCCGCTTATGAATGCTGGCTTCGCCTGCGGCACCGCAAGCACCCATGTGCTAATGAATTTGTTGTGTGTCGACCGCAGCCATTGCCGCTCTATTGTTCGCACGCGATCGGTGTTATGCAATTATCTCGGATTATTCACGCGCGTTAGGGTTAAAGGCTTCTCGGAAGACGATTACACGAGCGAAGAAGTACACGTTTCTGCATTTTCTTTGAGGTAACGGTTTAAAATTATTTTATCTCGTCGAAGGAAGTTTACATAAACTAAATTTTCACGATCGGAAGGTTCAAAGACTGACATTACTGTGCACGATGATTACACTTTTCGTACTAACGAACGTAACAGTACTTCCACGAATTCGTAAACGCCAGAGAACGTCGATAACCGGCGCAGGAATTTTCACGTGCCGAGGCGAAAACTTCGGTCCGACAACGTCTCAAGCCATTAGCATTCTCGGCATAGGTAGACTTCTCGACGTCGTTGGCGAGCTTTCTTCGCGATCGTCGTCTTCGTCCGTATCTCCGTCGAGGCGTGTTGCTGGAGCAATCGAGATCCTGACACGCGAACGCACTCCTTGTGAATTTGGCTGGCTTGTGTTCCCTCGAACTATCGCACGAGACAACCGACGCGTCGCCGCCGCCGCCAGACAGACGTGGCGCCGAGTTTTTCTCGCGATTGCACGTCTCGTTGCAACATTCCCCGTAGTTCTCGTCTCTGCAGCAATGGCAACGACATTTGGTTTTCATTCGCGATTTTCGTAGCTCGTTCAGTTGCTTCGCTTTTTCTAGCAGCTTTTTCAGGATCAGTCGGAGGATTCTTTTCAATTTTTCGAAGGTTTGCCTCGTTAGATAATACGATATGAAATTGAGAAATTTGCTTTTTTTCGAGCAGCGATAAGTGCGTTGAGTGTTGTTGTCGTTGTAACAACTATTTTCGCTGTATATGAAGAATCTTTCGATACTCGGTGCATCGCTGTGAAAATAACTGTTGGCCATTGACGACGATGTCGACATTTTTACACATTGATACATCACGTCGGTTTTCAATCTTTGCAGTGTCGGATGCTCCAGCGATGCCGTCACTTCGGTGAGAATGGATTTTTTCAAAGCGAAATTATCGTCTTCTGTGTTATCGAATCCATACACGGGTTTTTCGCACACTCTTGTACTTCGTTTGCAGCTTGGTTTGCTTGTGCACGTCTTGCCGCTTACTTTCGATTTGAACGATATGACCGACGTTTTTACTTGTATTTTCGTGTTTGTACTGTCGCGCGACTTTGGCTTTATCAACGCTTGAACTGACTCGGAGCAAAAGTCCTTGTTATCTTTGATCATGCTGACTTTTTTACGGATCTTTTCGTTCAAATCGACAATTTCGCTGATTTTCACTTTCATTTCCGTGAATTCGGAGCTTTTACAAGGAGATTCCGCTAGTTTTCCAATGATTTCGTCGAAAGGTGTTTCTTTCGCGTTGTGTTCAGCCATTCTGTTATTTCTTTCCATCAACTTGATTTTTTCATCAATGGTCGTTTCGTTATTACACTCGCAATTGAAATCGAACTCTTGATTTTCCAGTTTGACATTTTCAATTTCTAACTCTTCATCGACATTCTTGTAGCAAGCACAAAATTGAATCTCTTTGAAGAATACCTGAGTTGATATTTCTTTAAGTCTACGTCCTTTCGTATTCGTGCTCGCCTCTGTGCAACATTTGCCGTTCGAATGCTCGAGAATAGATTCTGTATTGACGCCAATATCGTCTAGTGCATCATCTCCCTCGCCGCAGCAACAAATAGAAATTTCATTCACGTAAATATTCGTAAGCTCTACGGGCTCGTCTACTTCGTCCGTCATCATTTCAGCATTTTTGAGTTCAACCACGGTCCTTTTTTCTTCGATATTATCGGTCGTCACTTCGAAACGACAATGTCTCTTGTCGTTTATTTTTGCCGACTTTATTTCGCACTCGTCAGATGTTGTATCGTCGAGACACGGACAGTTTTCCTTACTTTCGATATTCGTCTGACTTTTACATTCGCAATTCGGCTCGTTATTATAGCATTCAGGACTTTCATTGCCCTCGAGAATATTCTTCTCATCGCTACTAGAATCATCCTCAACCGAAGACGTTGCAAAACAATGACGACTAGGGTTCCACAAGAATCTACATCCAACAAAATTAACGAAATCATAGTGTCAATAAAAGCATCGAAAAAAAAAGAAAAAAAAACCAACCTCGTCGAACATCCCCGTTCGTTTTTTCCCGAATTCACAGATCTGTCAAACACGTCGTCGGAACTTCCATTCGTGCAATCTTTTCTCGAGCCCGAGCAATTTCCACTCCAACAGTAGCGTGTCGACGAAACATCATTTTCCCGCGGCTTATCCTTTTTACGCGTTGGTGGCTGCTGCTTCTGTCTGTCGAGTGCCACCCTCGTAGCGAACATGCAGAGTTTCGACTTGATCCCGCCGAGTTTGAATCTCACGTAATTCTTACGAAGCTCACAGGCAAGAGCTGCGTCATTCGTCGCCTCGTCATCCATCCTGTCCATCACGTTATTCAAACAGCTGCAAACGTTCTTCAGACGCTCATCGAACTTGCCTGAAAGACCGAAATTCCCCAATTTCCCGTTTTGACTTCTTCTTTATTTTTTTTTCTCACTCTCATCGGAAGAAAAGCCCAATAGAGAGAAGTCTTTGTCGTACCGGAGTGATTTGGCGCTTGGCGCTTGAAAAGTTTTTCCTTGAGTGCACGGCAATCGCAAGGTAGCCTCAAGTAATCGGTTCTACGTCGACTGCTGCTTCTGCTGCAGGAGCATCCCTCCTCGTTCGAAGACGGAAGCTCCGTGACGACAAGACGGAGCTTATCGCTTCTGGACTCTCGACTGTCGAGCTGCTTCTGCTGCTGCTTTGTTCCCTCTGTTTGATCCTCCATTGAAATGTCCGCTGCTGTCTCCGGAATCTCGTAGGTTGCCTTACGTTTGCGAGATTGCCGTCGTCCTTCATCCGCTTTGTCGTTTGCCACTGCTACGTCATGCTTTGGACATCGTCTGTATAAGATCGATAAAGATACGAAACACACACACAAAAAAAAGAAGGTTTTATCGACGTCGAATTAGAAGTTTGCAAATGAGAACGTGCGAGCAATCACTTTTTTTTTTACCTACGTCGACTGATAAATTTCAGCGCTATAATCCACGTTGCTCGTGCGCTCGCACGTCGAATCCTCGACGCTCAAATTGTCTAATTGCCGGCCGATCCTCGCGATGCGATTTCCCAGTAAAATCGAATCGACGATAATGTGCGAGAGTCCGTCTGGTCTGAGCAATCGATTGAGTTTGCACGATGCTTCGAGCCACGAATCCATATCGCATAGGAAACTTTGCGGTGACTCATTGCAGGATGAGTCTTCGCTGTTGTTGTTGTTGTATACGAAATGCTCGAGCAGAGTTAAGACACGATGCTCAATCGAGGGGACGAATAACCAGCGAAGAAGTTCCAAGATTGGGATGTACGGCTCGAAATCCACTCGCTCGGTCACTTCCAATATGTATGTGGATATTTTGCTCTGCGTTGTGAATTTTATTAGAAAGTTAAGTTACTGTAAAACTCTCGAATGATAGGTTATTCGCGTAGGTTATAGTGTAGCAATTACGAAAAACTTTTCTCTCAAAATTTCTTGTCTCCTGGAATCGCTCATATCGAGTTTGGATTGCCACTAGCTGCAGTTCACAGACACCTTTTTTTCCACGGCATTTTTCATTAGAATTTGAAAATCTTCAGTTAATTTTAACTCTTATTGAATTCGCGCGCGAGGCCATCGTTAATTTTCTCGTTAACAAGGAGCGAACTTCAAGTGTGTACAAACGACGCGAAAGTAAATAACACGCGATAGCAATAAATATCTCAAACGCATTTTTACAGATATAAAAAGAAAATGCATCATCCAACAGGTACTAATTGAAACACAACTCAAGTGAAATTGCGATCGTGCGCATCGCGGCGGCTGCTTGTGTGGAATCTTGAATAATTCAACAGCGCGAGATATTTCCGCAGCAGCAGAAGCAGAGCAGCCATGGAAAAATGTGATTTCACATACGATTCATTCACGCGTGGGTGCAATATACCAAGCCAATAAGAGCAAAAGAAAGAAAAGTTTTTCTATAATATCTATGACCGACAGAAACAAACTGCGTTTGTATATATACAGCCACCTAATAAATCTAGGCAGTCGGAGAGAAAAAAAAAAGGAAAAGCAGTGGAGGAGCTTCGGAAAGAAGCACGTAAGCTGTTTGAACGACGATCCAATCGACCGGGCCTATATACGAGTGAGAGAGTGAGAGAGAAAAGAGAGCGAGAGGCAATAAAATGTCGAAACTTGATCTCTCCCGAGGATCGCGCATAAGCGTGGAATTTTCTCCTTGCCCAGCGAATTTTCATACGGTAATACACTCATTCGGCTTTTCTTTCTTCTTTCTTGCTGAAAATTCATACAGCGAACTTTGAAATTAAAAATAGAACAACAAAAAAAAAACATTCTCTTCGATATCGTACAACAGACTGCTTTTTAGCATGGAATTTATTCGTAGGCGCGGATGGGTTGGCGGGCAGACGCAGGCGAAGGGTTGACGAAAAAGCTATTGTCGAACTAAATTCCCAACCCACGCAATTACGTCAGCGGGAATTGGGAGAGAGAGAGAGAGAGAGAACCTGGGAGTACTTTTAATTCAATAAATAGGCTTACGGTTAGATGAAAAATTCAAAGCAATTTCCACCAGTAGCCATTACTCTTTTTTTTTGCCCATCAGCTTGCAAGCACACTGACGAAAATTACCATAAAAAACAAGCAGAATAAATTGGTATTTTTAAAAAACAAACCATTCGCAATAAGTACAATGCCTTTTGCATAAAACAAACAAAAACGATAATCAAGAAGAATCATCCAAGGCTACGTACATCCAAGCAAAAAAAAAAAAGAAAAGATAAATCTGAAAAAAGAAAGTAGCAAGACAAGAAAAAAAAGTCGGCCGCGTCTTTATCACTCCATTTGCGAGATTAAATAAAGGGAGGCTGCTGCTGCTGCTGCGCGGTCCATTGAGATAACAGCGGCTGCGTGCGGCGGTGGCTGCACTATACACTTCTCCCCCGAGAGCGAGCGAAAGAGAGACAGAGTGGGGGATCAATACTCGTGACGCCGAGACAGAGACAACGCGTAAACGTACGCGCGCTCTCTCTCTCGATTTTCAAGCGGCTCACTCGCTCACTCACTGTCGTCCGATGCTCTCTTTGACTTCCAAACGTTGCGTGTACATATAGCAGCGGTACGCGACGATCGATCGATTGTTTTTTTTTTTTTCAGTGTATTCGGGGTTGTATGAGTTCGATTGATTTTTCTCACTGGTTTATTGCAAATGCTTGTCGAGAAATTGGTTGAGTACAAATTTTGAAAAACATGTTATACAGGATTTTTAGTATTTTAAGTGAAAGAAGGTGATTCATTTATTTATTCTATTTGACATTTCGAATTTTTTAGTGCATAGATTCATTTTGAAAAATAATTGGAGCATTTTGATTATGTTTCACGTCGATCCGCGAGACAAAACGAGAAACAAGAAAAATCAGGATAAAAGATAAGACGCTTACGTCGCGAAGTCGTGATCCGATTAGAATTCGCAGAATACAATGACAGTTCGACGCAAAAGTAATTTGTCGCAGAGAACCGGATTTTCGTATTTCCTTTGACAAATTCTCAACTAACTAATCACCGAGATACTCCAACGGATAATGAACAATAAGACACTCTGGAGTACAAAAATTTGTAATGCAATAAACTCATGAGCGCAATCATAAATTCAAATGAGCAAATAATTAATTCGTCGTCGATAAAAAAAAGATATCGTCGATAAAATATCCCGTTAATGAAATACGTAAAACTTCATTACCGCGCGCTCGGCGAAGCTTAAATATTCGACACAGTCACGTGCTTACTTTCCTCTCTCTCGCGCGAGTGGTAAGTCAATAAAAAAAAAACTCAGCATCCCCGCACAACACAGGCAGACCGCCACAAAGCTTAACGAAATACGCATTAGGTGGTGACTATGAAAAAACGCCAGTCGGAGTGGAGCGACCCTTCTTAAAAATTCTCGAAGCGCGTTGGCTTTAAAAGTCTCTCTCGACAGAGTGAAAGCCGTATAAAAAATAGCCGAGAGAAAACGTTCTTGCATGCTTGTCACGCTTTCAGCGTCATATCCTGAGTGAGGGAGGGCGCGAAATCGAACGTGCTCACAGGACGATTGCAACTTCTTTAGCTTCGCCTCTTACTTTTCTTCTTTTTTTTTTTTTTTACCCGCGCTATATCAATCGCGGACTGACACTTTTTTATGTATCCCAGCCCGCAAAATTGACAGTCGATCGTGTTTGCGCGAGTTTTACGATATTTCTCGCCTCCCCCCTATAGTAATCGAATCAGAATCCCTCCGCGTTACATTGCTTTGTTTTTCTTTTTTTTTACTTTCTTCACGATTGTTTCGTACAAAGCGAATATAACGCGTAAAGTCTGACTTAATATTGACTTGTTCTACTGAGCTTTCGCCTTCGAAGAGATAACGTCGCAAATTGCAAAATCACGTATGTGAATCAGAGAAACATTATTCGATGCGGAGCTAGTAATATAAAAGCTGACTCACTGTCGGTGCGCGGACGTTTTAAATTTCACACATATCTCATCGATCGTGTATATACGTATCGCGACATTTTGATTGAACGACATTCAACGCATTATCGGCGCGCATCGCCGAGATTTTCGCGAATTAGCAAACGTTATTTTCGTTCTCTCTTTCCTGGATTTATAATCTTAATATAATTATACCGCTATATCAAAGCGTTATATATGTCACGCGAACAAACTAAATCCTCAAGTTCAGTTGGGTTACGACGGATCAGACTCTGTCGACGTCGTCGAATGAAAAAATCATTAGCGTGGTTGGAAATCACGACGTGTAGCACGTGCCCGGCCGAGAGAAAGAGAGAGAGAGAGCAAAGCGGAGCGTGGGTTCCCTTAACGACAAGCGCTTTGGCTGCATCGGCCCGCTGTGTCCTTGGCCCTGGAGCGCCGACGCGGAAGCTCTGCTCCACCTGCTGCTGCTGTTGCTACTGCACCCACGCATTCGATTATAGACTTCTAATGGCGCGGATTCGGGCTTATGTTTGTTAAGCGTGGCTGACTTTCTGCTATTTATATATAGATTTATTTTCTCACATTTTCGTTGGTTGAATTACATTTTTATGTTTGTTTTACGAGCATACGTCATTTCTAACGCAAAGAGGATTAGAATAACTCGATATCGACTAGAGCAAGTATTCCATGTATGACGCGTGTAAAAGGCAAACAATGTCGGTGAAGTATTCGCTTTTAAAAATAGTTTTCGCGCAAATTGAATGCACTTGCAGCCGGAAATTTGATTTTCGAGTGTTATTTCCGTACTGGAGGATATCAATGAATTTATGGAAATTCTTCATTACCTCCAATCAATATAAAGAGATTATAACAGTAATTCGGTACTGAAAATTAATTTTAAAAGCTTCGAGAAGGAGAGCAAGAAGAATATTGCGAGTAATGAAAACGAGAAAGAGAGAGAGCGGAAAACAGCGAGTCGTTATCGACACCGCCATCACGAGAAAAAGAAGGTGGTGGAATGGGGGGGGGGGGGGGCGAAAAAGAAATATCTCTAATTTGCGTTGAGCGAATAAACCAGCCGTCTAAATTGAAATTTCCCTTTCCCTCGGAGTCTGCATCCACTTTGCTCTTGGAGTTCTCCCAGTTAACTATATACTCCAAGTCAGTGCCAAGGCTTCTCACTTTCAAAGCAATGTGATTCGAAGAGACGGGAGGAAAGAGGACGAAAAAAGAAAATAAAGCGAACCTGTACGACTTCTCGCGCTCTGCTCTCTCCGACAACTTGTCATTGCGATGTAAACTCTCGTTCTCTCTTTCTTGCGCTAAATTATATTTCTTTTTTTTTCTCATACTACCGTAACGAGTTTCCAAGTTGCTTTGTGAAACTGGAGTTAGTGCTTTGATGAATTTTGTTACGAGTATTTTGTATGGGCTCTTTAGAGTTCGCTCGAGGGACATTGAAATCCATTTGTTCTGTTCGAGTAATAATTAATTAATAGTTTTGGAGGTCGGCATCGGCGTATTGCGTCCGATAATTAATTAATAATTTGGGATTCGATGTACACTTTTTTAAACTTTTCGGTTAGTATCATACTTAATACTTAAGCTTTATCAATTCAAGACAATGTATCATATCAAGATACTTCATCAATTTTAAATCCCATCCCCTGTAACGACACTAATGAACATCAAACAACGAAAATCAGCTCTTTCAGAGACATTTAAAAAAAAAGCTTTGTTTCCGAACAAAAATCTCACGCACTTAAAAACGACATGAAACCAGCACCACAAAAAAAAAAAAGAAACAAAATTTTTTTTAGGGTGCATTAAAAGTCTAAAGCACAAAAAAAAGAGATTGAGTCGACGATAAAAACGACACCCACGCTTAAGATCACGCCACATTAAGCAGCCCCATTATAACGAGCATTGTCCTTTATACCCTCAAACTCTCGCCATAAAAATCCGAGCTTTCTCTCTCGCACTTTTCCAACTGGTCCAGCCAGAAGCTCGAAGCTGCATCCCACTAATGAGTACAACAGCCGAGCCATTAGCCGCACAGCCATTTCACTCTGTATATTCCTCAACGGCGCGCGGCATTAAACAAGCTATTATATAGACTCTCACTCGCGTATTGCAAATGTAATTTGGCCAAAAAAAAAGTGTATAAAGTAATTCAATCGTGATCAGATGGTCGAGCGAAAAATAATTAGTTTTATATGCATAGGCAGGCAGTGTACAACCACTTTGTTGTACGCGCTTGTATACGGGTTGAAATTACGTTGGCAGTAGCCGTAGATGGGGGGGAATGAGGGAGGGATGGTAACGGTGGTTGCTTTGATCATGGCACAAACCGACAGGGGGGGCGAATGCTTGCAAGTTTCCCTCCCCCGCCTGCTTTTATATGAGGAAACGGATTCACGCAGTTGCTGAGCGCTAATTAGATGTTTAACGGCAAACACGTTCCTATACGTTTATTGCCGTATTATTTATAATGTATGATGCTTTTTTCATTGTTATATAATTGAATGCGCTTTCTATTCACTTTATTAAATTGATTGCAGCAGCTTTTAATTTGATGGGATGACGTATTGACACGAGAGCGAGAATCATTAAAACTGAACCGTCGATTGATTGCGCAATCAGGTGTGTGCTCGACGAGAGTCATGCTACGCGAGAGTAGTCTATATATACGTTATTTTCCGAAAAAGCCTATAGCGATATATATATCGTCTTGTTAGCGAGACAAATCATTATTATGCAGTTGATCGTGTCAATCAGAGTAAACTTTCATTCGAAGTCGATCTGCTATGTAAAATCTACTAACCAGAAAAGATCAGCAGTTTTTGTCATTATCACTACGTAATTATTTCTCCCTCTCTCTCTCTCTCTCTTGAAATGAACACTTACTATACGCATCAATTGCTATCAGTTAAATGTGCGTGCTGTGTAATATACCCCGGAGAAGAACACGATGATCGTCAAAGAGGGAGGAAAAAAATGAGGAAGCGAAATCCCGAAAAGAAGGGACAGACTTGTAACGCGTCTATCGTCGATTTCATCCAAATTTTCCTACGCAAGCGGCTGTCTGACGTCATATATGAAAAAAAAAGAGCCAAGAGGATTCCCGTATTTTCGATTTTCGTCTCCTCCACGAGAGGAAAAGAGAGACAGGTTCAAGCGCTCTCTCTCTTTTTTTCTCTCTCTCGTATATGCATATAGACGCAAAAACGAGCCGAACGTGTGTATATGTATATATATATCCGTCGGCGCGCGCTTCCGATCAATACCTTACTCCACTAAGTCGCGAGCGCGCGCAGCCGATGGTTCATGCGCAAGAGAGACTATATCATGCTGACGTTGATAACGCGACCAGGGAGAGAGAGAGAGAGAGAGAGAGAGAGAGAATGATAGAGAAAAGGGGAGCTGCGCACTTGGATGAGGACTAGCTCTCTCATCGTAAGCCTGCAAAACTCTCCTCGTTTTACCAAGTAAGTTCATTGTCTCGTGTGTCATTCATCGCAAGTCTTGTCTGTCTGTGTGTAATTTTCGTCGAGAGAGAAAGAGCTTTTCGCGGATTATTACATTGAATACGCGCGTCTGAGTATGCCAAAGGATCGAGTCTTGCCTGTGAGATTTGCGGTGAAACATATGGGGGGTTGTATAGTCGAGGGTTTCGTGGATGCTGCTATTGCGGAAGTAACTTGTTGAACAGGGCTTGCGACTCTTCGGTTCGGTATCGTTGAGTTTGGGTTCTTGTGATTCTGCGTTGAAAAGTACGAATGAGAACGCAATTGCGTGTTCGAGGCCAAAGATGGCTCGGCATTGTTGTCAACGCAATCAATAACAAAATGGTGTAGTACTCGAATTCAACAAGTCTTTTTTTTTTCTTATTTCTTCTACAGCAGCTTTCGAGATGTACAAGTTCATCCTTCTTCTCGGTGCGGTGGTCTGCACGCAGGCAACTTTCTACCCTGATTTTAAAGTAAGTTTATTGAATTTCTTCTTTTTTTTAATCCTATAGTGGAAAGAGATGGAATTGCGTCTGCGCGTGCATGGCACAACGTAGAACAAATATTTTTATAAGACTACTTCTCAGTATGTCACTATTTACGCCGATTGTTGCGTGCGTAGTTGCTGTATATGCAAAAAGTGTTATGAAACGTAAAGCAATTTCGTTCATGATTCAACAATTTTATATCTATTAAATATTGAAACATTACCATGTGAATGCAGTATTATGTAAGTCAACTTTTTCGAAATAGAAAACAATTTTTTTATAATTCTAATTCCAATTAAGATATATCGTCCAAAACGAACTTTATCCCCACTTATGGCCAGTAAAAAGTGTAATTATCTTCTTAACGACGTCGTCCATCTGAAGAAGCATAAAGCAGGCGCCATTACATCTTTACCAACGAAATTTATGAAAGACCATTCAACCATATAATGATGTTAAAATAATAAGATACAATCTGTCTGACCGTATCCGACTCGTACTACTGAATCATTTTTTTTTTCAGGGTGACCACTTCATGAGCAACATGCTCTTGCAAAATTTGATCGAACGTATGGGCAATGAGCTGGCCGATGAGGACTCTTACATCGACAATCGCGACGTTGGTCGAGGATTGCCGGACAAGGAGATCCCCATCGAATTGCCCATCGATTACGATGGCATCGACGCGCTCAATCCTAAGACCAGTATCCGCGATCAGGAGTACCTGCAACACAGCACCTTGTGGTCGCACCAGCAACTCAACAATTATAAAGGCAATGATAGGCACAAGATTAAACCAGGAAATGCTGCTGCTGCATCTGCTGCTGCTGCTGCTACTGCTGCTGCTGCTGGTAAAGCTAAGGACGAGAAAACTGAGAATCAATTGCCTGCTTACTGCACACCACCTAATCCTTGCCCCGTTGGATACACCAGTAAGTTTTTTTTTCTTTCAAAAGCTTAGTTTTTTTTTAATGGTAACTGATGATCGATTTTTCAATTGCAGGCGAGAATCAGTGTATCGAGAATTTTGAGAATACAGCGGCGTTCAGTCGCGATTACCAGAGCGCTCAAGAATGCATGTGCGATTCCGAGCACATGATCGAATGTCCAAACAGCGTCGATGAAGATAGCAACGTTGTGCCGGGAATGCCCATTTCAAATGCCGATTTCGATCAGATCGTTGAGCGATTTGAGGTAAATATACGATAACCTTTTGTTTATACGTATTAAAAGCAGAGAGCATGGTTATTGAAATACTATACATATTGTCTTTGTAGGAGGACAATCCATACTTCCGAGGTGAAAAGCTGCCCATTGCTGCGAAGAAGGGATTCAACATCGGCTTTTAAATATCATATCAAATATAAATTAAGGACGTTCTATCTGTACAATCAAGTACAAAAGTTTATTTTCGTCAAAATCTTCGGTTAATAGCATTGTTTATATCAAAAACCTTTCGAAGATGACACATATTCTTTAGAATATGCTTGAACTGCATGGAAAATCTAATAAAATCATATTGTGTCATAATCTTCTGTGCTGACTGTACCACTATATAGATCCACTATTAGCATGGTGAGAAAAATTATAATAGCTGTAACTTTTAAATGAATACCGGTACCCATATTTGCTATTATATAAATCACCATGGAAATAGTGGAAAAACTAATAAAATCATAGTGTGTCATAATCTTTTGTGCAGACTGTACCACTATATAGATCCACTATTAGCATGGCAAGAAAAATTATATTATAATAGCTGTAACTTTTAAATGAATACCTTTTAAATGTTTTCGAAAATTAACTAACCCTATCTGACGCGTGTTAAAAAAGCAAAAGCAAACTTTGAAGGTGAATATCTCGATTTTGAATACCGCTACCTACGACAATTTTTTTTCCGCTGTGTAGATAATAAAAAAAGGATCTTATCTTCAAAGTTTGGAGGAAAGCTAAAGAAAAGTGATTTTCGAGTGAACGTCCTTAATGTCGTCCACGCGACTTCAAGAAAGATTTTTTCAATATTCGTATTATATAATAAAAATCCAGGAAGAGTAATATTAAGCCTGTTCAAAACAGACAAGAATTGTACAAGCACTTCACAAGATTCATCAATTTTGAAGTACCAAGGCCAATTGACGCAAAGTGAACTTACAAGATTGTATTTATCAATGTTGGCGAGATGATAAATGTTTAATATTTTATGCGACGTGATATTTCTCCATGTCCAGAGTACTCAAATTATATTGTAAATTTTTGTTGTTCATTCGTCATACTGAGCATGTATGTGACTAGCTGTTTTACTTCTTTAGAGTTTATCAAACTAATTATGTATAATTTACGATCAGACTTGAGAAAAATATATTTTTAATTGAAATCCAGCTGCATACGTTTTACTAACAAAATTATATTTGTTCAACCAGTTAAAAAAGTTTTCATATACAAATGTCGTAATAAATACAAATAAATTAATTATTAAACCTTATAGTATTGCAGTTTAAGAATTGATCACAACCTACGATCAAATTACTGCTTTCTATAGCTTTTAATAACTGGATATATTACATGCATTGCATCTTTCAGGTCTTGTCGATTCTTTGCACCTAGAATATGAAAATATCTGTATAGTAACTTGGAATGCAAAGTTTCTTTTGTCGATTAGCTGTTCTTTCCTACCTGTCAATACAACTTTTCCATTCACAAAAACTAATAATACTACTCTTGGAGCTATCATTCTGTATATTAAACCTGGATACAACTCAGGTTCATAACTGGCAAATTGATGGTGTCCTTGACACATATCTTCCAGCTTGATTGGAAACTTAAAGTCAGCGGTAGCCACAATATTTTGAATTTTGAAGTCTTTAAACTTCACCTAAACAATCGAATGGACACCAGTAAACACTGTCAACCTTATGTACTTATTGCATCATCCTTTTTCAAACACTTTACTTACTGAAAAATTAAGTTTCTGAATGATCCTCGCAAATTTCTTAGAAGCTAAAAACGAATCTTCTTCACATCTAGCTCCAGTACATACTAATTTGCCCGAACGGAAGATCAATGCAGTAGCTTTAGGATTACGTATCCTCATCACCAGACCGGTGAACCTAGCAGGATTGTACTCTGAATTTCTCGTCCTCACGTTAATGTAGGTCAAATTCAATTCTGTGCTGAGATTTACCGTCGACACGACATTTCTGAAAGAGCATCACAAGGACAATGAAAAATCTGACGCAACAAACAGACGCACGTGGAGCAACAGAGAGAGAAAGTGACACTTACTGTAAAACAGGTTCGTCGTGTTCCTTGTTACCAGCGCTGGCAGGCACCATAGGCATCATCGTTATTTGTGGATTTGCCTGCGAGGTGCTCGGTCTTGGCACGCTCGTCTGCAAAATGTAAACAAATTTTTTTTATATTTGGCGGAACCGATGTCATGGAGAACATAACCTCATAAACGGAGTTTTTTTATCCTTACCGTGAGCGGCGGTGCCATGGAGCCCTGTTTGCCGGAATTTTTCGTTGGACTCGCGAGAAGCCGCTTAATCTCGTGATCACTTTGTAATGCCATGGCCATTGTCAGAGAAACATTTATTTAGATGTCAAACTGCCGTCCGTGAAAATAATACCAGCGACGCTCCTGCCATATGGACTAAAAGGACCGGCCATGTTGGAAGCTCCAGCAGCCGACTATTTGATTTTTGGAGTCGCTGCAATTGTCAGTGAGAAGTGCGTAACTTACTGCGCGTTTGCTGTTTTTGAAATTATATTTATATTTTTGCGATGCAATTTAAAATTTGAGGATAAAACATCT
Organism: Galeopsomyia nigrocyanea; assembly: GCA_035047105.1. Classification (NCBI taxonomy): domain Eukaryota; kingdom Metazoa; phylum Arthropoda; class Insecta; order Hymenoptera; family Eulophidae; genus Galeopsomyia; species Galeopsomyia nigrocyanea. The sequence goes on from JAWWMK010000008.1 coordinate 5,314,310, forward strand.
TTCTATAACAAAAATATTTTTCAATGCTAAATTTTTTATTTATTTTCTGTGCACAATATTGATTTTGTATAATCTTGCAATAAGTACTGGTGACATGAAAAATTTCATAGCATGTGATAAAATTAAAAATAATATGTTTGTAAGACACCTGTTTCATAAAGAAAAAAATTTCTAAAACAGCGCGTCATTTTCATTGGCAAGAACTTGACGAATAGTAAAAGTGGCTTTTGATATGAAACGGTTGCTAATGACAACAACGTCGCTTGCTTATTTATTTTTCTGTTATGATTTTATTTTCCACCGCTAGCATGAATTGACAGATTCGATTAAAATAATAAAACAACAAAAGAAGATGACCAACAGTACAACACCTGCTGTTAACGACAGCAGCTCGACTACTGTGATTTACGACATATCGAAGAACGAGAAAAAATTAAACGAGGAGTACAAAGTTTTGCAACGAAAATTAAAATCCAAATGGAAATTCATCGAGTGAGTATTAATGAGATATTTAACATTTGATTGATTTCAAATTGAAACTGAAAATTTGTATGATATACAATAGAAATACAGAAGTATTGACAACGGAGCATCTAGCGATAGGCAAAATACTGATGTTAGCAGGGCCAAAGAGTAAATTTACGGAATTAGAAGTGAACTCGATAAGGTCGTTCATAACTTCCGGTGGAAATGTCTTGGTTACACTTGGAGAAGGTGGTGAAAAAAGATACAATACTAATATTAATTTTTTACTGGAGGAGTTTGGTATTATGATAAATAATGGTAAGTAAAAATTAATATTTTCGTTTGAAGTAAACGAAAAATTGATAAACAAAAAATTTTTTACACAGACTGCGTTGCGAGAATGACTTACGATAGAACGTTACACCCTAAAGAAAGTATTATTATCAAAGGATTGTCTAACAAATCGGTGTTTTCGAAAAATCACGAAGGTAGACAGTAAGTAGTAATTCGTCTTTTCTTCCTTTTTGCGTAATTTGCGGCGATTAAAATTCTAAATTATTTTTAGATTCAAATTTTTATACCCGTACGGAGCTACGTTGAACGTAGCTAAACCATCCACGGTTGCGGTGTCAAGCGGTACAATTACCGTTCCCACGAATCGGCCAATTTGTGCTTATTACTCGTCAAAATCAACGGGCAAACTTGTAGTTCTAGGCTCGTCGAAACTTCTGTCCGACGCCTATATTGACAAGGAAAACAATGATACTTTCAGAGAGATGATTTTTGAATTTTTCGACTCCGAAGCAATAGATACTTCGGATTTTCAAAGCGACGACGGAGATGTAAGTATTACAAGTAATTTTAAATTTATACGTAAATATTTTGAGTTTTCATTTTTCATAAAAGAAAATTTCGTGGATTTTCAGTTCTGGGAGTACAGTTTCGTTCCCGATATTACACAGCAAGCCGACAAGCCAAAAGTCTGCACGCAAGACTTGGACAGCGTGGATATTCCAAGGGAGTACACGAAACTATTCAAACACGATTTATACTCGATAAATTTGGACTTGGTTCCCGCGAGCTTGAAAGCTTACGAAGATTTGGATGTGAAGCACGAGCCGCTGAGTTTGATTGCTCCGAACTTCGAAACACCTTTGCCGCCGACACAAGCATCTGTACAAACTTTTGCTATTAATTTTAAAATTATGCTGCAGATTATGAATAATGGATTTAAGAATGGTAAAAAAAAATTTTATTTTAGGTATTCCCACCGACGTTTCAAGACCTTCCACCGCCGGCTTTAGAATTGTACGATTTGGATGAAGCTTTCAGTTCGAATTACTTGAAACTTTCGCAATTGACCAATAAATATCTGACTGATAGCGACTCGACGAGCGAGAAAGAATTAGATTATTATGTGCGTGAATTTGGCGCGATGATGCGTATCAACAGTGGCGAAACGATGACTGCTACGAGTATTCTCAATCATGTTTTTATGAAAATTAGCAGTTACAAATCTGCTCGACACTGATTTCAATTTGTCGTTTTGTGAAAACCCGACTGACTCCCACAATGTGTGTACACATTTGTTCAATTTGTATTTGCTTGTTACCATGTATGAATCACGTATTTTTTGTAATGTGTTGAAAAATACATTTCTTATTATACCAATTTTCAGTCTTTTTTGTTTCAATAAAAAATTTTAGCGTGAATTCTCAGACTAATTCACCTTTGTTTCCAAAACTTTATGGAATTCAAAAAATGCGCGCGCGATGACGTCATGCTCTACTTTATCGATCGCTTCGAAGTCGCCATCTATCAGTTAGCGACTGAAGCTCGAAATATTAGTTATCGAAGTAGTATTCGAATTGGCTAGTGCGACCGATTTATCTTGCTCTGTTTTTTAAGTGAAAACAAACGTTTTACGCCAGATAATCGTTAACTTTATCGTCCAAATAATGTGATCACGTTTTTTTTTTAATGTCTAACAGTTTAGATACTAATACGTGAGAGCAAAATGTCAGTTCTTTTCGTAAATACGTAAGTGCTAACGCTCGCCGTCAACAAATTTAGGTTATGTTATTGGCGGCCTACTAAGTTACAAACGCTATATTTACATTTGTTTTTATTTTTATTTTCATTGCTTTACTTTAAAACGCTTTTATTTTTCAGACTTTAATTTTTTTTCCTTGAGGAGTCTAAGTTTTATTATGGAGTATTTTGTTAAATCGTGTGTATTTTATAGATGTTTTGTTTTGTTTGTTTACTTCTGTAAAAAAAAACTTTATAATTAATGAGCGATTCACATGTTTTATTTAGAAGTAACGATAGCGAAGTTGAAGGAGATAATGGCGATTTGCAAATTGCATCTCCAGGAAGCTCCGAGGCTCAACAGGCACTCACACAGTTTTGGCCAAAAGTCAATGAAGAAATCAAAAAGATTACTACAGTATGTACTTATATCATTTATCACATGTATGATTCAACGTCTTTATTGAGAGAAGTATTGAATCAAAATTTAATTCCAGATGGACCTGAAAACACAATCTTTGCCACTTGCAAGGATAAAGAAAATAATGAAATTAGACGGTGACGTTAAGATGATAAGCGCAGAAGCTCCTATGTTATTTTCTAAGGCAGCAGAAATATTTATTCACGAGCTAACTCTCAGAGCTTGGGTACACACAGAAGACAATAAAAGGCGAACTCTTCAGAGGAATGATATTGCAATGGCTATTACTAAATATGATCAATTTGATTTTTTGATTGATATTGTTCCAAGAGATGAGTTGAAGCAAAGTAAAGCCCAATCAGATAGTACTGTTCGAACATCGATGAATTCTGATCAAGTGCAGTACTACTTCCAGTTAGCTCAACAACAGGTGTCAGCTAATCAAGGTGTTCAAGCCAACACAGCATCACAACCTATTCAAATAGTTCAACCTTCTACGGGTCAAATCCAAGCAATCAATATTGGAAGTCCTGTAGAAGTGAGTGCAGCTTATTAATTTTAATAATAAATCGAAAAATGTTCACATTACTTTGTCTTAAAATTTCAAAAGTATCATTGAAATACAAACTATTCTCTATTTTGTTAGGACACAACCACTAGTACAGCCCAAACACTTACAGTACAGAGTCCTCAGCAAGGTGGGCAACAAGTTATACAAATACAGCAACCTCAACAAACTGCAAATACAGCAAGTGGAGGTATACAAATAGTTCAACAAATTGTCACACCTAGTGGAGAAATTCAACAGATTCCTGTGAGTATCAACCAACAATTAAAAAAAAACATTACATTCAAAGTTCCATATAAATTCTATGACACAAATGTAAAATTTCAGATTCAATTGACACCTCAGCAGTTACAAATGATTAGGATGCAAGTACAAAGTGGAAATAATCAACCAATAATCATTCAAGCTACACCAATTCAAACTCAACCACAGCTAATACAAGTTGCACAAAGTGGTCAAACCCCAGTATACCTGCAAACTAGCACAGCTGATAACGAATGATTTTCAAGTTCTTAGGTTATTTAATCATATGTTTTCTTTGTTTCAAATAATAGATTAACTTTAAATCAGTTTTGATCATCAATGTTTTTCATCAGTTATCACATAAGTATAGATAAGTATTTGTGAATATGAGTCGCCCTCTATCAACTCATCGAAATCTATCAAATAAATATTTTTTTAAATCAAATTCTCACTAACGTTCATTGATAAAGTCAACTGTAGCGTCCTCTTCAACGTTAAAAGTTCACCTAATTATTCTATTTTTTTTTTAAATATAGACTTCTCGGTTTAGAAGCACTCCCCTCCCACTCCCCAATGGAACTTGAGAGCTTTCCTGAAGGTGCTCAGCAAAAACGTCGTGAGTATATATCTTCCGTGAAACTCACTAAATATTAATTTCCATCAAGATAAAAGAGGAAGCATCCGAGAAGTGCATATTCTAATGGAATTATTGCCACCAAATTGAACCGAGTAAAATCGAAATAAAAAAGAAGAAAAAAAAAATCGCATAGCATCCCCCCAACGGAATCGGCTCAGAGCTCGACGTGTTCGTCGATGCGAAATGAAGCGTGATGCATACCGAGAAAGAACGAGAGAGGATGAAGAAAAAAAAAACGGAGAAGAGAGAGAGACGAAGGAGAGATGCGCTGGAATGAAGATAAGCTTGCGAGTGAGTGAGAGAGAGAAAGAGCGTAAGATGTAATCTGATTCGCGCGGCCGCAGTCCGCATGGCTGAGCCTCTCTCGGGAGGTAGAGAGAGAGAGAGAGAGAGAGAGAGAGAGAGAGAGAGGCTGCGCCGGCTGGTGCAACCTGGATTATGTTTCACCGTTGCGCTCGCTCTCTGCGGTTCTCCGTCTTTTTCACTTTATCTGTCGCATGCATGCCTCTTTATTTATTCCTTTACTTCATATTTGTCTTCGCGTTGTATTATTAGTTGTAATATGTACATTTGAAAAATCGTCGCGCGATATATACGACGAACGAAGAGGGAGCAAAGAACTCGCGCGCAGTCAATTGCTTCATACACTTGTCACGATTACTTTACATACATATTAGATGCGGATCGAAAGCGTCAAGTTACCGTGCAGCAAATACCACTTGCTGCTTTCGCGTCTATGGTCGATATGCTCTTAAAGCTTGAAAAAGTAGCTTTTTTTTTATTTTATTGGAAAATCATACGATAATTTACGCTACCAATGTGCACGGAATTGCCACGCAAATGGACAGGTGGAAATAACAGGGGTGAAACTTTTCAACGGGGCTGATGCGAAGAAAGCGCATGGAATCGACGTGAATAAAAAAAAAAAGAGAAGAGAGCGTGCGGTCGCGGGGCGATGATAACATCTTTTCGCAGCATGCAAACTTTCGTATACACATATATCTGCACGCGTGTATGTATAGAAGATCCTCGAATCCGAGAACCTGTCCGGCAAATTCTGCAAACTACGTATATTTTTATCCACCGGATAAGACAGCGCGAAAAGAATGAAGAGTAAAGTAAGGTGAAGGAACTTCTTTTTCTTATATAATTCGAAAAATTTTCCGTTGTCATTATCTCTCGGACTCTCGAGGAAGCGAAAACTAGCATTAAAAGCAATTGCAACCTGATCGTTATAACATTGTAAAGAGCGCAATCTCAGTCGGAGGGTGGAAAAAGCTTTTCTTTCTCAAAGCGCAAGGAACGAAGCTAAAGAGAAAGATGGAAAGATAGACGGACGAGAGGGAGTGAGAGATCTACTTCTCAGAGCGCGCGCGAAGAGACCCTGACATCCTTTTGTTAGGGCGGAACAAAGATGTGCGCGCTCCTCCATTTAGTCGTGACGTCACGGGCGCGCGCGCGGCCGCGACTCCGCCAAAATATATA